>OW240912.1:260360205-260390205 GCA_933207985.1 Pelobates cultripes
TTTTTTTCTTTTTCTAAACACCTTAGACACACTTATGTTATCCCTAAAACCTGGACTGGTAGGGGGTCCTGAGGACTAACGTTGAGAACCCCTGCTCTAGTGGCTGTCTCATTGACAGCCGCTAGATGCGCTTGCGTGCTTCTCACTGTGAAAATCACAGTGAGAAGAGGCAAGCGTCCATATGAAAGCATTGGAAATGCTTTCCTATGAGACAGGCTGAATGCGAGCGCAGCTCTTGCTGCGCATGCGCATTCAGAAAAAGAGGATGATCGGAGGCGGAGAGGAGGAGGAGAGCTCCCCGCCAGGCACTGGAAAATAGATAAGTTTAACCCCTTTCCTCGCCATCCAGCCCGGCGGGAGGGGGCAAGCTCAAGGCACTATAGTGCCAGGAAAACAAGAGTTTTCCAGGCACTATAGTGGTACTTTAATTAGTTTTTAAAAATTGTTTTACCTGCCTCTTCAAAAATGTGAGGACTGGACTCTTTATTGTTCATCTCGTCCACTCACATGATGCCAGCAACACACAATGTCTGTCGTAATAAAAACAAGAAAAAAAATTAATATAATGTACTAGAAATGTTTCTTCTGCTTATTTTCATTGATTTCTTCTTTTTTAAAAGCTAAGTAAAAAAAATGGCAAGTGGAAATAGTTCAGTTTCAACTGATCCAAATGATGCGGACATCCAACGTATGGTAAGTTTATATAAGTGACTTACATTTTTCATGATCACTCTATTTTAGTAATATCAATTACCAAATAAAAAAAAAAAAGACATAAGTCTAGCCGATTTTCTAAGCAATGAGATAATCATTGGCCTAGGAGACAAATGGTAATATTTTGTATTGAAGGATAAAAAGGACTGGACCAATGCATTAATCTCAATTCAGTTACATTAGGTTGCATGATGGATGTTTTCATGGTTGAAGAATTTTAAAGGACCACTATAGTCACCCAGACCACTTCAGCTCAATGGAGTGGTCTTGGTGCCAGGTTGCTCTAGTGTCAACACTGCAACTGTAAACATAGCTGTTTCCTAGCCTCGAACAAAAAAAACGCTATAGGGTCATTAGGTCCACCCCACCCTCTGGGTCCCATTCCTGCAGGGCACTCGGGGTTAAAACCCCTTCAGCCACTTAACTTTCTCCAGCACTGTGCTCCCTCGGCTACGGCAATTGCAACGCAAGCATTCTAAACACACATGGTAAAGCATTACTCAATGCTTACGTATTGATATGCAGCATCTTATCACTGGCATTGAGTAATGCTTTCCTATGGGCGGTTTGAATGCGTGCACTGCAGTTGCCGCGCAGGCGCATTCGGCAATGATGTCAGTAGGAGGAGTGTTCACCATCACCGAGGGAGCGCGGTGCTGGAGAAAGAAAAGTGCCTGAAGGGGTTTTAACCCCGAGTGCCCTGCTGGAGTGGGACCCTGAGGGTGGGGTGGACCTAATGGCCCTATATTGACAAGAAAACCTTTTTTTTTTTAAAAACACTATTGTGGTCCTCTAACTGTCATCATTTATTCAATACCGACTAGGATTCATACAAATGTTATTGTGTTTATGAAGATCTAATACATATTAAAAAAAAAACTACTACATATATTTATAGCTGTCAGAATATTTTGAGGACCGTCATCGACATGCAGTTGATCCAGATATTTTAAATAGTATGGACTGGGATCCACCTGCACAGCAAGTGATTAATGACGAAAATACGCAAGCTTCACCAACAAGAGTAGGAACATCGGAATGGTGTCTGTGTGGCAATTGTATGCCAATGCAAAGTGAGGAAGAAAGTCTATGCTGCAGGGAGATAGAGAACATTGTCGATATGTTGAATGAACAACAGAATTGCATTTGCAATCTTCCATATCTACGTGAGCAATTATCTTCACGGGAACACGTGCTGTCTCTATACCGTTATGGTCTCAGCTATGTAAAATCCGCTCGATTCCGTTCTCCGGAACAAATGCAGGAAAGGTGAGTGTATCATAAATCTAAATACAGCGCATTGTTCTTTAAAACGGTCATGGATTTAAAAAAAAATGAAGCAAAATTAATCTCTAAAGGAGCACCATAGTGACACAATAAAAACCTTGTTTTGCTGGCACTATATAGTGGTTAAGTCACCCCCCAACCTCTGGTGAACAAATCCTGCTAGTCTGAAGGGGCTAAAACATCGTCAGCCACTAGCCTTTGTCCAGTGTTGTGCTCCCCCGGTGATGGTGACCTCTCCTCCTCCTGCCAATGTCCGCTACCAATGCACATGCGTGTCTATAGCGTTGCGCATTCGGTAAACAGCCTATAGGAAAGAATTACTCCATGCTTGCCATTTGAACGTCCAGCGTCTTCTCAGTCAGTTAGAATTGTGTAAGCTCCTCTTGCGAATGTCTGTGAGACAGCCTCTAGAGGCTGGATTAACCCTCAGTGAAACACAGCAGTTTCTATGAAACTATGTTTACACCGAAATGGGTTAAAAATAGTGGGACCTGGCACACAGACCACTCCAAGTCAATGAAGTTGTCAGGGTGCCTGGTCCCTCTAGTTTTAACCCTGCCGCTCCAAACATAGTGTAGGAGAAACTGCTAGCTTTCAATGAGGTTTAATCCAGCCTCTAGTGGCTGTCTCACTGACAGTCGCTGTTTCCTCAATTCTCACAACGCTGGATGTCCATAGGAAAACATGGAGTAATGCGGACTCTGGCAGAAGGAGGAGAGGTCGCCAGCACAGAATGAGCTCGGTGCTGGAGAAAGTCAAGTGTCTGAAGGTGTTTTAACCCCTTCAGCGCATCATGAGGGGGGGCACTGAGGCTGTGTGGGGGGGGGACACTAATGACCCTATAGTGCCAAGAAAACGAGATTTTTTTTCCTGTCACTATAGTGCTCTTTTGTTTTTAGTATTCAAATACTACAATTGTTTATGTTTAGTTTTAATTACTTTCTATAGTTTTTGATGCTAAATTTTATATTCATAATTTAATATTTTTTATTCTATACTCCATTGACACTCATTTTTTGTTTGGTTATTTATATGCAATGTTAAATGTTTCCTTTTTTTTTTTGTTCACAGTGACTACCGAAAAACTGCCTACAGGTCCTTCACAATGTGGGTGTACGGATACCTGGGACCCAAAAGGCGGCGTCCGATACCCTCGTGCACAGTAAAACTGATTAGGTCACACTTTCCTGCACCAGATGCGATATACATGGGTTTTAGATATGCGGATGATGACCCTATAGCTGTTGAACTTGTATAGTAGACAGTACGAAGCCTTGCAATTGTTTTAGTTTATCAAAATGTGTTAACTATTCAACATTGTCTGTTTGTTGTATATAATGTTAAAAAAATTTAATATGTTTATTTATTTTTATTGTACAATGTAAACTGTTATAAAAATGTTTATTTCTTATATTAATATATTAAAAAATGATAAAAAAATATTGCATTTTTTATTATTTTAATGATACTTTCATCTACTAATTTTATTTTATTAAAAAAATAACACAAACAGTTATATATATATATATATATATAATGTTTTTTTCAAATACTAAAAGTAATTTTACTTCAGTGTGATGGGTAAAATTATTTGTCCTTTAAACCAGCTATCACTAATTTCAATAGAGTGTCTACATGAACATAATTATTGAATAAAGTACAAAAATTGTGAAGTAATAAACATTTATTAACAACATTGAAAAAAAAAATTTACAACAATAATTTAATGTAATAAATAACAAAATTTTAAAAATAAAATTTGGAACACAAGTTAACTTTTTTTTTAAAAGCATCCACATCGCTAAATTAACTTTATTGTTACATTACATGGTTTGAAAATACAAATAATATTTTTTTTTTTTTATTAAGTAAAACAATATTCGACAATATCAACTTTGAATTTTCAAAAATATGACAATAATAAATATTTTAAATTAAATAAAATAGTAAATTACAGGCACAATAATAACTTAATGTGCATATAGTTGTTATGGTTCCTGTAATGTAACATGTTAAAACAAAAACAAATAGTAAGTAAGTGCAACGTCCTGGTTTTGTATAAGAAATTATACAAACTGAACCAAAAATCAAAATTATTTTAAGAAATTAAAATTTGTTCTTCGAATACAAATTACAACTAAATTGCACTATAAACAAGTATTTAGCACCATTAACAGAAATGTTATTATTTTTATCACCAGTCCAAAAATTTCTTACACAAATTATACATTTTTGAACATTTTAAAGTCTTCTTGGGCGTAAACGCGAAAAGTGACGGTCAACCATTACCTCCTTTGGTGGGCGAGGTGTTGAAGCAATGTTTATTGGAAGTTGCCCTGTTTGAGACTGCCAATTAACTTGTAAGTCACCTGAGGCTATTCGTAGTACGTCAGCCATCATTGGATATATATGGGCAATAGTGTTTTTTTCATATATTTTCTTAATTTTCCAATTTTTACTCCTTTTAGAGAAAAACGGTTTGAACCTCAAGTCCCCAATGTGTCCAGTGCCTGCTTGTTCTTTCTGTATAGTGGCCTGTTCTCTGCCTACATTGGCGTTGTGGGCCAAAACAGCCAGTTGTGTCCTGGCTACCATCCCATCCATCGTGAAATGTACTCTTTTGGGACGGTATTTTAATACCAGGCTATGAAAGACTTCAAGTGATCCCGTGTGGCAAAAATGAACCAAATGTGGAAAGTCTTTCTCTAATTTTGAATCTGTGACAAAGCTTCGAAGTTTGGAGTATGCCACTCCATTTTTTTTCAACCAGGATTTCTGTTCAAGAGTTTGATCATATTCCGCATGTTGACATTTTTTGAAAAGTGTTGCAGAGTCCCATTCATGTTCGTTTATAATGTGATGCATTACCGACAGCCATTTCTCTTTTAACAAAATTGGATTTCCTTTGCTGTATGAACAAGCTGCCCACATGTGATTTATTATCGAATTTTGCCACGGAACCAATTCCTTGTACATCGCTTGGCGACATATGGTTGATAGTTTTAACCGAATGCTCCGACAATAGTGCCATATATCGAATTGGTGATTAATGGCTTTGTATCTCTCTCTCATGATTTTCCTTATGCTTACATGACGATCGGTAACGAGAATTGAAATTAGAATTTTGTCGGCTAGTACTTGGTCCATGCAACTTTTGAATGCCAGTGATTCCATAGCAACAGATGATTTTGCGTCACTCACTTGAATTGTTTGACATTCTATTATTTTTTGCGATTTTTCCTCCAAAAGTGAATACGTGCAGTACTTGGCATTAAATCCAGGGCTGTCACATTGCCCATCTCCTGACAGACATACCATTTTTCCACGTAATCCATCTATCAATAATCTTCTTTCTTTCTTATAATGATGATCGATTATTGGAAATAAAAATTGTTTTTGATATATGTAATGTATGGATTGTGAAATAAACGGCACTCCAAAAATTGCAAAAAGTTCCGCAACTTTAGCAAAGTGCGAACCACTGAACAAAATTGATGCACTTGCTAATAAATTTCCACAAGAACGGTTCCCAATCATAGGCTGGCTGCTCCAAAATTCGCAACAATGATTTGATTCACATACAGTGTATACTTTTAACAGAGTGCCTGATATAATTTTTTCTGTGTTTGTTATTGGAGCGTTACATGGTTCGTGAAAAGTACATGTTTGAACCTTTTTGATCAATAAATCGAGAGAAGTTTCAAACACAATAAACTTCTTTTCTGAAACATAATCCTCAGGAGAGGGCTCTGTTAAAAATGTTAGATCGCCAATATCGGTTGTTTCTTCTTCGGGACTGTAAATCGGATCATTGAATTCTGAAACATTCAGAGTTGCATCCATTTCCGATACTCTTGTAATTGAAGAAATGTTTGAGAATGGCGTATCTATGTTTTCTACAGGAACGGACTGTTGTGAATTTGGGGATAACAGTAGTTCTGTCTCCATTGGCATTGCACCTGGCATAGTGCAAACCTTTTTTATAGTATCTGTTTGCTGTACAATTGCAGCGTTTGGTGAATTGTCAATGGATCCTGCAAATTCTTCTGTAGGACCAGTCCAAGTCCAGACATCCTTTGTTGGATTCAAACCAATTATATTGGTGGATACATCACTTGTTTGAATTACACTGTGGGTTTGTGTAGACCTGCTCCGCCTTCCGTAGTATTTTGAAGTTGATACACCTTTGGCAATCATTGTTAAATTTGTGGTGTTGGTAGCTATGTTCATAAATGATTTATCAAAAGCCAGTTTGTAATGGAAACCTGCTATATACTCGTGATCGTAAATAGATGTCTCAGACTGAGCTCCGAGGTCCTCTGACGGAGCTCCGAGGTCCTCTGACGGAGCTCCGAGGTCCTCTGACGGAGCACCGAGGTCCTCTGACGGAGCACCGAGGTCTTCTGACGGAGCACCGAGGTCTTCTGACGGAGCACCGAGGTCCTCTGACGGAGCACTGTGTCCCTCTGTTGAAGCACTGCGGTCCGCTGACGGAGCACTGAGGTCTAACATTTCTATATCACTACTGTTTTCTGCTCTCCTTAAAGTCATATCGTGTAAAGTTTGTAAAACTTTAGCTTTTACAAAAATAGTTGGTTTTGCCATTAAAACCAATCGTGTTCTTTTTTCAGACTTCACTATCATATCTGATGTGAAATGGTCCGAACAAATTTTGAAAATCTCACTTTTTTGTTTTTCCATGATTAATTGAATTGAGCCATCTAGGTTGACAAATTCGTCACCTGTGGCTAAAAGCCATTCTTTAATTCTGTCCGGTGTACTTGGAAAATTAAAGAAAGAGCAATCTGGTGAATGTTTAGTGTGACTGTTTCTGCAGCCTACAACTAAACACTTTGGCATTTTGTCTATGTTTGTAAAACAATAAAAGGGATGACAAAAGAAAATAAGAATAACATGTAGTGTGATTGTTGGCGCCAACACTTCTCTTAAATAATACTGAAATTTTTTTGACATTGTTAATTTTGACAATTACAACTATAATAATTTTATTAAATTTAGTAAACTCAAAAATGGACGACGAACACATAAATAAACAGGCACTGAAGACTACATATACGATTCACAAAAAAAAAATATCACTTGTGTTCTAAATATTTGCACACATTCATGTATTATTATTCGACTGTTAAGAATTACTCTTTAACTTCCCTGCTGTCGCGCCAACGTGTTGGAGGTGCCAGGAGGACAACGGGACTCTATTATACATCTGGTGGGAATGCAGACTTATCGCACCATTTTGGAATCGACTCAAATCAGATGTTCTCCTAATCCTTGGGAACGACACTGAATGGTCACAAGAACTGACCTTACTGCACATCTCCTCACAACCACTATCCGCATACAAAAAATCTGTACTGCGCCATCTACTGAACGCTGCCAAATCACTCATTCCAGTATACTGGAAGAATACAGACATCCCCACAAGAGAAGAGTGGATTCACAGGGTCGAAGACATTAGAGCGGCAGAGGCACTACAGGCAGAATTGACGGGCAGAGAGGCAAAATATGCGAACATCTGGGAACCGTGTCTCACCTTCCGTGCGCAACAATAGGGGGGGTCTGACGGGGGGAGCTGGGGGTCGGGGGACGGCGCAGCCCTCTCGACAGACCCACTACATACATTATGACCTGCGGCCACCAATGCCACTCCTGTTGACAGACACTACGCCTCATGTACCATCCACACCACTCCGACTGGACGAGACACTACAAAGGATGACCTGAGCCAACAAAAACGCCCCTAAGCGGCCCACATAAATACACACAATTAACTGGCTAGTCGACACTCACATATCGCCCCTAACTAGACAGCACGACACAGCGACGGACTATGAGCCCTCACAGGCAAAGACAGCGGTCTCCGGACCTCCACCGTCCCCACGGAGGGGAAGAGACAAAATGAGACAGACCTAACACTGCACGATATCCACACCCAATCAGACGATAGACGTCAGACGCATCAACCTGACCCCCACGGGAACCCTGATTATACACCATACGACAAAACAGGCTGACTGGGACCTGACCGGACAGATGAACCATCCGAGGGACTGGGTGTTGCAGAGCACAACGACCCTCACATGTAGAGACCCCTCGCCCTCAACCCCCCTTACTTATGATGACGATATACCTTCACACTCACGGGGCATCACGGCCAACTTGTACCTCATACCTCCGTCAACACAAGACACCTGATACGACACTTCCAACGCACGCCTATTGCGACATGCACAACCCGATCATACAAGCTAGGCATGGAACACGACACGGTCAGGCAACAGGTCGACCAAGTCTGGGGAAACCTCATGACACAGCTGGGCTCTCCCGCAATGACCCTCCTGCACCAAATGCGGGCAGTTGAGGGAAGAATGAGAACACCTCGATTAAACATTCACATTGTTGGAGGGACTCTCCCATGCTATCGTGTCCTCTTCTCGAACCAACACCATCCTCTTCCCATCCCACCTACAATAATTGTGTAATGCCACATACCTTTATTGCCAACACTCAACAACGCCCTACCTGTGGGCTAAGACACACCCTAATCCAATACATCACACCCCACTTCCACACTTCTCGATGAGAAGACTTGACACACGAACCATTAGTATTCACACGGCTATAAAACGCCGATACATACCAATTACCCCGCACCGCCCTAGCCCTCAGGGGACTGATCTGAATAACTATGATTATCACGAGCTCTAGCTAAGTACCCCTGGGAGAGGGACACGGTAACGACTACTATTAACGATCTCATGTTACCTAATATTGCAACTGTAATAGATTCTAACCACACATATTTATACTGTTTGGATATCTGATGCTTTTATTATGTAACCTTGTATTCTACTATAAATGCGGGCCTGCGTGCCCAACTTTATTTACTGACTGGCTTCAATAAAAACTGATTAACAAAAAAAGAATTACTGTTTAAAACTGAAAACTTAATACAACACCCCCCCTAAAATAAAAAAATTAAAAAAAAATATTAAATATATCTTTAAAAAATTAAAATATGTTAGTTTAATTTATTGGAGATTGTGTTATGTTAATCTTTGCAAATTAAAGGACCACTCTAGGCACCCAGACCACTTCAGCTTAATGAAGTGGTCTGGGTGCCAGTTCCTTCTAGGGTTATCCCAATTTTTTTATAAACATAGCATTTTCATAGAAATTGCTATGTTTGTGAATGGGTTAAGCCTTCCCCTATTTCCTCTAGTGGCTGTCTCATTGACAGCCGCTAGAGGCACTTGCGTGTTTCTCACTGTGATTTTCACAGTGAGAGCACGCCAGCGTCCATAGGAAAGCATTATGAATGCTTTCCTATGTGACCGGCTGAATGCGTGCGCAGATCTTGCCGCGCGTGCGCATCAAGACAACGGGGATGAGAAGAGGAGGATGGGAGGAGGAGAGCTCCCGCCCAGCGCTGGAAAAAGGTACGTTTTAAACAGTTTCCCCTTTCAAGAGCCGGGCGGGAGGTGGACCCTGACATTTACATTTACAAGTAAAGTAAATAGCAATTAGATGACGTTAGACATTCTCATAGATTTTAACGTCAGATAAGTTAACTATAGAAATGCAATCAGAAATTCTTCACTATGGTAGAGGTTTAAAGGACCACTATATTGCGAGGAAAACATACTCTTTTTCCTTGCACTATAGTGCCAGGAGGGTGCACCGACAATCAGGGTCCCCCTCCTGCCGGGCTATAGGGTCAGGAAGGGGTTAAACTTACCTCTTTATCCAGCACCGGGCGGGAAGCTCTCCTCCTCCTTTTCCCTTCCTACTTCTTCTATTCGTCTTTGGCTGAATTTTTCAGCCACTCCATAAAAAAACCATTCACAATCCTTTCCTATGGACGCTGGCGTCACGTAAGTGCCACTAGCGGCTGTCAAGAGACAGCCAATGGAGGATGGATTAATCCATTTATAAACATAGCATTTTATCTGAAACTGCTATTTTAATTAAAAAATTGGTTAACCCTAGATGGACCTGGCACCCAGACCACTTCATTAAGCTGAAGTGGCCTGGGTGCCTAGAGTGCTCATGTAACGCGAATAGCCATAGCTTACCGATATTCAATACATTTACGATTTCTAAATTCTAAATATAAACAATTTTAAAAAGGAAAATGCACAAAATATACATGACACATGTACTAGATGCAGTGTGTTTATACAGGGGAGTTGTGTGTATTTGTGTAGTGTGTATATAATGAATGCATAGCGTGTGTGTGGTGTGTGTGTTTCGGGAGGTATGTAATTAAAGGACCACTCTAGGCACCCAGACCACTTCAGCTTAATAAAGTGGTCTGGGTGCCAGGTCCAGCTAGGGTTAACCCATTTTTTCATAATTATAGCAGTTTCAGAGAAACTGCTATAATTATGAATGGGTTAAGCCTTCCCCCTAATCCTCTAGTGGCTGTCTCATTGACAGCCACTAGAGGCGCTTGCGTGCTTCTCACTGTGATTTTCACAGTGAGAGCACGCAAGCGTCCATAGGAAAGCATTGTAAATGCTTTCCTATGCGACGGGCTGAATGCGCGCGCAGCTCTTGCTGCGCGTGCGCATTCAGCCAGCGGGGCGGATCGGAGGCGGAGAGGAGGAGGAGAGCTCCTTGCCCAGCGATGGAAAAAGGTAAGTTTTGACCCCTTTCCCCTTTCCAGAGCCGGGCGGGAGGGGGTCCCTGAGGGTGGGGGCACCCTCAGGGCACTATAGTGCCAGGAAAACGAGTATGTTTTCCTGGCACTATAGTGGTCCTTTAAAGGTTTCATTCAGTAAAAATTTTCAATAAACGTTACCACTCCAAAAAATTGCCTACCTTGATCAAAGTCACGCACAATGCTGATTCTGATGACGCAAGTCAATTCTCTGAAAATAAAAACAAAACAATATTATTTTTAAAAGAAATTAAAATTCATGTTTAAGATTAGTTGGATACATAAACATGATTTTGACTGTGTGCCAGCAGGCGAAAAATGCAGCCCCAAGAAAGGAAAAGTATAAATCCTGGGCAGCACTTTTCACGTGCTGAGCAACAGTGAAACTGTGGCAATATGGAGAAATGTATTTCTTCAACACAGCCATTTTATGTATGCCCTCCAGGAAAGCACAGGTGAAGAGCCTGTCTGCCTTGCATGCGCTGAAGCGCAAGATGAAGGACAGACCTTTTCCTGCGCTCCAAGGATGGCATACTAAAATGGTACATAACAATTGAATACACAATTCAACACTCCCTAACGGGTGGTAAAAAAAAATTGAAAGAAAGAAAGAAAGAAAGAAAGAAAGATAGCAAGAAAAAAAGTGAGTCTGACTGTGTGCCGCAGGCGAAAAATGCAGCCCCAAGAAAGGAAAAGTAAAAATCCTGGGCAGCACTTTTCACGTGCTGAGCAACAGTGAAACTGTGGCAATATAGAGAAATGTATTTCAGCACCAGAACCTTTTGCATAGATATCTCTTTATCCGATATGTATAAGCATACAATAAGACAAAGAGAGCCAGGCAAACTTTACCCAAAAATATAGACAAATTAAAACTTACCGTAACCACTTTGAATTTTTCACAAATTCAATTGCGCTTTGAACGATTCGTAAATCTGCGTTCTGAAATTGAAAAGAAGAACAATATTATTTTAAAAATTAATTTGTTGTAATTTCTATATATAAAAAAAAATATATATATATACACACACACAATTCTAAGTGTATATATATATATATATATATATATATTAGTATATATATATATATATACACATACATACATACATACACACATATAAATATATATATATATACACATACACACGACTGTATGTATGTCTGCAATGTATTGTTTTTGGTGCGACATATGTAAAATAATAAACGAAAACAATGTATGCAGACATACAACTACATATACTAATAAAATCAATAAATACATTGAAAATATCTCCTAAAATATTTTTAAAAATACATATATTAAAAAATACATATATAAAAAAATTATAAAAAAAATACATATATTAAAAAAGACATATATAAAAAAATACATATATTAAAAAATACATATATAAACAAATACATATATACACACATAAAAACAAATATATATAAAATTAAATAGCAAACTGTAAACAAAAATAAAAGTTAAAATAGTAAAATAGATTACATGTCATATGTAAACAAATCTAGATTTTTTTAAAATAATACAAACAGATAAAGTTAAGATTAAACAAATGACTAACTAAAGACATTACATTAATAATAAAATACAAATAGGATAAAAGTTTACTTACAGTCAATGTGCAGCCAGATTCCGTTAGGGGAGATGCTGCTTCTTCTTCTGTACTCCGTCTTCAGTGAGAGATTCTCTCTCACACACTGGCCTCCGAGGAATAAAACTGAGATGTGAACGCGCTCGGCGCGTTCACATCTCAGCATAGTCTCTAATGCAGGCGCGCTCACATCTGAGCTGCCTGCATTAGAGGGAATGACGTTAGACGTCCAAGAGGACGTCTGACGTCAGCTCACTGTGATTCTAACAGTGAGGATTCAGGAAGCACCATCTAGTGACTGTCTCAGAGACAGCCACTGTAGGTGGGAATAGGGAAAAAAAAATACACTGCTTTTTCTCTGAAACGGCAGTGTATTTAAAAAAAAAAAAAAAACTAGAGGTACCTGGCACCAAGACAACTTCATTGAAATGAAGTTGTCTTGGTGCCTAGAGTGGTCCTTTAAGAATTTTTATAGCTTGTTATACTTCATTCTCATAAATAGGCACATTTAACTTCGCCAACTGATCCACTGAGACTTTGGGAAAGTTACATTTGGGGGAAAAATGAAATATCTATGGGGAACTGTGTCTCTGCCAGATTGTATAATTCATAATAAAACTCCTAAAATGCCCGACATGTTGTGAATTGAGCAGTGAAACTTCAGAGGCACGATCTATACACAAAAACTGCTTCATTAAGCTATAGTTGTTTTGGTGACTATAGTGTCCCTTTAACTCCATATAGAGGACCATCATTAGCAGCTGGAACAAAAGAACTGGGCGGCTAATATGAATTTTGTGCATAAAATTTGTCCGTCATCAGCAAGCATACCTTGGCATGGTTCCCTCCACTGTGCCGCGCTAAGTCCTCTCTCAGCCCTGCCTCCTTGATTACCCCCCTTACCCCTCCTTCTATGAAAGAAAGTGATGGCACAGAAGAAAGATCAGGTTTGAAGGAGAACTTGGCCCCTGTACTGGATCATAGGAGTTCTAACAACTACAGCATATTTTAGTGATTATGGTACAAAGAGTTTTTGCAATCCCACAGCCCTTCCCCTCGATTTTGACAAACAGTTTTCAAGTATTTTGACAATCATTGAGGCTTGGCTAATGCAAAGGTAGACTTATGCTGAGAGTACCTGGGGCAAGTTATCCCAGTTTTACTGTTGAGTACAATACAGTTACCTTCTAAATTATAATATGTAGAACTCTTTTAAAACAGTGACAGCATTTATTCAATAAATGGGTAATAGGAATTAAAAAAGGAATTACATGTTTTAGACCCACATATTTGAGCTGCAGAAGTTTTCCATTAACAGATTTGTTTAACTAATCATTATTAACAGTAGTAGTCCCTGAAGATTGGAAGTAGCGAATGTTATGCCCGTTCACAAGAAAGGTAGTAAGGAGGAGTCAGGCAACTATAGGCCAGTAAGCCTTACTTCAGTAGTGGGGAAAGTAATGGAAACCATGTTAAAGGATAGGATTGTTGAACATCTAAAATCACATGAATTTCAAGATCAGAGACAACATGGGTTTACTTCATGGAGATCATGCCAAAGTAATCTTATAGATTTTTTTGATTGGGTAACTAAAATAATAGATCAGGGTGGTGCAATAGACATTGCATACCTAGATATCAGCAAGGCTTTTGACACTGTCGCACATAGAAGGCTTATCAATAAACTGCTATCTTTAAGTTTGGATTCCAATATTATTAAATTAGTTAGGTAGTGGCTGAGTGACAGGCAACAGAGGGTTGTAGTATATTCAGTGGAGTATATTCAAAGCATGGGCTTGTTACCAGTGGGGTAACTCAGGGATCTGTACTTGGACCCATTCTCTTTAATATTTTTGATACTGATATTGATTAATAGTGATATTGCAGAAGGTTTTGATGGTAAGGTATGTCTTTTTGCTGATGATGCTAAGATTTGCAACATGGTTGATGTTCCAGGAGGGATAAGTCTAATGGCAAATGATTTAGATCAACCAGAAAAATGGTCAGAGCTGTGGCAGCTCACATTTAATGTGGATAAGTGCAAGATAATGCATCTTGGATGTAGAAACCTAAGGGCAGCATATAGAATATTTGATAGAGTCCTAACCTCAACATCCGAGGAAAGGGATTTAGGGGTAATTATTTCAGACTTAAACGTAGGCAGACAGTGTAATAGAGCAGCAGGAAATGCTAACAGAATGCTTGGTTGTATAGGGAGAGGTATTAGCAGTAGAAAGAGAGTGCTCATGCCATTGTACAGAACACTGGTGAGACCTCACTTGGAGTATTGTACACAGTGCTGGAGATCGTATCACCAGAAGGATATTGATAGGGATGTGCATGGGCAAAAAATTAATTTCGTTTTGGCACTTCTGAAATTCGTGGCTTTGTCAATTCGGGACTTTGGGACATCGGAACTTTGGCACGTCCTTAACCCTAACCCTACCTCTACCTCATACCCTACCCCTAACCCCAAACCCTACCCCTAACCCTGACCATCACCCTCCCCCTAACCCCAACCCTAACTCTATCCTTAACCTAACCCCAACTCTAACTACAACCCTACCCTAACCCTAACCCAAACCCCAACCCTAGCCCTACCCCTAAACTAACCCCAACCCTAACCGTACCCCTACCCCTACCCCTACCCCTAAACTATCCAAAACCCCAACCCTAACTCTACCCCTAACCCTAACCTAAGCCCTAACCCCAACCCTAACTGCTGGTTGAGAGTATAGCTAGCTAGTTGACAGTATAGCTAGCTACTTTGTAAGTCTGTTTTTATTTGATAGACCATCCATAACAAACCCATTGTTTTTAAAGTTTATTTTCTCTGTTATGTTGGACCAAAATATAGTTTGGTTTGTTTGGTAGGTTTTCAGGGGACACAATATAAAACAAATAGGAATTGGTTACCAGAAATATCTATAACTTAATTCCTACACAAGTATAAAATGGAAGGACATTAAATCTTCCAAAATACATAACTGGGTTATAACAATGAGTTGAAGGGTAATTGAGAATGGTTTCTTGGGAATATAGGAATAGAGTTTACTAATTCATTATCTCTCACAGCTCCACCTATGGTTTAAGAGAATGGGGGGTCCATAGAAGATGCCAGCTTCTTTCAATTTGGGCACTTTGGGGATCTCAAACAATTAATGTAAAATAACCAAAAAAAAAGATTT
Organism: Pelobates cultripes; assembly: GCA_933207985.1. Classification (NCBI taxonomy): domain Eukaryota; kingdom Metazoa; phylum Chordata; class Amphibia; order Anura; family Pelobatidae; genus Pelobates; species Pelobates cultripes. The sequence continues at coordinate 260,375,673 of OW240912.1, forward strand.
TTAAAATGTATTATTTCAGTTTCCTTTGAATACATCATTATGGTGTTCTTACCGGTGGCAGCAAACGCGTTAGTATTGTTAGTATTGTTGCCTTTACACTTTAAATAAATATGCTTTAGTGACTCCCAGTGAAATTTAACACGACAACATCAAGTGCAAAGAGTAATGAACTTAACCGGCAATTATTACTGTGCAGTTTCTGTTACTATTCAGGTATAGCTTAAATGGTACTGAACACTGAATGAATGGCGTTAAAGAAACCTGTAGTTCCTGATTTTCTTTTCTTTTTTTGAGGGGGTGTAGCAAAATCACAAAATCAAAGCCACTGTTGTGATCTGCATAATGTCAAATGTAATAAACAGGCATACTGTTTTAACTTGTTTAATATGAAAGGTGGGCTTGAATGTTTTAGTTAGTAGGGTGGAGTACAGAGAACTGGGACAATTAGAGGATTAAATAAGTTTTACAATTTGGGGCACATTCTGTCTGTTTAGCACTTACTAGGATTTTGTCAGTCTCCTAACTTTGGGAGCGTCATTGGAATAAGCCCAACAATCAAGTAATCTTACAACGAGAAACTGTCACTTCCCAGAACATCTAACATTGTTTGCTTACCACTTATATTTCTCAAATATGTTTTTATGAAATCTCAGATTCAAATGAAATTAAACGTAAAAATCCACACATCTATCAGGTAACTGGATGCCACCATCTTGGATTTGTTCCAATAATCTATAGAAGCACTGCCCGTTTCTGAATTTGAACATAATGGATGAGAAGAAACTGAAACATTATCTATAAATATTGTCACATTCACTTTTATGCTTGCAGCAGTTTTGTGCACATGCACCATTTTCTTATGTATAAAACCATTGCTCCACTTTGTGTCTGCCTTTTATGTAATACTTCAACATTATTGTTTTCTCTGACACTTTTTATTCCTCATTCAGATTACTTGGTCTCCTTTTTCCCCTGATGATTTTACCAATGATTATTTACAAAATAAGACAAGTAATAATATCACTTGGAGAAAAAGATACATTCGCAATTTAAAGGATTTCAAATTCCTTAAACAAAAATAATATATGAGAAACACCTCTGGTAGACAGCCACTAGGGGCAGGCTTAGTGCTGCAAGTAAACATTGCAGTTTCTCTGGAACTGTAATGTCTTACATTACAGCACTAAGTGCAATAGGGACAGTGCACCCAGACCACTTCAATGAGCTGAAGTGATCTAGGTGCCAATAGTGTTCCTTTAATTTAATACTGCTTACTAGGGATGTGCATGGGCAAAAACATTTCGGTTCGGTTCGGCACTTCCGAAATTCAGGACTGATCAAATAATTACTGATTGCATAAAGTAAATATTATAGTGCTTCCTAAAGAAAATACATAACATACCAAAGATAGGCACACATAATAAAATATGTACTAGTACTGACTAGATCCCATATCAGAAAAATACAAAACAAATAATAAAGTGGGAACAAATAGATAAGGGCTTTATTAAAGGGACACTACAGTCACCAGAACAACTACAGCTTATTGAATTTGTTCTGGTGAGTAGAATCATTACCTTCAGGCTTTTTGCTGTAAACACTGTCTTTTCAGAGAAAATGCAGTGTTTACATTACAGCCTAGTGATAACTTCACTGGCCACTCCTCAGATGGCTGTTAGAGATCCTTCCTAGGTCATGGCCGCCTAAAATGCATCCAAACATTCAGTGTATTCTCCCTCTGCATGCAGACACTGAACATTCCTCATAAAGATTCATTGTTTCAATTCATCTCTATGAGGAGATGCTGATTGGCCAGGGCTGTGCTTGAATCATGCTGGCTCTGCCCCTGATCTGCCTCCTTGTCAGTCTCAGCCAATCCAATGGGGAGGCATTGTGATTGGATCAGGCTACCACTTCTGATGATGTCAGCAGACAGCTTGTTTTTTTTTTTTTTTAGGCAAACAGCATGCAGATCTACAGCTTCTGGCTTGAATACAATAAGATGTTGCTATATTTATTGAGGCATGAGGGGCCCATGGGAGCTAGATGGTGGTGTTAACACTATAGTGTCAGGAATACATGTTTGTGTTCCTGACCCTATAGTGATCCTTTAAATATATTCACTATACTGTACTTCCACTTGCCTACATCTCATTTTCAATACACTCCATTTTCTTTTTCTTGCTGTTAATAATAAGTTCTTTTTAACATGTGTTCATGTTCCTGGAGTCTGAAATTTATGCTGCTAATCACCTGTCTTGATTTCTCTTTCAGGAATTCAACATATCTCTGCCGATTGCCTGTTCCTAGACATGACAATGGACCTAGATCATTTCTTGGCTCACGGCGATAAACTCTCCCAGCTAACTCTTTCTGCAAACACTGTTAAATCCTATGATAGGGCGTTCCAGTTGATCAACAGGTTTTTATTAGAGTTTGACATAGTTGATCATTTTGCAATAGAATCTATAATTGGATTCATATATAAAGATATTCAGAGTAGGGAGGTCTGCTCTTGCAGAATCTCCTACTCTGAAACTAGAGAACCAAAGAGGCACTCCAGTAGTGTTTCAGGGCTTAACCCCTATTCGTCTATAGAATAAAATTCTAACTCCTACTTCCGGAGAGGAAACTCTGTATGTAGGTATTACCTGGAGAGAACATAAAGTCTATATACTTTTAATTGGGAAACTTCACCGAAATGTTGTTGTGGTCAGATTTGAAATCCAAATCCTATTAGGCTAAGCCTCTGACTATTAGAATTTTAGCATAGATCCAATTCACCTATCTTATCAGGCTTTATTACGGTATGCCTATTTAGGGGAGTTGGATACAAGTTAAATTGAATATAGTTAAATCTTATTGTCAGAGATACAGGGAGAGGGCGTAATTCTAATTGCTAAATGAAAGTAATGTTGTATATTAGTAGAGCTGATACAAAGTAATATATCTGCTCAAGATCTGCAGTCACACTTACACTGGATTAGATCAATATAATCCAATGAGAAAGTCCTAATGGGAAATATGTTCACGTATAGAATTGATTAAGACAAACTAAATAGGAACTAAAGTAGTTGGTAATTCCAATTTGATTTAAAGTTTTGTCAAAATATCCTCGGTATTGAAACTAAGAGAAGAGTAGTTAAAAACAATAAATTCTTGCTTAAATGCTGCAGTCCCACATATTTGCCTTGTGGTAGATTAAAGGGACACTATAATCATCTGAACAACTTCAGTTTAATGAGGTTGTTCAGGTGAGAACTATAGCTCCCTGCAGCCTTTCTCATGTAAACACTGTATTTTCTGAGAAAATACAGTGTTTACATTGAAAGCTAGGAACACCTCCAGTTGCAGTCACTCAGAATGCCACCAGAGGGACTTCCGAGTTGATTGAGGCATAAAACTCAGTCCACTCAGATCTGCTGTCAGCAGAGCACAGGGCAGCACTGTGTCTCCTCCCTCTGCATGCAGACACTGAACTTTCCTCATAGAGATTAATTGATTCAATTCATCTCTATGAGGAGATGCTGATTGGCCAGGGCTGTGTTTGAATCATGCTGGCTCTGCCCCTGATCTGCCTCTTTGTCAGTCTCAGCCAATCATATGGGAAAGCACTGTGATTGGATCAGGCTACCACTTCTGATGATGTCAGCAGACTGCTTGTTTTTTTTTTTAGCCAAACAGCATGCAGTGTTACAGCTTCTGGATTGAATACAGTAAGCTTTTTACTATATTTATGGAGGCATGAGGGGCCCAGGGGGCTAGATGGTGGTGTTAACACTATAGGGTCAGGAATACATGTAGTTGCACTGGTGACTATAGTGTCCCTTTAAGAAATAAATTCTATATAGATGCAGTGTTTCCCTTGGAGCTCTAAAGTGTTGCCAGTCTGCTGTGACTAATTCAAAGAATCATCTATTAATCATAAATTAGCCTTTCTAGCTTATTAAATGCCAGCTCAAAATAATTCAACTGGTAATTAGGATCATTAAATATAAACAGACAGAGATAGATATAGATAAAGCCTCTCTCCATTTGAATCTTGCTAAATAGTCAGAGGAAAAAGAAATGATAAATAAAAAATAAAAAGTGCTAATATATCGAAGCCATTCTACTAAATAGGCAGGTTTACTACACCATTGTGTTTCGAGTGTTTATGTTCCCTGTGAGAAAGGAAAGAATGCCCTGTAGCTTGAATGAATAATATGTATGGTATCCTTTCTTTCGCCCTCTTTTTATTACAGGCCTACCGCATCGTCAGTTCCGTCACACCACAACCGATTATTCAGATATGATGTGTCACTCATATACTAATCCAAACTATGGGACTTGTTACAGAAGTATACCCAAAACACAAATGTATATAGCTCAGAATAGCTAAAGCCAGGGGAAATTGTGCAAGGTTAGACTATTGATCCACAGATTAGTAAAACTAGGCTGACGAATCAAACTATGCAACAGATTCTGTCAGAGAGAATTGTGAGGAGATAAACAGAAAAAAAGCAAAAAAAGCAATGCAGAAAAAAGAGAAGAAAGAAAGAAAAAAAGAATAAAGAAAAGACTATGTTTAACGAGAATATGTAAAGGAAGTGTACAAAATACATAAAGTCCCAAAACACTGTGATTGATTAAAAATCCAAAGAGTGCTCTCATCATAACCTTGGATTATATATATATATATAAAATTTCATTTATGTTAACTCTGAATGCTGCTCTCAAGTTTGGTCTAATTTGTCCCCCGTGATTATGTTTTAACCACACACTTTTTACACTATCACCGCACTAGATCATTATGGCAATGGGACATTTTCCAGATTAACGTTCCGCTGCCTGACGTATGACTTAATTTTGAACATGTCACTAAACACATTAGGAGAGGTGTGATCGGCTGGTCGGCGTGTGGGACTGGGTCACATGCACCTTGGAAACTTGGTAAGCTCATTTTCTTAATTTTCTGGGGTATACATACACAATGTTTATGTATGTACAGCATCTTGATAAAGACCTTATATAGGTCAAAAATTTGAATTTTCCACATGCGAATTTGAATACACTTTATTGATTGATTGATTGATTGAAAATCCAGCGAGTGCTCTCATAATTTCCTTGGATTATATATACAGCGCAGTGCAGCACCCTGGTTTGAGTACGCTATTTGGTATCGATTTTTGGGCAGAGTGCCAGTTTATTTGTGTTTTGTGTATATATATATATATTTGTTTTGTTTTTTAATGCAAATAAATTAATATATAAAATATTACATAAACTATATTTAATCTGCAGTCTAGAGTGATGCTAGATCACATTAATTTAGGCCTGAAAAGCAAATCTAAAAATCTTCAATTTGATTTTTAATAGACCAAATTCTTCTGCTCTGTTTGTTTTTAATTTATAGATCTGTATTACAATTATGCTTTTTTTTTTTTTTTACAACATTGTGAACTAGAACACATTTCCTATTGATGATATATAACATTAATAACTATGTAAATATTCTGTTCAGTTTCAATGAGAGCTCCCCTGACTATAAGTAACACATTCTTATTACTTACTAAATTATTACATGAAGCTGATAATATTTTGGGATAAAAACATTTTAATACTACTAAATTAATTGAAATAAAAATGTGTTAGTTAATTTACTTTCATTAGAAGTTTGTTTTGTGACTATAAATTTGGAAAAGTAATTAAAGGGCCACCCTGACAACTAGATCTCAATGAAATGAGTCTGGTTGCAGTAGCCCTGTAGTTTTTACTCTGCAGTATAAAACATTGCAGTTTTTGTGAAAAATTGAGGGTTTACATTGAATGGTTAAACACAGCTCTAGTGGCTGTATTCCTGACAGACACTAAAAATGACTCCTCTACAACTCAGTCATGTGTCCTATGGAAATTGGTTCTCTATGAGAAGCACTTGGATGCACGTATGGCCCTCGCTCACGCATATCAGTCCACAATGCTCCTTCGTGTGGCAGAACCGAAAACTGTCAGGGCTGGTCAAAAGGTAAGTAAAAAGCTTATTTTTTTCAGCTTTTTACTGGAAACAATGAAGCAGGCACTAGGACACTATAATGTTAAGAATACAAATCTGTATTCCTAATGCCATAGTCTTCCATTAAGTTTTTCCTAAAAGTACAATAAAATAGACTTTTGGAATTTTGAAGTGTGCCATGGAATTAAAATACGACAAAATAAAAATTAAATTCCCCTTATTACATAATTGAATAAGACCTTTTGCTCCATAATTAAAATGTAAAGTTAATTGTCAGATTGAACGAGATGGCACATTTCAGTCACACGAGCAGTTAATCCACATTCATAGAGTTATGTGGATTGGGCAATGTGCCAGAATAAAAGATCTGGAGTAGCTGAGAGAGTCTGAATGTGCTGGGAAATATCTGTTCAAACAGGATTTTTGGATGTCGAAATCGACTGCCACTCCTCCCACTCTGAAAGAGAACTATTTTGAATCTGATACGCTGGATAAAGAGACAGACCGCATGAGCCAGTAGTCAAGATCCATGTCTGCCCAAAACAACTGGAAGCTGAAGTGGACCTTCACAGGAGCCATCTGCCAGACCCTCATCCACAGTAAGAGGCTGCTGTCTTACTATAAATCACTGTTGCCTATTGTGACTGTGTTGGAGGACTTACTGTTGCAGATAACATGTAATTGTCCTCTATAGTCTCCATGGTATTGTAAAATATCAACTACTTGGCTCCCCTCACTTCTTCTCTCACTCAGTCTTTTTGCCTTTGAGATGTAACCAAGGTTTTTTTTTTTTTTTAAATCAGTCTGTTCCTATTTAAGGAAACCACTGACTAAGGATTCTTAATTACTAACTCAGTGTGTGCTCTGCTTTGACTTCTATATGCTACTGCTGTGCTAATATCAGTGCTGCCCTGATAGAGATTTGTCAGACATCTTGAAATATAGGGACATACTAAAAGGAATGACAGATTGGAATGCCCATAGACTTTAACAAGGCAATCTGTCATTCCTTTTAGTATGTCCCTGAAATATATGCTAGTGCCAGATTGCAGTAGACACAATTCATTAATGGAAGCGTTGGGAGGAAGTAATCTCAGATCGCTTCCTCCTTATGGTAAAGGAGAAACCACGCTGAATGAGAGCAGCACTCTGAAGTTCCTGCCCTTTCCCTGGACTCAGGTAGTCTTGTCCCATCTGGACCTCAGGGAAACAACCTCCTTCTGCTAAATGGTAAGCAAAAAGGATGGTGGGTAAAGTAACTGGGTCAATGTGTCTGGCAGTGTGTAGTGGGTTGTGTGTCTTGCTGTGTGTATTGAGCTGTGCATGTGTCTGGCAGTGGTTACTGGTGTGTGTATCCCCAGAGAATGGATAAATGTATTTATGTGTGTATGTGTGTGTGTGATTGTCTTTGCCTGGGAGCCTTTGACAGAGATGCACACAGACAGATGCACCAGAAGCCTGTATACATACGTACATACATGCAATTATATACAGGCTATACGCAAACACACATAGCTTCACAAGCAGCTTACACAAACACAACATGATTGTTATTATTATTATGATTTATATAGCACCAACAAAAAAACCCCATAGGATCAGCATCCCATGGGACTTCAGAGTCTTATTTTGGCACTATGCTGGGATGAGGGTGCCTACCCCCTTCTCTATACCATGTGCTGAATAATGTTAAAATATATCAGTGTATGGGCTGTCCTTCATAACATGTGCTGTATATTGTTTTAATGTTTTAGTTGTATATGCTGTGTATTGTACATGCTGCTAATGTGTGAATTGAATAGGCAGATCCTCTCTGGTGCTGCAAGCCCAGACCGGAAACACAGCAGATACACTATTTCCTAGGGAGACATAAATTAATCTACAGCACATGGATTTGAACTATGTGAGTGTCAGATTGTTTTCTCTGTTAGTGGCATGAATCTAAAAAGGCCATGTTTGATGTTACCTGGGTACCTGGTGTGTCTGGTGAATTCTCTGCCCCTTGTATCAGGTAAATCGCAACCAGAGGGACAGTGGTGAGTTCATTCCAGCAGTGAGCATTAGTCATAGAAAAAAGGAGAGCACAGCAGTTGTTTGTTGCACTATAAGACTAATGTTCTATATGGAATGTCTGCTTGCACATGGATCTCCTATGGTTGCCAGATGTTTTTTCCTGAACTAAATGTGGTGCCCTGTTGTTATGTAAAATTCAAATGTTGCAAGAGGGAATTCTGTTAATTAATCAATCAAGGACCTTGCAGCATATGAAATCTACCTACAGCAGAGTAGTACCTTTTCACATGTTGACCCATTAGCATGAAATTATAGGTGTCCAGAGAAACATATGTAGTACACCAATATTTCCATTGAAGTCTGCACACGCTAGTAGCCCCAAAATAGTGTCCCAGGTAAGTAATACAAAAGTGCACAGTTTATTAAAAAATAGATAGAGGAAACATGATGGATCTGGAAACCCTGCATGTATTACTGTCTTTGAATTACAACATATGTACATAATAATAGGAAACAGAAGTATGGGTATCATTCATAACTCAAATCATTGGCATCACTAGAGGGGAGCTGTCAGGGTTCCAGTCCCAAGCGTGGGGCATCATAGCCCCGAATACTTTAGACTGCTTCTCTTCTAGGAGTTGTGGATTGCCATGGTAATGGTACTTAGGTGATGGTGCAGACCACCAGGACACAGCTGCAATCTCTTATTAAATTCTGCCTGCTCTCCCTGCTCCTTTCCCAGACCAGGGCACTCTGTGGTACCTCTTCAGAGGAAGCTGATTGGCAGCAGTGTAGGTATATGAGGGATCCTGGGGATATGGCAGCATGGGCCCCATAAGCTAATACTGAGCCCTTACCACCAAGTACACTAAGGCTTAGACTAGTCTATTAACTTTCCCTTCAGGGTTTTGCATTGTAACAACCAAACAGGGTCTGTCACTAAACTTCAAATTCTGGTCTGGCACAGCATGTAAAATGTTATCCATTTACGTTGGCAACAAATTCTACCAGTATGATTATACAGACATGCTGTGAAAGGCCACAACAGCATACATAATATCTGAGTTGCAGTTTTGTTTTGCCTAAGTGTTTGCAAAATACAAAAGTAACTTTAAAAAATATATATTTTTAGACATAGATAAAGTTTTCTGGTGAATGGTCGTATTTAAAATAAAATTGCCATATATGGAATAGTAACTGGGCAATGATTCCATGGTAGTTATTTTTATGTAAGTTTTTAATGTTCTATTACTAACAATTTGATGTTTGCAAAATTAACCCTCACCCCTAGGATGATCAAAGTGGGACATTGTGTGTTCCTTTCTGTATATTGGTTTGTTTATTTTTATAACAAGTGGAGAACTGGCATCTTAAGGCCTGGATGGCAAATACAAACGGATATCCTTTTTTTGCTCATGAAACTCAGTTCTCTGTGTGGATGACCCTATGCACATAGAGAACAAGATATATGAGTTTGACTGATGGAGGATGCTGGGAGTTTTTAGGTTTGACATTATTTATCGCTGCATCCTTTGCCAATGTGATCTTCACAGCATAACCCTAGCATTTACCAAGCTCTATGCTTGCCTAAGGGACTCCATGTGTCTCCTGTAATTCCGTTGTCTAATAATAAGTAATCTTTTAAGAATTTCATGAGCACTGTATCAAGTTGCAAACACCTACAGTAATATAATATGTATTCAACATAGTCTGCCAGCTTTGATCTCATCTGAGATCCGTTGGTAAATATCTAATTCTGCACCTGGAGAGCACTGAGATTGTTGAGCACCATACCAAACATAGTTGCACACAGTGCTGAGCTACCAAGGACCCTGCACAATATCTGCTTGCTGTCTTACTCCAGTGCCAGCAGGCATCCAAATGCACCTACAAACGCATATTCCTAACATTAGAGTGTTCTGCAATCTCTTTAGTTCAAGGCCAACAGAAGTTAAGGGACAGTATAGGCACCCAAACCACTTCAGCTCATTGAAGTGGTCTAGGTACAGTGCCCCCCAGTCAGTATAACCCTGCAATTGTCATTATTGCAGTTATTGTTGCAGTTATTAATAAACTGTAATAATTTCAGGGTTAACTCCACCCCAGTGGCTGTCTATCATACATAGAGTAGCTTTTGGGTTGTTAGGTGACTTTTGATCACTTAACACACTCTAGATGTCCTCACACTGTGCATGAGGACATCCAGTGTTGTCTAAAACCGCATAGGAAAGCATTGATTCAATGCTTTCCTATACGGTAGTCCTAATGCGCTCGCTGTTCGTGCGCACAAGATACTCGACAACGGTTGATGTCAGGGGTGAAGCCTGACCTAGCGCTAAGGAACATCGCCCAACATTGTATTCCTAGCACTATAGTTTCTCTTTACCAAATGCAAAGGTCACCGCAGCTGCGGCTCCTCCCCTGGCTGAGATGATGATCATTGCTGCCCACATGCTAGAAAAGACCCCATCCATGGGGATGCGGTCTGTAAAATAGCTGAAGGGGACAGGGACCTAGTGGGCATCAGATGGGGATTACTCTAGTATTAGTGGATTAGGACCTAATGTTCCCCGTGGCCCTTTCTTAGTAAAGAGAAACTCCAGGCAAAGGCTGAACTATTTGTTAATGTGTAATATAATGTAGAACATATGGAAAACATTGATGAATTTTAAAATATAATGAAAATAGATATATTTTTTAATCTTTAGGCTTTGCAGCTTCTGAAATAATCTCTTCCTAAAGCATAACAGTATCATGTCTTTGCTATAACTTTCTGAGTTTCTAAGATTATCTGATAAATCAGTTCACAGGCATTTTAGATGGCTATAACAAAGGTCTCTTGGAGTTTTAAGTAATACAAGTACTTGTATGCGAGAGGAAATCCTTACTTTACCTCTCTGGGACATATTCGAGTTAGGGTAAATTTTGCGGGGTGGAATTTTTCCCCATATGAGGTACTGTACTAGCAACAGTTACATGGGCTTGCTTCCTTGTTCTATAATGTAAGCTAGAAACATAATTATAGTGCTTGGAGTGTTCATTTTATGGTAAAATAATAATTTAGGCCAGAGGATAACAATTTTATATAAAAACATACAACCACCCTCGTCTAGAAAAAAACATACAACCACCCTCCTCACTTCTAAAATGAATGATCCGTGAGAAGTATTGCAGTAATTGCAGTAATGTTATTCCTTACTGTTTAAATTCTACTGCTAAATATTTAGTGCTTGATAAACATTCTAATAAGCTTTTTCATCTTAACAAATAGCACACTCAAGTTTGAGTTTCAATGAGTCAAAACATCTGTTTGTAGAGCCACTTGGGCTGGCATGTATAAAAGGGATACCACTGCAGGTTACACACCACTTCCATTGTATTTCATCTGGTATACAATACAATGCGTTTTGTCCTTAAATAAAAGCAAATCATCTTCCATGTATTTCATTAGTTAACCAAAAAAAAACATATTTGCAGACACAATTAACCCCTTCACTACCATTGATATTAATAATAAAGGGGGGAGCTGGGGGGATTGAGGCCCAAATTAATTATACAATTGGAGGGTTGGACATGCCATAATAATATGGATATCTGATTTAAAAAGTATTCGCTTTATACAGGCCTGGCACTGGAGGGAGGCCTAACCTTACTCCTGGTTTGCCGAAATCTCTGCTAGTCTCCTGCACTTCTTGATGCTGGAAACTGGCTGACCATAAACTTCATGTGAAACATTAATGCTAGGGCCCTGGGCTCCCTTAATAATTGCGGATGCCATCTTGACCTTATTTGTTTTCACTTATTTTTATTTTGTATACCTTAACTCTCACCTTATGCATTGCAGTTGTGTGACTGTGCAAGCGGTTCTAGTGGTCTTATTTGTCACACGCTAGCCTAGACTGTTTTAAAGCATTATTAGTCTACTACGAGCCTTCCTGTCTAGATAACCCTAGCCATTTACAAGTATAGCTTTTGTTTCATATTTAGAAGTGCATGCCTCATTATAAAAATTGTAAATCTTGAAATGCCATACTATTGTTATGCTCTGTAATTTATTGATATTGCCATCGCTGTTGGGACATTGCAAGCTTCAAACATTTTAACTAAAAATTACAAATATATATTAGCATAACTTTTATTTGAAGCAAGGGATGCACAGGTAGCATGTAAACAAATCACAACACAGCAATTGTATGTATCAATTGCTTTGCAGACAAACAGAACTAAATTTAGATAATTTTTATTTTCATCCTTTATAACATTTTTGGGAAACGAAAAGCTTTAGACAGTAAATAGTGACATTTATCTTGCAATATTTCACACAGGATCTGAAATTTTGAGATATTTGTTCCTCTACAGTGTGTTAAAAATTCTCAAGGAAGCACTATAGGGTAAGGAACACAAACATGCATTCCTGACCCTATAGTGTTAAAACCACTATCTAGCCCCTTGCCTCCCTAAATATAGTAAAATCTTACTTGTATTCAAGTTTGAACCTGCTTCCTTTGTCTGTGAACTTCCTCTGACCTCTGACATCATCAGAAGTGGTGGCCTGATCCAATCACAGTGCTTCCCCATAGGATTGGCTGAGACTGACAAGGAGTCAGATCAGGGGCAGAGCCAGCATGATTCAAACACAGCCCTGGCCAATCAGCATCTCCTTATAGAGATGAATTGAAACAATGAATCTCTATGAGGAAAGTGCAGTGTCTGCATGCAGAGGGAAGAGACACTGAATGTTTGGAAGCATTTTAGGCAGCCATGACCCAGGAAGGATCTCTAACAGCCATCCGAGGAGTGGCCAGTGAAGTTATCACTAGACTGTAATGTAAACACTGCATTTTCTCTGAAAAGACAGTGTTTACAGCAATAAGCTTGAAGGTAATGATTCTACTCACCAGAACAAATTCAATAAGCTGTAGTTGTTCTGGTGACTATAGTGTCTTTTTAAAGTATAAATGAGGTTGAGCTATGCTTTATGGACTAGATTTTACACTGCAAAATACATGAAAATACTTGATTTGGGTATTGAAGGGACTAAGAGTTGATAATTTTCCAGTGAATGTTAAGGAGCTGTAAATGAGTGGGGATACTTTTGGCTGACTGCTTTTGATGCCTTTCTGACAGAAGACACACAGTATCTGCCATAATAAGATCGGATTTACTTAACTCTTTGTTGTGAATTAGTTAAGCAATATTCACTGTATACTGTACATAGTATGTATTGGGTTAGGATTAAAGATGGCCTTGAATGGGGTTTTCCAACAGAACATTACCTAGGACACGGGTTCTTGCGTTTAGACTGGAAGAAGATTGAGTCTAAGGCAAAGGAAAGTTTTTAGTTTTTTTTACTGTAAGAACAATAAGGATGTGGAATTCTCTGCCTGAATAAATGGTTCTATCAGAGTCCATACTGATGTTTAAACAGCAACTAGATGCAGACTTGCAAAAACAGAATATTCAAGGATCTAATTTTTCAACTGTAGGGTAAATGCTTTTTCATCCAAGGATAAATCTGACGGCCATTCTGGGGTCCAGAGGGATTTTTTCCTAGTTTGTTGCAAAATTGGAAGTGCTTCAAACAGTTTGTTTTTTTTGCCGTCTTTTGGATCAACAGCAAACAACAAATGTGAGGAAGGCTGAACTTAATTGACACCTCTCTTTTCAGCCTATGTAACTATGTACTTATTTGACCAATGTAGGACTAAAAGCTGTTATGTGTTGGCATTGATGTTTGCCTGAAGAACATGTAATACAAACAAAAGACTCATGCCTTATTCATATACAGAAAAACTTAAAATTTATCTCACTAAGTGAAGTGAATATTTCAAATAGACCACCTGCTTGGAAGCAAAACTAACTTTAATCTCATTTATTCACTTATCATACTGAGTCTTTTAAAGTGGTGCTGTCATGATTTTTATTTTCTTCACTTTTCCTTTCTTTATGCTGCTCAGCACTGTATCTATCATGAGGCAAGCACAGCATTTGCCTTGAAAAGCACTTTTCTTGGGGGCAGAAAAAACTATACCCCTAAATGCCTGCTCAGACGCAACCACAACTTTCACCAGGTCCCCCATATTGCACCTGTCATGGGGCCCAAGAGTTAGCCTGCTGGCCACCATAGAACCACCAGAGGTGGCTGTGTGCAATGGAAGCGGGCAATCATCCTGATCTTCTCCCTTGCGTGTTCTGCAGTGATGCTGGGAGCTGTAATATTGCGCCACTCCGGCCCAGGTATCACTAGACAGCGCGTGATGGATCAGAGGTAGGGAGGATGGGTGGACAAATTAAAATAATAAAAAAAATAAACAAATTTGTGTGTGTGTGTGGGAGTATAGATGTATCTGTCAGTGAGTGTGTGTGTGCACCTGGCCATCCACCTGATCTAAATGAAAAAGTGATTCATCAGGCTAGACAACCTTCTTCCATTGCACCATGGTCCAGTTCCAATGCTCACGCCCCCATTGAAGGTGATTTCGGTGGTGGACAGGGGTCATCATGGGCACTCTAACCAGTCAGTGTCTA
>OW240912.1:260395205-260397325 GCA_933207985.1 Pelobates cultripes
GCGCTCAGACCCAGGCTATACAGAGATATAGGACTTGAGGGAATACCTTGTGGGGAAATGTATGTTTTGGGGTGATAAAGATTGTACATGTCCTGGACCTGAGAGTTAATGTAATTATACTGTTTACTTTGCTTCAGTCTACTTTCAGGTCCAGTGGGGAATGCCCCTGGAATGAGTATTTGGAAACCCCTTGCATGGGAATTCTCATAAAAGGCCGTGTGTGGCTCCATTAAAATCAGTTATACCCTCAGAGCTGAATGTTGACCAGTAGCTGGGTGTCACGTATTCATCCGCTTACAAAAATGTGGTTAATGACATTTACTGTCCACACAGGAAAAGTTGTGCCGAGCAACAACCAAATCCACAGAAGGGTTAATGCTGAGCAGTAATTATGCAAATGAGATCTTGTAACTGCCTTTGGGGTCAAAGGCCGGTTACAGCCTATCAGACTTAGAGGAGGGGTATTTAGGCCCAGTTCTCATCCTGCTCAGTGCCCTGTCGTGGTTTCCCTTGTGGTTGTCCGAGAGCGTGTTATTGATTCTGGTTATTCTGGTTATTTGACTTTGGCATTGTTTTTGACTTCCCTGTTTTCTGGCATCCCTGACTCCTGGCTTTTCCTTATCGTTGTGTCTCTTTCTGTTTCCCTTGACCTCGGCTATTCCTGACTATTCTTTGGTACGTTAGTCCGGCCAGTCTAAGGTCCGGTATACGTTACCTATCAGTCCTCTGTGTTACACAGTTCTACGTGCTGGATCATTCTGTAATCCTGACATTACAACATAGATCCTGTAGAATTGTGTAAGCACATAGCTGCTTGCGAAAGGAAACTGGAGGATAATGATCACTGCTTGGATCAATTTGCCCAGGCTTTTAGTACGCTTCTTACTCGTACAGCACATCTACAACCTGTGGCTGCTCCTACTGTGCCACCTCTGCCTTGTGTACCTCCGTCTATAGCAGGGGTTCTCAACGTTAGTCCTCAGGACCCCCTACCAGTCCAGGGTTTAGGGATTACCTGGGTGTGTCTCAGGTGTTTAGAAAAAGAAAAGAAAAACACCTTAGAGTTTAAGGTGTTTTTTTCCCTTTTTCTAAACACCTGAGACACACCCAGGTAATCCCCAAATCCTGGACTGGTAGGGGGTCCTGAGGACTGGGTTGAGAACCCCTGGTCTATAGTATACAAGGTACCAACTATCTCTCTATCTCCTCCTCTGCATTTTGATGGTAATTTCCAAGAATGCCGGGGATTCCTTAACCAAATAGAGTATCATTTTGAGGCCTCACCGGGATCTTTTCCCACAGACAGAGCTAAAATTGGTTACCTGATGAATCAATTAAAAGGTAAAGCTTTAGCTTGGGCCAATCCATTATGGGAGAGTAATAGGAGTGTGGCACACAATTACCAGGAGTTTATTACAGAATTTAAACTTACGTTTGAACCATTAGGCAGGGAGGAAGACGCCTCTACTGCCCTGATGCATATCAGACAAGGGAACCAGTCTATCTCGGAGTATGCCATAGAATTTCGTACCCTAGCTTCCGAGGTAGACTGGACTAATAGTGGGTTAATCTCTGCATTTAAAAAGGGGACTATCTGAAACTATGCTAGCTATGATTGCTGCCAAAGACTTACCCAAAAAACAATGAATTTATCACTTTTGTCATGCAAATTGATAATAGATTGAGAACCAGAGAAGCTACTAGAAACAAGACCAGACACATGAATATGCCTTTGGCACACCACTTCTCCAAACCTATTGTCCCTGAATTTCCTGTACAGTCCGAACTCGAACCCATGGAGTTGGGGGTCACTAGACTGTCGGAAGCAGAAAGACAATATAGGAGAAAAGAAGGCCTATGTCTATACTGCGTTAGAAAAGGACATATGAGAAACAATTGTCCCATACGTCCAGAAAACTACTGCACCTTAAGGGGACAGGTCTTAGGTGTAATGGAAACGTCCTCTGGAATGGATAAAAATAGGTTTCTCCTTGATATTACTATTGCCTTTGAAAATAAGAACATTTCATGCAAAGCCCTGATGGATTCAGGTGCCGCTGGAAACTTCATCGACATTCAATTTGTTAAAGGTAATACTATACCTATCAAGGAGAGACTAT
>OW240912.1:260399656-260439640 GCA_933207985.1 Pelobates cultripes
ACCCCTGCCTCCATGTAGCAAGGTGGGGTAAGTTGGGGTTCTGAGATAGGCTGTATTCCCACTGTTTTCTGCCAAAAATCAGATTCAGGCCTGGGAGCTCACAGAAAGCGTGTCTGTTCAGCTCCCCGGTCAGGCCCCGCCCCCCCCACACACTACTCTTAAGGATTCCACCTGGCTTTTATTTTATTGGCACAGTATTTGAGGCTGCCTGGCTGGTGCCAATATTACAGTGATACTGGCAATACAAATTCTGGTATTTTTCTTAGTATAAACAAGAGATTACTATGCAATACCAGCACTGGCCAGTAGGGGTCACTGTGTGTGGAGACAGGCAGGGATAGGAAGTTCCAGCATATCCCTCCCTGCCTATCTATACTCACTGATCTGCAGGGTGCAGCTACAGAGAGCACAAACAGCAACTCCCACCCTGCAGAGACAGCCTACAGCTCAGGGAAGTAAGGGATGGGGGAAAGGCTGCAAGGAGACATACACTGAGACACTAAGGGACATTGGGAGACATTATGACACAGACACAGTCTTCCAGTGTCCCCATGTCTCCCAGCCAGTGTCCCTGGTGTCTCAGTGCCCCCTAGTCTCCCAGTGCCCCCTAGTCTCCCAGTGCCCCCAGTCTGCCAGTGTCTCACTGTCCCCATGTCTCCTAGTGCCTCCATGTCTCCCAGTGCCTCAAGTGTCTCAATGTCCCCATGTCTCCAAGCTAGTGTCCCTAGTGTCTGTGGCCCTGGTGTCTCCTTGTCCCCATGTCTCCCAGTGCCCCCATGTCTCAATGTCCCCATGTCCCCCAGCCAGTGTCTCTAGTGTCTGTGTCCCCATGTCTTCAAGTGTCCCCATGCGTCCCAGCCAGAGTCCCCTAGTCTCCCAGTGTCACCGGTGTCTCCGTGTCCCTAGGTCTCCCCGTCTTCCTAGTGACATGGGGACCCTGGGATACATGGGGACACAGGGAGATATGGGGCATTGAGACACTGTGATACATAGGATCACTGGGAGACTTGGGGACACGACACTAGGGGACACTGGTAGACATGGGGTACTGAGACACTTATACATAGGAACACTGAGACCTGGAGTAATCGACACATGGGGGCACTGGCAGGAATCCATCTATACAGCAGAATCAAACTAAGTAGTTTTTTGGTGATTTTACAGCATTTTCTCTTATGTCACTCCTTATGATTTACATCATGTGATGTCACCCATACATATTTAATTATGCAAATTAGCAAGGCCGGTATGTTTTTCCAAGAAAGGTGGCAACTCTAACTACTTTTCACATACCCTTACTTAAGTATGGAAACTTAAGAGGGATATATTGGAACAAAACTTGTGTGGACTGGCTGACAATGAATATAGTTAAAAGGACACTAGGGTCACCAGAACAACTACAGCTTATTGAATTTGTTCTGGTGAGTAGAATCATTACCGTCAGGCTTTTTGCTGTAAACACTGTCTTTTCAGAGAAAATGCAGTCTTTACATTACAGCCTAGTGTACTCAGCCAATCCTATGGGTAAGCACTGTGATTGGATTAGGCCACCACTTCTAATGATGTCAGCAGACTGCTTGTTTTTCTGAGTCTAACAGCATGCAGAGTTACAGCTTCAGGCTTGAATACAGTAAGATTTTGCTATATTTATGGGGGCATGAGGGGCCCATGGGGGGCTAGATGGTGGTGTTAACACTATAGGTCATAGATTCATGTTTGTGTTCCTGACCTATGAGCTGATCCTTTAAGGTAATGCTGACTTGTCTCTCTAACAATGGCTACACTACATACAGCTTTTCTCTGTCCCAGACTATACCAGACTTCTGCCTGCACTAGTAAGAAAGTGAGGAGACAAGTGGACTTAGCAAATGCTAGGGACAGGGTCCTTAAGCGTTGGCAAGCATCTAGATGCATTTATGTAACCTCAGGGTGCTTTATCTTACATATGCCCTTAGTTGACCAGCGCTGCATAGGTGGCAGGCAACTGACATGCACGATATACCAAGGCTGGCCTTCTAATTCTTTGGGCAGACATGTCCTCTTTTTGGGCATGTTCGCCCCTTTTGGCAGGTTACGTGATTTGTGTCAGTGGCACACCCTTTTACCGTGCCCATTGACTTCCTGCCTGACTGGACACTGCTGTTGGGGGTTATGGATTTACTTGAAAGATAAAAACATAAATTAGAGAGAGATTAGCCTAGGGTATGTGTTTTCTTATAGCTGCTGTTTTCTTTCTCTCCAGCACCATCTCCATCAGATACATGACGCTTGGGAGTGTTTTACTGTTTTTGGTCGATATGATTCTGTAATTAGGCCCGTCATAATTGTCAGCACCAGGTCCACTGGGCTCTTAATCTGGCCCTGGCTATACCACCTGCAAGAATTAGGGGCCTCATAGAAAACTATAACAAAAAAATGCACGTTGTTATTGATACTTAATAGACAATACACAGTATTAAGAACTAAGGGTATGCAGACTTTTGAACAGGGGTCACTTAATTTTTTTCTTTGTTGCCATGTTTTGTTTTATGAATGTGCCATTCTTTTATAATCTAAAGTTAAATATGAATCCCATAAGAAATATAAGAAATGTGTTTTGCCTGTTCACTGATGTTTCCTTTAAAAATGATGCATATATTACCAATTTTCCATTGTATGGAAACTTTCTAACACAACTATATATAAATATATATATTTCTCACAAAAATCTCAAATTTGCAGTTATGTTACTACAAAGGGTTTCTGGGTGCACATATGCAATTAGTTCAACAAAGAATCATCGTTCCATTTTAAACATGGGTTCCTTGGAGTTTCTGGTTGCTGTATACAACTCAGGAAGATGTGTGCAGATCTGTGTTTAACAATATATTGACTATCCACTGACTTGAGGTGGACTTTCTTTCCTACCATAACTTTCTTGGTTTGTTCTTCGCAAGTAACGCCAAGCCTCAATAGCAAGCCAGTAACCATCTCATGCTGATGAGTTGTATTAACAACAAAACAGCCTTCCAAGAGTGGTTAACTGGCTTTGCATCTCTTTCTGAGTTGTGTTTCAAAGCTGTTTTATACAGCGTATATAAACTCGGAATCCATGTTTAAAATCTAATAATAAGGCACGAAAGGTGATTCTTTGTTGTATTAATAGCAGATTTATTTAACCAATCATTGTTAACAGGAGTAGTCCCAGAACATTGGAAATTAGCGAATGTTGTGCCCATTCACAAGAAAGGTAGTAGGGAGGAGTTGGGCAATTATAGGCCAGTAAGCCTTACTTCAGTACGGGGGAAAGTAATGGAAACCATGTTAAAGAATAGGATTGTAAAATAACAAGGATTCCAAGATCAGAGACAACATGGGTTTACTTCAGGGAGATCATGCCAAACTAAGCTTATTGATTTTTTTGATTGAGTGACTAAAATAACAGATCAGGGTGGTGCAGTAGACATTGCTTACCTAGATTTGAGTAAGGCTTTTGACACTGTCACACATAGAAGGTTATCAATAAACTGCAATCTTTAAGTTTGGATTCCAATATTGTTAAATGGGGTAGGCAGTGGCTGAGTGACAGACAACAGAGGATTGTAGTCAATGGGGTAAATTCAAAACATGGGCTTGTCACCAGTGGGGTACCTCAGGGATCTGTACTTGGACCCATTCTCTTTAATATTTTTTATTAGTGATATTGCAGAGGGTATAAATCAGTGATGGCAAACCTATGGCACAAGGTAGGAGATCAAGGAGGAATGAAACTAAGGGAGGATGGAGAAACTGAGGGAAGTATAGAGGGGAAGAAAACTGAGAGTATAGAGGGAGCAAAGAGGCGGTATGGGGAGTAAAAACTGAGGAGGTATGGAGAAACTGAGGAAGATAGAGGGAAACTGAGAGAGAGATGGAGAAACTGAGGGAAGATGCAAGAACTGAGGAGATGGATAGAAACTGAGGGGGAGAGAGAGATGGGGACTTAAGGGAGATAGAGAAACTGAGGAGAGATACATAGAGGGAACTGAGGGGAGAGATAGAACTGAGGGAGAGAGATAGAGAACTATGAAAAGAGGAGATAGAGGGGGACTGAGGAGATAGAGCTTGAGGGAGATGAGAAACTGAGGGAAGTATGGGGGAAAAGCTTAGAGTGTGTGATAGGAGAAAAAAAATAGAGAGGGAGGGATGGGGAAAGAAGCAGTAGAAGGGGGAAGAGGGAGGACCACATACACACAGCACCCCTGCCCTACACATATCACCCCACACAAAGACACACACACATCACCCCTCACAAACACACACACATCTCCCCCCCCACACACACCACCACCCCACACACACACACACACCCACACACACCACCCCACATCACCCCACACACACACACACACACCACCCCACACACATCACCCCACCCACACACACACACACACACCACCCCACATCACTCCACACACACACACATCACCCCACACACACACATCACCCTACACACAAACACATCACCCCACACACAAACACATACACTGTACCCCTCAATGCAGTGTGTGTACACTCGGCAGTCTGTGTGTGTGTACACTCAGCAGTCTGTCTGTGTGTGTACACTCAACAGTCTGTCTGTGTGTGTACACTCAGCAATCTGTCTGTGTGTGTACTCTCAGCAGTTTCTGTGTGTGTGTGTGTGTACTCAGCAGTATGTGTGTGTGTATGTACTCAGCAGTCTGTGTGTGTGTATTTAGGAGTCTGTGTGTGTGTACTCAGCAGTCTGTGTGTGTACTCAGCAGTCTGTGTGTGTGTGTACTCAGCAGTCTGTGTGTGTGTATTTAGCAGTCTATGTGTGTGTGTGTGTGTACTTGGCAGTCTGTGTGTGTGTGTGTATTTAGCAGTCTGTGTGTGTATTCAGCAGTCTGCTAAATACAGACAGACTGCTAAGTACACAGACAGACTGCTAAATACACACAGACAGACTGCTAAATACACATACAGACAGACTGCCAAGCACACACACAAACTGCTTAATACACACACAGAGATGTTAATTAGTTCGGACAACTGTATGAGTTGTTTTTTCTAAACTTAAACCTCAGTATTCAGGTTTAATTGCCGTTTTGGCACTTTGAGGGGAAAAAAATTGGCATGTATTATGGTTTGGGCACTCGGGTTCGTCATCACTGGTATAGATGGTAAGGTATGTCTTTTTGCTGATTATACTAAGCTTTGCAACAGGGTTGATGTTCCAGGACAGTTAAGCCAAATGGCAAATTATTTGTTTAACCCCTTATGGACACATGACATGTGTGACATGTCATGATTCCCTTTTATTCCAGAAGGTTGGTCCTTAAGGGGTTAAACTAGAAAAGGGTCAGAGCTGTGACAACTGACATTTAATGTGGATCAGTGCAATATAATGCATCTTGGATGTAAAAACCCAAGGGCAGAGTATAGAATATTTGATAGCAGAATGCTTGGTTGTATATGGAGAGGTATTAGCAGTAGAAAGAGGCTCATGCCATTGCAGAGAACACTGATGAGACCTCACTTGGAGTATTGTACTCAGTACTGGAGACCGTATCTTCAGAAGGATATTGATACTGTGGAGAGAGTTCAGAGAAGGGCTACTAAACTGGTTCATGGATTGTAGGATAAAACTTACCAGGAAAGGTTAAAGGAGCTTAACATGTATAGCTTGGAGGAAAGACGAGACAGGGGGGGATTTGATAGAAAAATGTAAATACATAAAGGGAATCAACACAGGAGGAGACTATCTTTAAAAGAAGAAAAACTACCACAACAAGAGGACATAGTCTTAAATTAGAGGGGCAATGGTTTAAAATAATATCAGGAAGTATTACTTTACTCAGGGGGTTTTGGATGTATGGAATAGCCTTCCAGTTAAAGTGGTAGAGGTTACCACAGTGAAGGAGTTTAAGCATGCGTGGGATAGGCAGAAGGTTATCCTAGTTATAAGAAGAGGCCAGGGACCTAATTAGAGTATTTAGACAATTGGGCCGAATGGTTCTTATCTGCCGTCACATTCTATGTTTCTATGTTATGACTTGACTGGTGTGCAGCTCTGTGTTTAACAATGTACTGACTAGCCACATTAATTTTGTAACCTCTGTGTACAAAAGTATAACAGAGTTCTACAGCAATAAAACTCTCATATTACATCATCATTTACCATTACTCTCTAGTAGTAATTGTCTTCCCATCTGCCCCATGTGTTTCTCCCATTATCCCCTTTTCCCCAGTGATGTCTCTTTCCATAACCCTCATGTGTCTTTCTCTCCATATTTTCCCACACGTTGTGTCTCTCTCATCATATAATTCCCCATACATCTTCAACTTTTTTCATATTCTACCCATCTTTTCTCCCTTTATATGTTCTCTGATCACTTTCTGTCCCCATCACCAAGTTCTAACCCCACACCTTAATTTTTTTTCCATATTTGTCCCCTTACACCTTCATATCTCTCAATATCCCCCCCACACACATGCACCTTCAGCTTTTTCCATATTTCCCCTCAACCCCTCTCTTCTTTTCTCCATATTCCTTCCCCACCTTTTGCCTCTTTCTTCATTTAGACTCCCCCTTAACACTCTCATGGTCTCCCTTTAACATTTCCCATCATCTCCATCTACTCTTCCTCTCCCTATATTCCCTCTCACTTCTGTCTCTCTCTTATTGTGGATGCCCATAGCAATTACCATTAAAGAGTAAAATATTAATGTCTAACTTGTTTTTAATTCCAAGGTAGGTATAAATAAAAAAGTTAAGGAAAAATAATAATAAAAGAAAGATAAGAGATCAGAAGTGCAACTCTTTAACCAGGTGGATTAGGTAACATGAGGAAATGCCCTGTTTGTAGAATCCAGGATTGTGAGATCTGAAGGCTATTGAACTGCATTCCATTAAATAAGTAGATATAGAAGAACCAAATTTATAAATATACACTCTGACAAACTCCTCGTTTTTAATCTCTTCCTTAGTCCTACATTCTCGAATCTACTTGCCCACATATGTGTATTGATTCTCCCTTGCTTATTCACACACCACACATCACTTTTGCAGATCTTCACTTCCGATTTCTTTGGTCATCCACACACTCTTTCCAATGTGCTTTAGTTCTTTTGTCTCATCAATGCAAAGTTGCAAAATCCACATTCACATGGCTATGCTAACTTTCAATAATTCTCATTTCCTTAAAGGAACACTGTAGCACTGAAACATTAGGAATACAAATCTGTATTCCCAATGCTACAACCCTGATGCACCTTATCAGTTAGGTGTAAATAAAAACAAATTAAAGTCAAATCAAATAAAATTATTCACGTTTTCTCTGGACCAATCCAATACTTTTCATAGAAAAGCACTGGGACCGTAGGTGCATGCGTGGTTCTTACCAAGATGCACCTAAGATTCTGTCAAAAATGATTATCTTTGGACGATAATGACAAAACCTCGCATGACATCTCTATTTTATGGTATCCGAGTCAGGGAGAGAAATTCCTGTCTCTCATACCCAGAGGGGTTGAAGGTGTGGCTTGAATCTGTGCTTCCAATCCCTCTAATTAGTGAACTAAATGGGATGGGGGGCAGGACTCCAGTCATTATAACAACTTCAATAAAATAATGTTGTTAAAGTGCCTACAGTGACCCTTTAAGGACCAATGAAAGAATAATTTTCTAAAAACAAACCAGCCTTTAAACATTCCACACTAGCATGATATGTCCCATTCATTTTCATGGTAGCAAAACAGGCCCTGGGGAGATAGTGCAGCTAAGCGGAGAAGGGCACATGTAGGAGTGTGGGGATAGATGCATGGGATTGGTTGGGAAAGAGTGTGTGGGTGGGATTATGTTCTGTGTAAGTTAGTGTGGGGGAGGTCTTACCTCAGTGCCACTTGGGATTCGGGCCAGCAAACAGCTTCCCTCTGCCCGCCCTATTGGTATATTTCGTAACAGCTAGCCAGGGGTATGTCCTTGCCAATTGAGTTTGAGTGGTTACGTTTAAGTATATGGAATGAGATGAACAAGTTTTTTTAGGTCTCAACCTCCCCTGCTTCAAAAGGTTAAACATTAGGTTGCCTGAGGTGTCGTGCCCATCGAGCGTGGATAAGGTCGGCTGATGGCGGGCATTGGAAATATATGATTTTTATGACGAGGGGGGAGGTGAGAGGAAGTGGTGATTAGGAACCACTGTATGTTTATTGGCAAGGACGGTTGGGTCACTGTATAACACTATGGGTGGAGTTATATATGTATATATGTTAATTTATGCTTATTTATGTCTAACATTTTGGTTACAGAAAGAAGAGATTTAATAAATAAAGTTATGGATGTGTTATGCAGTAATTTAGTTTGTGATAATAAATGCTGTGGCCTGTTCATCCATACTAAGTGGTCTGTCGTTATTGGGGGATAAATGGGTTTAGATTTGTGCTAGGCTGCATCGCGATTCCCCACTACGTACATACATGTATTGGCCATACTTTACTCTGATACTGGGCTTCTCCTGCTGGACCAAACAAGATGCAGGCAGGGTCGGACTTAGAATAAAAAAAATATACCACCTATATAATGAAGTATTTTGTGCAGATATACAGGTAGAAAGATATAAAATGTCAATTTGTTTCTCCACTATTAAGGATTGCTCTCAAAGGACTTTATTCTAAGGGGAACAGAATGCACTCATTGTTTCAGTCCCATTTCATATTGTAAAAAGCCTGGTAATGGGACTCAAATGTTGACTCTATGTAATAGCACTTCTGCTTAAAATAAAGTAGTTATTTTGTTTATTCTTGAAGAGACACTACAGACTCCTAAAGCACATGTGCTCGCTGAAGTGCTTTAGTGGTTAACTGCATGTCTCTCTTGTTACATACTCATAAACAACTAACATTAGTGATGCCAATAGCCTCATGCCCCCCTTATCTCTATAGCCTTCTCCCCTCCAGCTCCCTCTCTCCACCCAGCTCCATCTTAATCTCTTCTCAAAGCTTAATTTCCCACTCTCCCCAGCTTCATCTCCCTCCTCCCTCAATCTCTCTTCCTCCAGCTCCATTCCCCTGTCCCCCTCCACCTGCTCTGCCCTACATCTCCATCAGCTTTATCTTCCTTTTCCCCCTCCTTCAAAATAAAGAACATCAAAAATAGGTATCAATTATATTTTGTTCTAGTATATAAATATTCCACCCAAGATATATAATTTACATGACTACATACACACAGAATTCTATAGATACGTGCCTTTTGTGTCATATATGTAATTTGCATTTCCTTCCAATTACATCTCCCTCTCTCCCCTCCATCTCCCTCATCTCCACCTTCCTTTCACCCTTCCATACCCTCCCTCCATCACCCTCTCTCCCCTCCATTTCCCTTTTACACCTCCAGCTCATTTTCCCTCCCCCAGCTCCATCTTCCCTCCATCTTCTTTTCACCCCTCCATTCCCTTCCTCCATCTCCCTCTCTCCCCCCCATCTCCGTCTTACATCTCCAGCTCAATTTTCCTCCTCCAGCTCCATCTTCCTTTTGCCACTCAGACCCTCTCTCCAACTCCATCACCATCTCCCTCTTTCACCTCCAGCTCTATTTCCCTATTCTCCCTTGCTCCCCTTTCATCTCCATCTTTCTCTGTCCTCAAAGCTTCATCTCCCTCTCTCCAGAAGAAAAATTGTTAGCCCACTACCCTGGTGGTCCAGTGCCCCTGCCAGCTGGGAGCTCCACCATTTTCTTACCCTCCTAAACAAACAGCTCCCACGTAGTGTGTATATGATGAAGCCTTAAATGTAATTTCCTTCTCTCTCCCTAGTAACTTCCTGATAGATTGCAGTTTGAAGAAGCTGGTCGATGTAGGCAGGCAAGTAAAGACCAGTTCTCTCACAGATACAGATCTTGGGTGAGCTCTCATAAATGATTGCAGGTGATGCCCTAACCCTCAGGGTCCAACTTCAACATTGTGAAGCACTTGGCACCTATGCTGTGCTCTCTCCCCCCCCATAAATGTGGCTGCGTAAAGCTGCCCAGGCTACAGTGGCCCACCAGGAGATTTCCCGGTATCCAGGTGGGCCAGTCTGGCCCTGGACACAGAGGATGTAGATGTCGGTGCCTGGACAGTCCAAGATAAATTGTCAAACCATGCTAAAACTGTTTGACGTCTTACCATTGGAGGGCACCATAACCACTACAGTGTCTATTCTATAATATTCTTGATTGTTGACTTTTTGATTCATTCAGAACTGTCAAAAGAATGAACAACTCACTGCTGGGAGCCCCATTGCAACAGATATATCAGTCTCTTATTACTACCACTTAATAAGCTGCAACATATTAATACTTATATTTAAAATCTACACAAATGCACACGGTATCTTATTTGAACTGTTATTTTATCATATTTGTGTACATGTGCAGCAAAAATAAAGAAGATCAAAAAATATGTATCCATTATATTTTGTTTTAGTATATATTATTAAACCCTGCATATATTATTTATATGACTACATACACATAGAATTCTATAGTTATGTGCCTTTTGCGTCATATATGTAATTTGTATTTCTTTGTAATTGCACCATATGTTCTAAGTTCCATTTGAACAGTTTCTCAAGAAGGTAGCATTTCCCAACATTTATCCGTAATTGTACACCAACTTCTGCAACACAAAATGAGTAATGCCATATATATGTTAAAACTCCTCACCCCACTTCTTAAACCCCAACAATCATACCTCTTTTCAAAAGGCTTTGTCAGGTTTTCTAGTTATGTAAATAATACATTTACAGTAAGCAGTTTTTGGATGAAGTCATTGTTCAGCCTTTGCATGAAGTCATTGTTTATTCTTTAATAAGGAACTGTCACGGAAATATTTATGTTTTAGCATATAGTAAAATACACTGCCTTGTAAAGATTTAACTGTTTTATATGCTTAGTTAGTAAGTTATTAGTGGTGTTTCCCTCCCTTCCCTCACTCTTTGAATATACTGTTGAAGAAAGTCAGTGAATAAAAGACACTGATGCAGGCAACAGCTACATCCTGTCCACTTGTGGCGTACCTACCACGGTCGTAAGGGTTGCAGCTGTTACCGGGCCTGTCACTCCACAGGGCCCGGCCGCAGCTGCAACCATGGGCCGCCGGCATTACTGCTCTGCTACCCTCCTGCGGATCTCTGTGAGTAGCGTGGCCGAGCAACGCAGTCTGACTCAAAGTGCTTACTGAGAGAGTACTTCCGTCAGACGGGCACCTTGGCAGCCACTGAGCAGGTATAGGAGGGGCTAAGGAGGAGGAAGGAATGGGACACATGTAGGGGCTGAGGGGAATGAGACACATGGAATGGCGGGAGGGGAGGATGAGACACCTCATGGGGTGGGGGGGAGGCAGGGGATTTTTTGCACCAGGGCCCCATGGTTTCTAGTTACACCTCTGCCATCTACCTTTATTTTAATTTTTTTTACAGCTTGCATTGGAGCCAGGAGCCACCGGCTATCATTTCTAAAAATCTCTACTCATTGTCATTGTTAAAATATTCCAAGGGAGCATTTGTTGGTTTATAGTCCCCTTTAAAAGAAGAACTGTAACATCTTAGCATTTTAATACAATTTAATTATTCCCTATACTTAACAAATGTAAGTTTGTCAGGTATGAAAAATAAAATCAAAAGTAGATAGCCACGCTGCTGTATTTAGCAATATCCTGGAACTGTGTGCCTCAATTTTGGCCCCTGTCACTCATTGTTATAAACTCTGCCTTTTGCACCTATCTGTAAACATAGACAGAGAGCTCAAATACAGGAAAATAACCAGAATCCATCAATGCAGTAAGTGCCCTGACAGTGCCAGGACAGAACTATGTCAATTTAAAAGAAAATGAAGCTACACATGAAAAAAAGGTAGGCAAGTTCTGGTAATTTGCAATGTTTTTTTTATTTTTTTATTCTTTATTTGTAGATTTAGTTTGGGGTATTCAGGGGGGGGGGGTGTACAGAATGAAGGAAGGGGGGTTAGAGGTCCAAGCAGTTCGGTGGTTTACATAAGTAAAGCAGATATATGTACAGCATTAACATGGAGTTGGTTCGTTACATAGCGGCTGTGGCCGTGCTTGGCTCTTATGTGTCACCGGGTCGGTTGGGTCCTCGAGGAGGTAAGTCCCTGTCTAGTATTGGGGTGTTGTGTTGCGTCGCTATTTCCTTGTTTGGTTGTAGGTTAAAGGACCACTATTAG
This sequence comes from Pelobates cultripes, assembly GCA_933207985.1. Classification (NCBI taxonomy): domain Eukaryota; kingdom Metazoa; phylum Chordata; class Amphibia; order Anura; family Pelobatidae; genus Pelobates; species Pelobates cultripes. Next base: position 260,411,859 of record OW240912.1, read on the forward strand.
AATTATTAGTGCGGTGTAAGTGACAAAAGACTTATACCAGTAAGTGGAGCGCTTTAACACATATAGCTTACCAAGTGGTTTCTCATTCAATAATAGAGTATAAGGTACATGTCGAGAGCAAAAGATACAATATAGTGCAGACGGTTTTAAGATAATAATAAAATTATAATACAATTATAGTGGTGGTGTCTTGATAAATGGAACACTCACATTTCAAGGAGCCTGTATATAAGAACACTGGCTCCATATTTTGACTTGTGTGCTTTTTTAGGGTAGCACCGCCCGTCTCCTTCGATGTGGGGTATTTCTCAAAGACAAAAATAGGAGAAGCAGACCAATGTGTAGATGGTGTTTGTAAAACACAATATTTTTAGAAATAAGTGGTGTGCTCACCTGGTCCTGAGCCTGTGGGTCCCGGCTCTAGGTATATAGGTATTGTGCCAATTTGAATGGGGATGGCACTACTCCTGGGAAGATACTCTTGAGGTTTCCAAAAAGAGGACTTAAAAGGATCTTAAATGAAAAGTAATAAACTTATTCAAGTATAAAACAAATAAAAACAATAATTATAAAAAAGTCCTTAATAAAAAGTCCTTTAAAATAGCCAATACGCGTTTCACTCCTTGCTGTGGAGCTTCCTCAGTCAGCTGTGATGTTTGGTCCTCTAGATCTTCCATTTTAAATGTTTTTGGGGTCCTCCCCTTTAATGGCTGCAGTCCACATTATCCAATCATATTGGTGGTTACATGTCCTTCATATGGTATATTATGTGTATATCGCTTTAATTGGATCTAATGATTGGCGCCTTTTTTATCTTCGAATTTCATTGGTGGACTGTGGTGGTTGGCGTAAGTTATCCGCTTGCGATCGGGCGGTTGGCGGAAATGACCACTAAAGTGCCAGTATGTTTTCCTGCCCCCACCCTCAGGGTCCCCCTCCCGCCGGGCTGGATGGCAAGGAAAGGGGTTAAACGTACCTTTTTTCCAGCGCCGGGCGGGGAGCTCTCTTCCTCTTCTCCGCCTTCGATCCTCCTCTTCGGCTGAATGTGCATGCGGAAGGAGCTGCGCGCGCATTCAGCCTGTCTCATAGGAAATCATTCATAATGCTTTCCTATGGACGCTGGCGTCTTCTCACTGTGATTTTCACAGTGAGAAGCACGCAAACGCCTCTAGCGGCTGTCAATGAGACAGCCACTAGAGGCTTTAGAGGCTGGATTAACCCATTTATAAACATAGCAGTTTCTCTGAAACTGCTATGTTTAAAAAAAAAAAAAAAAAAAAGGGTTAATCCTATAGGGACCTGGCACCCAGACCACTTCATTAAGCTGAAGTGGTCTGGGTGCCTAGAGTGGTCCTTTAAGGCTGTGTGGGTCGAGTTATCTGTTGGTTTTGTGGTGGTTGTGTCTGGAAGTGGTACCCTCTAGTCATTGTGGGCAGCTGAATGTGGGCTTTGCCCTGTGGATCAGGTTTGGGGTGTGTGTCCTTCGGTGCTGTGCAGTCTGTTGATTCGCAATGTCTGTGTCGTATGTGGTGGGTGTCTTGGTGGTGGTCTGTCATCTGGTGGGGTCTGTTGGTGAGGGTGGTGGAGGTCTGTCTGCTGTCCAACAGGGGGTAGGGTTGGTGGTTCTATCGGTGGTGGGTTGGAGGCGAGTGGGTGCCTCCTTCTGCTGGGCCCCGCGTCCCTTCCGGTGGGGAGGGCTGGGGAGAAGAGGAGAGAAGAAAGAGAGGTCTAGGGATGGGGTGGGGGAGGGGTTGGAGTCGGTTGTGGTGGTATGTGTGGGCTTGGTGTGGGGGGTGTTTTTATAAGAATCCAATAAAAGTATTTTGCACACTTACTTTTATTTGTTGTTGTTTTATCCTGGCTGATTTTTTATCATTTTAAAGATCCAGTACTACAAAAGAAATCCCCGGTGGGGATTATTCCACCTACGCCTGGTTCATAGAGCAGTGTGGCTGCTCTGAACACTGTAATTACATTTAATTTTACCTTTCGCTGCTATTTTTTATACGGTAAACACTATGGGCCCTCTCTTGTGATTCTTATTTCATAAGACCGGCACTGCAAGCATCGCTAGAAGGATATCCTACATGTGGGGAGTTTAAATACCACTGTATGCTGTTTTACTCAGAGCTGGTTATAGCTCTCCCAATTGTAAGTTGGCACTCTTAGGACCTCAGTGTTGTCTATTGTTGCAGTTAACCTACGTTATTGCACCATTGGGTTTTTCCCCCTTTTATGTATTTGATATGCTGACGCTTATCTGGAATGCTGTAAGAAGTCTTGAGGATACACCTCCAAGTGTCGAGTTATATCCTACATGTGGGGAGTATTAAATACCACTGTATGCTGTTTTACCTAGAGCTGGGCATAGCTCTTTATATTGTGAGTTGGCACTTCTCTACTTCTATGTTGTTCGTGATCCAGCTTTCCTAAAATGGTTTTGCACTATTGGTCTCTGTTTCTGCTTTTGTATTTCATATTTACCACTGAGGATTCAAAGCAAGGGCGAAAGAATATACACTTCAGTTCTTCGCTGTACTTTAAGAGACTCTTTATATTTTTGCTGATTTTTGTTTATTATCTCTCATTGTCCAACTTAGTGCACCCTGCATTTGCTGTATCTTGTTCTCTCCATTCTTTGAAGGGTCTGAGGGTTACCCTTCCCCTCAGGTGTGAGAGGTTGGAGCTTGGGACACGTCCACCAGCAATGGAGGAAAGTGCCCACTTCCCCACATTGTTTCCAGCATAGGTTTGTGGGTTGTTTGTACATGCGGGCTAATCTTTGGGGGGTGAGGTACCAGCGGAAGAGCATCTTATACACTTGTTCTTCGTATGTCACGCAGATTGTTAGGGATGCTGTGGCCTCCCAAATGTCTGCCCAGTCTCCCGTATCTTCCGGTGTTCAGAAGTCGGTCTCCCATGCCATGATATACAGCAGAGATACGTGGGTCGCGTGGGTCGCTATTGTGTGGTATATGTCTGATACCTGGCTTTCCTGGTTGGAGCTATGGTGCAGTCTCGTTCGAAATTGGTAAGCGGTGATTTTCCGGCCTGTTGGATACACAGTGTTGCTGCGAGGCTACGGAGTTGTATTTAGTGGAAGTAGTCGAATATCGTGAGCGAGGCGGTTTCGGGAATGTCAGCGTAGGGGATGAATTAATCGTTTGTGAATAAGTGGCTCAGTCTCACTATTCCCCTCCTCTCGAATTGGGCGAAGTGTTGGGCTGTGAGTCCTGCGGGGAAGAGTTTGTTCCGTAGTATTGGGGTCATTGGGGAGAGGTGGCAGGAAAGGTCATATTTAAGGTGTACTTTGTCCCAGATGTCTAGGGAGTGTGTGATGGTGGGTGCTATTGGGGCTGGTAGAGGTTGATGTTGACTAGTGGTCCACATATATAGTGAGGGATGGTCCCACCCGAAGATCGAGTGATCAATGTCCACCCAGCGTTTTTCCATGGGAGGTAAGTGCCACATTTGGATTTGGGCTAGGTGGGCTGCATATAGGTAGTGTAGAAGATTGGGATTCAATGTTTTTTCCTTTAAAAAAAAATCTACTAGACATGAGTCAGTGTATTCTTTAGACATAACATTGCAGAGTTAGTATATGCTGAGTTAGCTCCCCCAGCACAGTACATTAAAAAAAAAAAAAAAAAAGAGGTTTTAAAGTAAGTGTTTCTCAAATATATTGTCAGTCCTATAGGTTTCTGGGATAACACCTAGAAAATAGTCTATTGATAAGTAATACTATTAATAATTTCTTAGTATTAATTATTCAGGAATAAAACAAACAAACAAAAAAAAAAAGTGACAGGAAATATTACAACCCAGTGGAATTGACATGATACATTTTATTGAGTTTATTTTTGTTGCTTTGTATTTTTCAGGTTTTATACATCTATAATTTGTACGGCATTAGTGTTACCAACACGTGTGTGCCATATCTCTGCATATTAGTTTTTATACATTATTCACAATGCCAGGAAACCCCCTCCTATCCGATACCGAAAGTTTATTGGTAGATTGATTTAATTGGTGTGCGTGCTGCTGCAATATGACCTTGATAATGCCTTTGGTTTCAAATGAACAGTCATAAAAGATGACAATCATCTATGACCTCTCCAGAGTGTTTACAGCCCAGTAATTCATGTTTGTAAGATAGAAACAATAGCATCATTGACTTTTTTGTTTTTAGAAAGTTTACACGGTTTATAACATGTAACACAGGTTTGCACTAGGTCTGATCTGGGCAGTTTTCTGCATGTATTTATACAAATAATGCACATTGAGTCACACTCCAAAAGCATGCGAAAGGTGTGTGTTTCTCAAGGAATTGTGTAAAATGTTATTCAAAATCCACTTACAGTTTACCAGTATGAATTTTTTTTACATGTTATATTTTGTGTAAAACTGCTTCTCTTTTTATCTTTATTTGACATATAACCATTTAATCTTTTTTTGGAAACTGGCTAGATTATTCCATTATTTATGAGTTTATTCTATATGATACTTTGTTACCTTTTTGCTTAAATCAGAATTAGAGGTTACATAGGTGAAGGCATAGTCTAAATTTAAAGACAGGAGGCAAAAATTTGCTATACTTCCTTTACTGTAACCACCGTGACTACCCAGTAACAAACAAAAGGTTAATGAAATGGCAGAATACCCGATGTAGCGATCTTGGAGCTGTAACTACGCCCCTTTTGTGACGCGATGCGTACGCTTTGTTGCCATGATATAATTGATGTCACAGTAGCAGGGATTCAATCAGGGGAGGGCTGGCAGCCTTAGGCCTGGAGGGCAAAACCAGTCAAGTGGCCCATTGCACCACCAAATCAGTTCACCATCCATGCCCACCTTTTCCTGGTTTTATAACGGATATTGATGTTATGCTAATCAGTAGCTCTTTGCCATACCCGCTCCTTCACGGCTCCAGGCACTGCTTGTTGTGAGTGTGAGCCACTGTAAATTAGGGGCAGAGGGCACTTGCATTGCGGTAAAGATGGGGCTGGGCAGGAGGAGAGTGCAGTGCAATCAGTGCACTCCCCTCCTGTGGGTCACCAGTAGACTGGTGCACCTGCCCAGGATCAGAGCCGGTGCAAGGATTTTTGCCGCCCTAGACAAAATAAAAATTTGCTGCCCCCCATGTAACATCACAATGCCCCACCCATATGAACTAACGCCAGTGCTGCACACAGTGTGTGTTTACATTAAAAAGGCTGCAGGGACCAGCTATAGACACCAGCACCACTTCATTAAGCTATAGTGTCCCTTTAATGTGAGGTACATTATAGATTAGTGTCACTAATAATATACTAGATTGCCTACTTACAAGCAGATGAGGATGATGATGGGCTGCAGTTTGGCTCCACTGGTCTGGTGTAGAACAGGATCTCTGGAGGCTGTTTGCAACTGTGGTCACAAAATTCAATGTTCTGGGAGAATTGGAAGCAGCTCCATTTTTTGGGGCCCCTTACACAGCTCAAGGTCTGGGCCCCAGGGCCTGACGGTGAGTATGCCCATAAGGCCCACTCATAAGTTCCACCCACCCATGAGTTCGCTCACAGGGAGTGGAGTGTGTAGGGGATGTGTTATGTGTTATTGTAGAGGATCTAATATGTGTGCTTATGGTATGTAGTGTATAGGGTTACCAGTTTGTGCAGGTGATGTAGTGTGTTTGTGTGTAGTGGAAGCAGTGTGTATTTGTGTATAAGGGATGTATTATGTGTTTCTGGTTGTGTGTAAGGGATGCATTGTGTGAATCTGTGTTTGTATGCATAAGGGATGCAAGGTGTGTGTCTGTATGTGTGTGCATGAGATGCATTGTGTTTCTGTGTGTATGTAAGAAAAGAAGTGTGTGTGTTTGCATGCGTGTGTACGGGTTTGCATTGTCTGTTTCTGTGTATGTGTGCAAAGGATGCATTGTCTTTGTGTGTAAGGGTTGCATTGTGTGTGTGTGTGTAATGGATGCATTGTGTGTTTCTCTGTGTGTAAGGGAAGCATGTTGTGTTTCTGTGTATGTATAGGGATGCATTGTGTGTGTGTGCACGCGCGTAGTGTGAAAGAGCTCCCTGTCTTGGCCCCTGTCCTATAGAGCTGCCCCTTCTGTCCCGTAGAGCTCTCCCCTGCACCTTTAGTGGTCTCTCCTCTCCCTCACCCTCCCCTAGCGGTCTCTTCTCACACTCACCCACCCTCCCTGTGCTCTTCTCATCCCCCCTCCACCCTCCCTGTGTTCTTCTCACTCCTCCCTCTATGTGTTCTCCTCACACCCCCTGTGTTCGTCTTACCCCCCTCCTCCCTGTGTTCTTCATACTTCCCCCCTTGGTCGTCTTACTCCCCCACCTGTTCTTCTTACTCCCCCACCTGTTCTTCTTACCCCCCTTCTTCTTACTTCTTCTCTTCCTCCCCCTTCTTCTTCTTACTCCCCCTTCTTCTTACCCCCTCTTCTTCTTCTTACCCCCACTCTTCTTCTTCTTCTTACTCCCCACTCTTTTTCTTACTCACCCCTTCTTCTTCTTCTTACCCCCCTCTTTCTTATCTCCCCTCCTTCTTCCTCCGCCCTCCCCTCCTTCTTACTCCACCCTCCCCCTTTTCTTATTCCACCTCTCCCTCTTCTTACTCCCCCCTCTTTTTCTTACTCCCTCCTCTTCTTCTTCTTACTCCCCCATCTTTTTCTTACTCACCCCTTCTTCTTCTTACCCCCTCTTTTTCTTATCTCCCCTCTTCTTATTCCCCTCCCTCTTCTTATTCCCCCTATCCCCTCTTTTTATTCCCCTCCTCCCCTCTTCTTATTCCCCCCTCCCCTCTTCTTTCCCCCCTCCCCTCTTTTTATTCCCCCCCTCTTCTCTTTTTATTCCCCCCTCCCCTCTATTCTCTCCCCCCTCCTCCCTCTATTCTCTCCCCCTCCTCCCTCTCTTCTTATCCCCCCTCCCTTCTTTTTATTCCCCCCCTCCCCTCTATTCCCCTCCCCTCTATTCTCTCCCCCTCCTCCCTCTCTTCTTATCCCCCCTCCCTCTTTTTATTCCCCCCCTCTCCCTCTATTCCCCTCCCCTCTTCTTACCCCCCCTCCTCCCTCTCTTCTTACCCCCTCCCCCCCCCACTCTCTTTTACCCCCTCCCCTGTAGCGTGGCCGAGCTGCTCTGCGGTCCGCGGTGGCCGGCCGGCCGGAGTGATAGGAAGGTGCACACTGAGTGTGCACCTTCCTGTCAGTCCGACCGGGTACAGGAAACAGAAACTCCTGTTCCGCGCGGAACAGGAGTTTCTGTTTCCTGTACCCGGTCGGACTGACAGGAAGGTGCACACTCAGTGTGCACCTTCCTATCACTCCGGCCGGCCACCGCGGACCGGAGTGCAGCTCGGCCACGCTACAGGGGAGAAGCTGCAGCCGCCTGAGGCTCTTAACAGAGCGCTCGGGCGGCTGCAGTATTTAAAGGGCCGGCCCGTCGCGGCCGGCCTTACAGGAATTTAGGGCGGCCTGGGGGGCAATTGCCTCCCTGCCCCCCGGCCCAGCCCGCCCCTGGATTCAATGACCTCTCACATATTGGGGGCCTGGCTATAAACCTAATGAAACACATTATACATAGCTTGCTGATGCTAGATTCTATGCCCTGTTGTGGTTCCTTGTTGGTCCCAATAGCAAATATATATATATATATATATATATATATATATATATATATATATATTACTGTGTTTTTGGGGTATTTCTGACTACTGTACCTTCTGGTATGCTAGACAAGGCTTTTTGTCTGGTATGCTAGACCCGGCTTTTTGTCCTTCAAATTCTTGATTTCTGGCTCCCTCATATCTGGCTTGTCTTTTGACAATTCTCTGTCTAGTTACATACAGCCTGGCAACTCTAAGGGCCAGTATTATACAATATTATACCATCTTGAGGTTTACATACTGGTTTAATAAGTCAGAAAAAAAATCAGGATAAAGACAAGGAAATAAGACCTCTAACAATCTTTCTTAGACAGACAGGAGTCGACGAAAAAGAAGAAGATCAACGAACCTTAATGAAGAAAAAAAAAAAACAACCATCACTGAACTTGTTGTCCATTTTAAGTCAAAGGAACAACCACTTGAAGCAAACGGCATAAGAAAACCCTGAAATTAAAAACGTAAAAACAGGCATCCTTGGAATTGCAATACAATGTTCAACAAGCACCAATATCAACCAAAACTGCATAACGAAGTATAAAAACATTAGTACGATGACAAACTTAGATCATAACACAAATTACATAGTAATAAGGTAGAACAATAGAAGTAAATGACCAATGAAAAAACAAACAAACAAGCAATATACACAAAGGGTAAGGGGTTGGGTAATTCATTTAAACTTATTAAAATTTAGTCTATACTATATGTGCATTTTGAATGCTTGGTCAGGATTGCGAAAGAAAAATAAGAACAAGGATGGAAATTAAATGAATGAAGAATATTTGAAAGAGAGCTTCCTGAAAATTCAAAGAGGCAGCTGTCCCACATACAGTGAGGGAAAAAAGTATTTGATCCCCTTGCTGATTTTGAACGTTTGCCCACTGACAAAGAAATGACACGTCTCTAAGTTTAATGGTAGGTGTATTTTAACAGTGAGAGACAGAATAACGAAAAAAAAATCCAGAAAAAATGCAAGTCAAAAATGTTATAAATTGATTTGCGTGTCAATGAGTGAAATAAGTATTTGATCTGCTATCAATCAGCAAGATTTCTGGCTCCCAGGTGTCTTTTATACAGGTAACAGGCTGAGATTAGGAGCACTCTCTTAAAGGGATTCCAAACTCTCCACCATGGCCAAGACCAAAGAGCTGTCCAAGGATGTCAGGGACAACATTGTAGACCTACACAAGGCTGGATTGGGCTACAAGACCATCGCCAAACAGCTTGATGAGAAGGTGACAACAGTTGGTGCGATTATTCGCAAATGGAATTAATACAAAATAACTGTAAGTGCCCCTCGGTCTGGTGCTCCATGTATGATCTCGCCTCATGGAGTTTCAATGATCATGAGAACGGTGAGGAATCAGCCCAGAACAACATGGGAGGATCTTGTTAATGATCTCAAGGCAGCTGGGACCATAGTCACTAAGAAAACAATTGGTAACACACTACGCCATGAAGGTCTGAAATCCTGCAGCGCCGGCAAGGTCCTCCTGCTCAAGAAATCACACGTACAGGCCCATCTGAAGTTTGCCAATGAACATCTGAATAGTTCAGAGGAGAACTGGGTGAAAGTGTTGTGGTCAGATGAGACCAAAATCAAGCTCTTTGGCATAAACTCGCCGTGTTTTGAGGAGGAGGAATGCTGCCTGTGACCCAATGCCATCTTAACAGCATTATAGGCCCCCGGGCAAAGCAGTGCACTGGGGCCCTGCCTACAAAACCACTCACAGAAATAAAAATCTAAATTATCAATAAAATTAAGCTCATATTTATTGGTACCTCTAACAAATGCAATGCATACATACACACACACACATTTCTGAATACACACAGACTGCTGAATACACACAGACATACTGCTCAATACACACACACTGACTGCTAAGTACACACAGACTGCAGTGAGGGGTGCAGTGTGTGTGAGGGGTGCAGCGTGTGTGTGAGCAGTGCAGCATGTGTGTGAGGGAATGCAGTGTGTGTGTGTGTGAGTGGATGAATTGTCTGAGGGTCTGTACTGTGTGTGTGAGGGAGTGCAGCATGTGAAGGGATATAGTGTGTGTGTTTGAGGGTGTGCAGTATGTAAGGGAGTGCAGTGTGTGTGTGTGTGAGGGGGGGGAGAGTGTGTGAGGGAGTACAGCATGTAAGGGGGTGGTGTGTGTGTGTGTGTGAGGTGGTGCAGTGTGTGTAAGGGAGTGCAGTGTGTGCAGAGGTGTAGTGTGTGAGGGAGTGCAGCGTGTACGGAGGTGGTGTGCGTGAGGGGATGCAGTGTAAGTGTGTGTATGTGTGTATGTGTGTGAGGGGGGGCAATGTGTGAGGGAGTACAGTGTGTTAGGGGGTGTAGCGTTTGAGGGAGTGTAGTGTGAGGCACGTAATGTGTGTGTGAGGGAGTGCAGTGGATGATGGAGAGCAGAGTGTGATGGAGTGCGGTGTGTGAGGGTGCAGTGTGTGAGGAAGTAATGTGTGTGAGGGAGTTATGTGTGTGTGAGGGAGTAATGTGTGTGAGAGAGTAATGTGTGTGAGGGAGTAATGAGTGTGTGAGAGAGTAATGTGTGTGAGGGAGTAATGTGTGTGTGTCGAGCGTTGCCATGGTAACACACAGGAACGCTCCATACATCCTGCTTGCGGGAGGAATTATTCTCCCTCTCTTGCACAAAGGCAGATAGTGGGTCCGGCTTTGCAGGGGCCGGCAGGGGAGATGACAGGATCTCCCTCGTCGTCCTTTGCACATGGGCAATGCGGTGGGGCCCCTATGCTTGTAGGGCCCCCAGGCAACTGCCCAACATGCCCATGTGTAAAGATGGCCCTGCTATGAACCCAAGAACACCCTCCCCACCGTCAAACATGGAGGTGAAAACAATATGCTTTGGCTGTGTATTTTCTGCTAAGGGGACAGGACAACTGCACCATCAAAGACTGGGCCATGTACCATCTAATCTTGGATGAGAACCTCCTTCCCTCAGCCAGTGCATTGAAAATGGGTAGTGGATGGGTATTCCAGCATGACAATGACCCAAAACACACAGCCAAGGCAACAAAGGAGTCTCCAGACCTTAATCCCATAGAAAATCTGTGGAGGGAGCTGAAGGTTTGAGTTGCCAAACGTCAGCCTCGAAACCTTAATGACATGAGAGGATCTGCAAAGAGGAGTGGGACAAAATCCCTCCTAAAATGTATGCAAACTTGGTGGCCAACTACAAGAAAAGTCTGACCTCTGGGTCAACAAGGGGTTTGCCACCAAGTGCAAAGTCAAAGGGGTCAAATACTTATTTCACTCATTGACATGTTAATCAATTAATAACTATTTTGACATGCGTTTTTCTGGTTTTTCTTTTTGTTATTCTGTCTCTCACTGTTAAAATACACCTACCATTAAAATTATATACTGATCATTTCTTTGTTAGTTTGCAAACGTTAAAAATCAGGGGATCAAATATTTTTTCCCTCACTGTACAGAATGAGCTCCATGGGACCAATTGACTTAAATAAGTCATTGTCCCTAACAAGCCACCAACAGCATCAAGACCAGCTTGTATAGCATCACATTGGAGATCAAGAATTAACCTGACAACAATGTTTGAAGAGATAACTGAAACATAAGATGAAACACAACAAGCAAAGTTTGGGACAAAGAGGATAAAAGGTATGGCATCTAGTAGAGAAAGAAAGACTGTCCAGACAAAAGGAGACAGTTGATATCGAGAGCAAGTCGAGACCCAACAAAAAGGCACAAGACAGAAAAAAGATAGTTTAGCAGAAAGTTGGCATAGTGAAACAGTCATTATACAGCCATTCCTGGAGGAAATTAAGACATTTCAGAAGTAGCGGTATTGGGTATACAGAGGTCTAGCTAAATTAATTTTACTGAAAAGACAGCAAACTGCTGGATCTCGACCAATGTTAACCCTAGGAATGGGAGCATGAGTGGCGAAAATCTAGACAAAACAGAAAATAGTGAGGTAAGACTTCCCCTGAGAAGGAAGAGATGCTAGGAAATTCGAAAATCACTATGACAGAGGCCGTAAGAAATCCACCTGTTACTCCACACACCAGAGATGCCAAACTCACCATGCTTGGAGATAGGATATGTGAGTTCTAGTTAGGATTGAGACACTTTGACTTTTGAGGAGCACTCAAGTTCTCATGGAGAAAGCGGGAAACGCGCATCCCCCTAACCTATGAAAAAAAGTATCCACTGCGAGAGAGTCTGGAAGCCAGATTAAAAATTGTTCTGTTTAAAGATGTAGGCAGGATGCAAACAGATCCAGAGACTATGGACCTTTGAGCCACAATAGACAATGGAAGTTGCAAGGATCCAGCATTCAAACACTGGAGTCTCTCTAGAACCAATTTATAAATCGCTTGTCCTAACCTGGAAGGTATTCTTCACTAATTGAGATGTTCCTTTGTAGGCTGAAGTGGTAGAGATCCCTGGTGAGGTCTGGGAGGAGTCTTGAGTGAGAGTCCCCTAGGCAGTTCATGTAGTGAACTGCTGAGATGTTGTCCATCCGCAGAAACAATGAATAGTTGGAGGCCCTTTTGGCAAATTTCCAGATTGTGAATAAAGATCATGACTGGTTTTAGCATCTCGATGAAGCAATCAGGGGTTGAGCTGAGGTCGAACAGCAAGCACATACATTTCCAGAGGTGACCACCCCAGATGAACTGAAGATACTTTCTATAATCTTCGTGAATGGGAGCTGTGATGTAAGCAACCAAGTTGAAAGAACAGATCCAGTGTCCCTCACAGGACAGGTCCCATAAAAAAGAATGTCCTCCATTTTGAAGTGATGGTAAGCTGCAAAGGCTTTCAAATTTTAGAAGCTGATCACAGGCAGAGGTCCCCAGTCTTCATCTGAACCAGGAAAATATTTCTAATAAATCTAGGGTGACTCAAAGCCAATTAAATTATGTGTTTCATCAGTTCATTGTGAATAAGAAGGGTATCCACTGGGGAAGAAGTTGTAGGAGTTGGCAGTATAGATTGGACTGGGGGAAAGATTAAATCAATGACAAACCTGGAAATTGAACAAAAAGGTGCTATATATAAGTAAGGGTATCTTCTTCTTCAAACTATCTGAAGCATCCATGCGTCCAAGATAAGGGTGGACCACTGTCTGAATAAAATGTTTTGTCTGCCTGCTATATGTGAGAAAAACAGGAGAGACTTAACAGAATTGTATGTCACACAGAGACCCCCAACCTTGGGAAATAAGGGACGTTTGGTTGAAACATGCATTGTTGGATCGCATTGTGTCAGAGAAGCAAGGCCTCATGCCCAATATGGCGAGTCAGCCCATTTATTATGAAAAATTTCTAGAAAAAATTGGATTTGTTTTCTTTAGAAAAAAGGTGCCTCAGAGAGGATATGATAGCACTGTACAAATATATACAAGATCAGTATAAACTGCTATGTACTAATCTGTTAATCAGTAAGAATATACAACAGACAAGAGCTCGCTCATTGAAACTGAAAGTAAGGCATTTTCGCTTATTTGTCTTTACAGTAAGACAAATAATTCTCTACATATGGAGGGTGTCTTGTTTAATTCTATAGCTTTGAAAAAAGGCTAGGCTGCTTTTTTTTGCATAAGCATAATATTCAATAATATATATTTGATATGTATGTGAACAGGCTGTTGAACCAAGGAGAAATCTGATTTCTATTGTGAAGTCAAGGATTTTTCCCCCTTTTTGTGGAATAACTGTAAATTGCTACAATTATTGTTTGGGTTTTCTTTTGCCTTCTTTTGGATCAACAGCATTAAAGAATGTATTTCAAGGATGACTTGATGGACTCTAATCTATTTTTTCAATCTGGATTACTAGATAACTATATACTATCAACCATAGGAGAGTGTGTGCTTTATTTGAGCTCCACATGCCCAAAATACCCCTCTCTCTCCTAACTGTTAAGTTTAACCCCTTCTAAAACCTAAACAAGCCCTTTGCTTAGTCCCAAATGAAAGCCCTCAAAGCCTAAACCTGAAAAATCTTTAAACTTAATCTTGATTTAACTCCTTTTAAAAAAAATACCCCAATACTAAATCTAACCCAACTCTAACCAAAAACTTAATAATAATATTGAAAATAATATTTTTTGAAAATTATAAAAACATAATAATTTTGAAAATTTATGAAAATTATGAAAAAAAATTATTATAGGACCACGCCCATAAATTTTATTTAAAAAGATACTTACTATTTGATCTCTGATCTTAAATTCTTGCAGTTCAACCTAATTTTCTAACACAATACAACATAAAAGAACTACATTACTTAAAAATATAATTTATTGCGACAACAATCTATACGATAGTGACATATTCAGTAATTTTAGGACATGTCAGATTATAATTTTCATAGAAGACAATGAAAATCTGGACAATGAGAAATTTAGTTACTGGCTCAAATAATTTATCATCAACGAATGTCAACATAACATTATATCACAAGTATTTAATCTTCTTAACACTAATACACCCTATATAATCTGAACTCTGGTGTACTGTTAACCTCTCCCAACCTTAGCCTAAACTTGCTCCTTTCTTTTGCTAATTAGATATAGAGGGGTTGCACTGGGTTGTCTATCAGCATATGACTGCAGGACGGGGCAGGCAGGAATAGTACAAACTTTATTCTTGGGCTAATGAACAGTGATTTCAGTGCCCTCAAGGGCTAATGTCTCCTGAGAACTGCAAAATATGGAACTGAGCTGGCTTGTTAGCAAACAGTTGCTGGGTTAGGCGAGTCATCATCAGAACCGCAGGTCATATTGCCAGGACATATGATGTCACAACGTCCATTCCTTAGAACGATTTATAGCATGCACAACATGGGTATATTTAAGTGTGTGGGTTTCTGGCAATGGGTCTGTGGATGTGTATATTTATCTATTTATCGTCTAGTACTTTGCAACTGTATATAATAATACAGCAACAAGGTACTCTAGAGTATCAATACATTTCCATCCTAATCTGGAAGACCAACTGTTCTTTAACTGCTGACCAGCAAGGAGCTGTGACCACCACTAGCCATTATGGAGCAGTCAGAAAATTAATCATTATAAAAGAATGTGAACCAAAAATTTTATACAGGTTTATGTATAACAACTAAGGTTCAAATTTAAAGGATTTCTTAAGTAATAAAAAAAAAAATATATATATATATATATATATCATGTTTCAGAATATTTTAAGCAGTTGACAATCCCAGAAAACAAATGTTGTTAAATTGACCTTTGTTAAAAAAATATTACTTTTAATGAAATAGTAAAATATTATCTAACAACTGTATATAATAATACAGCAACAAGGTACTCTAGAGTATCAATACAAAAGAAAAAACACAACTATACATAACAAAATAAGAAAATGTAACTGAAAAATTCACACATTAAAAATATCTTGTCGTGTGACAATTTGTAACACATGGAACTTGAAATGTAAAGTGGAAATGCCCTAAGTAAATCTCTTAAGGGTTGGGTGCCAGTACATGTGTTAAAAAGAAGGTATACTGGAATGGAGTTACCCAATGATGTGGATAAAGTGGCATACAGGGCCACGTAAATATACAGGTGATACTCGAAAAATTTGAATATCGTGCAAAAGTTCATTTGTTTCAGTAATGCAACGTAAAAGGGGAAACTAATATATGAGATAGACGCATTACGTGCAAAGAAAGAAAGTTTAAGCCGTGATTTGTCATAAGTGCGATGATTATGGCTTACAGCTCATGAAAACCCCAAATTCACAATCTCAGTAAATTAGAATATTGTGAAAAGGTGCAATATTCTAGGCTCACAGTGTCCCACTCTAATCAGCTAAGTAAGCCATAACAACTGCAAAGGGTTTCTGAACCTTTAAATGGTCTCTTAATCTGGTTCAGTAGGAATCACAATCATGGGGAAGACTGCTAACCTGACAGTTGTGCAGAAAACCATAATTTACACCCTCTATAAGGAGGTAAAGCCTCAAAAGGTAATTGCGAAGGAAGTTGGATGTTCCTAAAGTGCTGTATCAAAGCACATTAATAGAAAGTTATGTGGAAGGGAAAAGTATGGAAGAAAAAGGATGACCACAGCCTGGAGAGGATTGTCAGGAAAAGGCCCCCACACTGACCACCACATGCCCTGCCCCCCACATACACTGACCACCAAATACACTGCCCCCACACTGACCACCACAGAAACTGTCCCCCACAATGACCATCACATTCCCAGCCCCCCACAATGGCCACCACATACCCTGACCCCCACATTGCACCCCACATTTCCTGCCCCCCAAACTGACCACCACATACCCTGCCCCCCACACTGTCTCCCACACATTCTGCCTCCTCCACTGACTCAATCACTCTCACACACACTGCCCCCACACTGACTTCCACACACTCTGCCCTCCACTCTGACTCCCACATACTTTGTCCCAAACAACGCCCCCCCCACACTGTCTCTCACACACTCTGCCCCCACACAGTCTCTCACACACACTGTCACACACACTGCCCCCCACACTGTCACACACACTGCCTCCCACACTGTCACACACCCTGCTCCCCCACACTGTCTTCCACACACTTTGCCACCCACACAGTCACACACCCTTTCCCCCTACACTGCCACCTCATGCTGTCGCACACCCTGCCCTCTCTACACTGTGTCCCACACACCTTGCCCTCCCACACTGTCACACACCCTGTCCCCCCACACTGTCACACACTGTCATCATCCTCCACACTGCCACCCCACACTGTCATCTTCCTCCTCACAGTCACCCACTCACACCCTGCCCCCTAAACTGTCACATTCCTCCACACTGCTCCCTCCCCCTGTTACCCTTTCACACACTTGCACCCCATATTGTCAGCCCCAACACTATGTCACCAATACATACAGTCACTCCTCCCACACATACAGCCACCCCCCACACTGTGACTCCCCACATGCTGTCTTGCCCCCGTCACCCAGCCTCGCTCACATTAACCTCTCCTAATCTTGTTGCTCTCACCTCTCCATCTATACCACAATTACCGGCCCTCGCTCTTCCACACTCACCCTATCACATTAACTTCTCCTATCCTGTCATTCATCCTGCCTAGACATGCCACACATAACCCTCCCTCATCCTGTCACTCTCACCTCTCCTCGCCCTGGTACACTTTCTCCTTCAACCGTGCCACTCTCACCCCAACAGTGAATACAGAGAGTAAATCTCTGTATCCAATGCTGCAAGCCTGTCATTCAATATAACAACAGCTCATTATACACACAATGCAACCCCTATATGTTTTTTAACTATGAGTGTTAGTGGGGGCCTCTTGTTTGAGTTTCGCCTAAGGCCTCATAAAGTCTAGAGCCGCCACTGCTTCGACACTTCGGAACTTCGACACTTCGGCAACTTCCGCACTTCAACACTTTGGAATTTCGGGACTTCGGCACTTTTCTTGCAGCCGCTAAGTAGATAACTCCCTAATTCCCACAGTATTAGGTAGCTATCTACCAAAAGGCTGAAAGATCTAAATGGGTCTTTCAGCCAAATTTACTAATACTAAGTAAAAATTATTTAGTATTAGTAAATTTTGCCCCTACTCGCTATATCGCGAGTTGGGGCATGTCTATTCAACAGTGAGCAGTCTGTGGCTGCTCACTGTAAAAAAAAAAATACTCGATCCCGCCCCCACCCCTGAAGGGAGGGTGGGGGCCCTAAAGTATAATAAGGGGGGGAACCTATTGTCGTCCGTCGCCCCGCCTCCCATCCCTGAGCAGCGGGTAGAGGCCATAAAGAAGAATAGTGGGGGGACCTATTGTCCTCCCCCGGCCCCCACCCCTGAGCAGCGGGTGGGGGTCCTAAATATCAATAAGGGGGGACCTATTGTCCTCTCCCCCTGGTCCCCACCTCTGAGCGATGGGTGGTGGCCCTAAAATAAACTAATGGGGGGGACCTATTGTCTTTGCCCCTGGCCCCAACCCCTGAGTGGTGGGTGGGGGCCCTAAGTTAGAATAATAGGGGGACCTACTGTCCTCTCCCTGGCCCCCACCCATGAGCGGTGGGTGGGGGCCCTAAACTATGCCCCTACTAGCTATACTTCGGCAACTTAGGAACTTTGGCACTTCGACACTTCGGAAATTCTGCAATTTCAGGACTTCAGGAATACGGCACTTCTGCAATTCGGCAATTCAACTATTCGGAAATTCGGAAGTACTGAAACTAATTGCACATGTCTATTAACTGTTTTTTGCCTGATAAAGGATTTGACTTCTTTGGTGGGGGTAATGTGCTGACAGGCTTTGCAGTGCCCACAGTGAAAAATGCCCTTGTTTTTGTTAGCCAAGTTTGTTGTGGTGCTGGTTGGGAAAGATGACTATGCACCAATAAGTTGCCCAAGTTTGGAGCTCTTCTGGCTGTTATAGACGGATTTGTGGTGATTATTTGATTAGTGATGGCATCGCTCTGTAAAATTGGCCATCTCTAATGGGTTCCCAGCCAGTGTCAAATCTGGCAAGGCATCTAGCCGTGTTTTCCACTGTAGTAATAGACAAGGAATCTTCTTCATTTCTAACTTTTTCACTCAATTAAAGACCTTTTTAAGAAGTCTCCCTGGGTACCCCTTTTCCAGGAAGAAAGTCCTTAATGTGTTGGCCTCTTTGATAAAGTCATCGTCATTGGTGCAGTCCCTGTGAGCCTTAGATATTGCCCATAGGGAATGCTTCTTTTGAAAGGTTCAGGGTGGTAACTGTGCCAATTTAGAAAACCATTGGTAGCTGTTGGTTTTTTTAACAGATTGGTATCTATTTTGTGGTCTGGTTGGATTTGTACTGTTAGATCTAAAAATTCCAAAGATTTATCTCCAAAGACTTATGTCCAATATTGTTAGCATTGAGAGAGTCAACCCATGTATAGAACGATGATTCGTGGCCCTCCCATAGACAACTGACATTGTCTATGTAATGGTGCCAGCTTTTAATGTTAGTCTTGAAGGTAGACCAAGGATATACAAATAGTTTTTCCCACCATGCCAGATATAAATTGGCATAGGTGGGGGCACAGCATGTACCCATAGTTGTGCCCCGTGTTTGAAGATAGATTTTGCCATTAAATGTGAAATAACTGTGGTTCAATATGAAGGTGAGTAACTCGATCATAAAGGTACAGAATGGGTGCTGAAGGTTTCGGATTCTGTCATGAGGTCAAGACATGCCTTTAATCCCACCTCTTGCGGAATATTCGAGTAGAGGGCAACCACATCCAGACTGTCCAGATGTTAAATTATAAGTGCAGGTCATCTAGGTGAGTTTAATGATGGCTGAATTGGTATCTTGGATGAAGGAAGGTGATTGCACTACTACAGAACATAAGATTTTATCAACAAAATTACTACAGTTCTCAGTGAGGGCACCATTACCCGAAATTAACGGGCGTCCCAGAGGTTTTTATGGGTTTTTGTGCATTTTTGGTAAACAGATTAAGTTGTTCTCTAGAGCCTCTGATAAAAGTTGGCGTAAACTGTTTACAAAGTTAGAAGTGGGATCACTTGCAAGCAATTGATACCCTTCTTGATCATTAAGGTGTACAATACACATTTCAATGTATTGGGAACGGTCAATAAAAACTATGTTTCCCCCTTTGTGAGAGTGTTTAATGATAAGATTATTGTCAGTAGATAGTTCTCGTAAAGCTCTCAGTTCATACTTTGATAAGTTGTCCTGTTTGGTGACTTGATTTTTAGTGAGATTTTCTATCTTTTTACAGACTAACTTAATAAACATATCAATGTGCGAAAAGTCACTGAGAGGAGGAGTGAATGTGCTTTTTGGTTTTGTCTGTTTTTGGATCTGGACTAACTTGTTCATCTAGTAGTGATTTCAAACGTTGTAAATATGAATCCAATGGGTCCAGACCTAGGTGTTTCTCTATCTGCTCTTTTTTTTTTTTTGTGAAAAGAATGCAAGGCCAATTTTCTACCAAAAAGATGGAGGTCTTTAATCCATTCAAAACAATCAAAGTTAGGAGTGGGGACAAAAGAAAGTCCATGTTCCAATACCATTTTGTGCTTTTTTTTGTAATTCAGAATGTGATATGTTAATGATCTGGTTGTGGTTGGTGGTTACTATCGTTGACTCTTGTATCCCCATTGTCTGCGGTCACTTAATTGGATCGGCGGAGGGTGCTGTTGGGAGCTCTGATCTAAAAAAGAGGCAGAGGGGACTGAAAATGACACACTTCTAGGGGGACTTAAAAATCCACTAGTTTGTTTTTTTCCTAGAGTTGTCTGATGTAGAACTATCAGTATCACTACCACTTTCGAATATTTGAGAATCTGACATGTATTAGGGTGTATTATTGTTCCTATTTTTGCATTTGCGAAAAAGTGAAAATACGTCCCTCATTAAAGTCTTGGTAGTGCTTTTGAAAATTTCTATGTTTTTGATCTTTTATACTTTTCCGATATTCTTCAATATTTCCTTTTAATTTATTTTCCATCGAAGGAAATAAGGAATCTTCCCTAGATTGGCGAGTTGAGTCTTAAAATGGATTTTTGACTTTTTTAAGGGTTAAATTGATTTCATCTAAATTCTCTTTTTCGATTTCTATTAGGAACGACATTAAGTTAAAGGAAATTTGTAATAGCAGTTCTTGCCATTTTTGTATGTGTGCCTCCAGGGGGATATCTGGGCGTAACCCTCTCGATACCATTTTTTGTGATAGGTAAGATTCAAGGCTTTTAATTTCCCACCAGGTGCTGATTTGTTTTTTGCATGATTTTTGCACTTAAAAAAAAACATTGATTAATATTGGTCTGTGGATTTGTGATTGACAATCCCACCAAATATGGACTGTGGCGAAACCAGCCTCGCCACTGTCCACTGGAGGAGCCTGGTTGCTCGTCTGCTCCCTTTAGACTATGGCCCGGCAGTTAAAGCCTTTTATTTTCCTGCAGAAAAGCGTATTCGTGCCTTTCTGCCGGGGTGTTCCGTAGATTCAATCTACCGAACAAAGTACCAAACAATTGACCACCTGTGTCTGCCGAACACGTGGCAGCGGCCATTTTTACTCCCGAACAGCCAGCGGTGTTCAGCGCCCAAACTATGGAACTGAAAACAGGCACTTATTTGCGCGAACACAGCTGAGCCGCCAGCCTCCTTACCTCTGCATTCGGTAGTGGAACCGAATCACTGTTCATTCGGTAGTTTGACCGTATGAACAGCATCACCCCAGATAGCCATGCCATGGAGCCTATTCGTGTAACGAAAGACTACGGGAAAGACTTTGGCTCCATGGCGATTGAACTGTATGTATGTGATCTGAGCGCCATTCGGTAGTACATTTTATGTGACAAATGTAACATTATGTATTTTATTGTATTTTAGTGTTTTATTGTAACCATCTGGTTAATGGAGTTTTGCCTCTGTCCTTGGAGATAATTGGATTACTTCCCAATTATCTCCAGGACAGAGAGGAGGGATTGTGATGCACTGTGGGATTGTAAGCTTCTGATTGGTTAATGTCCAATACGTTTCCCAGTTTCCCATCTGGTCCCCTAGGGGAGTGTCCACCACGTGGGAGACCTGCATAAAAGCCGGGCAGTTAGCCCCAGTAAACGAGTTCCTGCTTGACCCTCAAAACGAAGTGTCGTCTTGTTCTTGAGGGGAATTGGATTGTATGCTGATTGCCAGGAGTGTAAGCTGATTGTATGCTTTTCCTGTTCGGCTGTTTCCAGTATTCATATGTTTCCTGTTCGGGAGTTGGAGGATTCATGTAGTTTGCAATTCGGGAGATTGGTGCTTACAGTAGCTGTTGGTGCATCTGGAAAGGGGAATATCACCTAAACGGTTTTAGAAACATAGAATGTGATGGCAGATAAGAACCATTCGGCCCATCTAGTCTACCCAATTTTCTAAATACTTTCATTAGTCCCTAGCCTTATCTTATAGTTAGGATAGCCTTATGCCTATCCCACGCATGCTTAAACTCCTTTACTGTGTTAACCTCTACCACTTCAGCTGGAAGGCTATTCCATGCATCCACTACCCTCTCAGTAAAGTAATACTTCCTGATATTATTTTTAAACCTTTGCCCCTCTAATTTAAGAATATGTCCTCTTGTTGTGGTAGTTTTTCTTCTTTTAAATATAGTCTCCTCCTTTACTGTGTTGATTCCCTTTATATATTTAAATGTGTCTATCATATCCCCCCTGTCTCGTCTTTCCTCCAAGCTATACATGTTAAGATCCTTTAACCTTTCCTGGTAAGTTTTATCCCGCAATCCATGAACCAGTTTAGTAGCCCTTCTCTGAACCCTCTCTAAGGTATCAATATCCTTCTGAAGATACGGTCTCCAGTACTGTGTACAATACTCCAAGTGAGGTCTCACCAGTGTTCTGTACAATGGCATGAGCACTTCCCTCCTTCTACTGCTAATACCTCTCCCTATACAACCAAGCATTCTGCTAGCATTTCCTGCTGCTCTATTACATTGTCTGCCTACCTTTAAGTCATCAGAAATAATCACCCCTAAATCCCTTTCCTCATATGTTGAGGTTAGGACTCTATCAAATATTCTGTACTCTGCCCTTGGGTTTTTACGTCCAAGATGCATTATCTTGCACTTATCCACATTAAATGTCAGTTGCCACAATTCTGACCATTTTTCTAGTTTACCTAAATCATTTGACATTTGGCTTATCCCTCCTGGAACATCAACCCTGTTACATATCTTAGTATCATCAGCAAAAAGACATACCTTACCATCAAGACCTTCTGCAATATCACTAATAAAAATATTAAAGAGAATGGGTCCAAGTACAGATCCCTGAGGTACCCCACTGGTGACAAGTCCAAGCTTCGAATATATTCCATTAACTACAACCCTCTGTTGCCTGTCACTCAGCCACTGCCTTACCCATTAAACAATATTGGAATCCAAACTTAAAGATTGCAGTTTATTGATAAGCCTTCTATGTGCAACAGTGTCAAAAGCCTTACTGAAATCTAGGTAAGCAATGTCTACTGCACCACCCTGATCTATAATTTTAGTTACCCAATCAAAAAAATCAATAAGATTAGTTTGGCATGATCTCCCTGAAGTAAACCCATGTTGTCTCTGATCTTGAAATCCATGTGTTTTTAGATGTTCAACAATCCTATGCTTTAACATGGTTTCCATCACTTTCTACTGAAGTAAGGCTTACTGGCCTATAGTTGCCCGACTCCTCCCTATTACCTTTCTTGTTAATGGGCACAACATTCGCTAACTTCCAATCTTCTGGGACTACTCCTGTTAACAATGATTGGTTAAATAAATCTGTTAATGGTTTTGCTAGTACACCACTAAGCTCTTTTAATAGCTTTGGGTGTATTCCATCAGGTCCCATTGACTTATTTGTCTTTACTTTTGACAGTTGAAATAGAACCTCTTCCTCTGTAAACTCACGTGTAATAAATGACTCATTTATCTTTTTTCTTAACTGAGGTCCCTTTCCTTCATTTTCATCTGTAAATACAGAACAAAAATATTCATTGAGGCAGTCAGCTAGACCGTTATCCTCTTCTACATACCTTCATTCTTTTGTTTTTAATCTAACTAATCCTTGTTTTACTTTTCTTTTCTCATTTATGTATCTAAAAAAATGTTTTGTTCCCCTTTTTTTTACTGACTGTGTTTTTTTCTCTTCTGTGTGTGATTTGGAAGCTCTTATAACTTGCTTAGCCTCTTTCTGCCTACTCTTATAGATCATTTTGTCTTCCTCACTCTGGGTTTTTTTATAATTCCTAAATGCTAACTTTTTGTTTTTAACTATTTTGGCCACATCTGCTGAGTACCACAGTGGTTTCTTGAATTTTTTGTTTTTACTGACAAGCCTAATGCAATTTTCTGTTGCCTTCAGTAGTGCAACTTTTAAATAATCCCATTTCTCTTGGACTCCATTTAAATTGCTCCAGTCTGATAATGACTCCTCTACACATATTCTAATTTTAGAAAAGTCTGTTTTTCTAAAGTCTAAAACTTTTGTTTTTGTGTGGTGTGATTCAGTCACTGTTCTTATATTAAACCACACTGACTGATGATCACTGGATCCTAAACTTTCACCTACAGTAATATCTGATACCAAATCTCCATTTGTTAACACTAAATCTAGTATGGCCTCTTTATGAGTTGGCTCCTCAACGACTTCTTTTTAACCTCTTGTGTGCAAAACGGTCCGTTACATGGACAAACCCTCCTTTTTGGACTTGACATCTCCAGCATTTGTCTGAATAATTAGGATATATCTTATCTGGGGACCATATAACTCCTATTTAAACATTTGTAATGGACATACAGCCTGACAATTATAACTCCAACTAACCATGAGGTACAGTGCTCTTACTATAATACTATTTTACTTAAATACTCTTTTACTGGCCAAAGTGTCAGCGACAGAGTAACCTTGATTCTTAACTAGTGGTCTACTCTAAGATTGTTTTCTCTATACATACCTTGCATGTTGTTATACTACTTTGACTAACAAAATGTCAGTACATGTAGCTCTATTTACTTACTGTTTATACTTACCTATCTTCTGGCATATTTTGTATGACTGTGTTTATTATTAAAAAATTGTAGAGTTTTCTTATTTTGACCGCCTGCATGTGCTATTTTAGCATTGCAGGCCTGTTGTAAACCTATTGCATGACAGAAATAAAGAATTTAAATGAAAGTTTGTATTGGTTTTCCGTGAGATTTAAACAATTACCTTTTTTTGTTTACCCATCTTCAGGATTCAATCCACTCTTTAAAGTTGATTTTGATGTTCAAATCATGTTCCCATTTTTTGTTTATGACTGGTGTGTCTGTTCCTTTGCTTATAAGCTTTACAGAATCAGCCACTATGCTTTTCAATAGTATTTTTTGAGCATTTTCTCCAGCATAGTAAAATTGGGGGACCGGTCTGTAATTAAATGGTCCTCGAAATAGCTCTTTATTCTAAAATAATTGTAAAGTTCTCTTTTCTGCAAATGATAGTCTATAGATAGAAATGCAAAGTCCTGGATTTTGTTATTCTTTATGAAGTTTTCAATTTTAGTAAACTCCCAAAGAGAACCAGTTATTCAGATTTAAATCATAACTGTTATGCAATAGGTGTCTTAATGACAACCCAGCAATATTTTTTCCTTGGAGGTGGCATTCAATTCAAAATTTGTCCCAGATTTTCAGAAGGTTTTTAATTCTCTCAGAAGACAATATTTCCCCCCTGCAGGGGCGTACCTAGAGCATTTGGCACCCGGGGCGGATCCTGTGCTTGGCCCCCCCCCCCCCCACCCCCCTCCCAAAAAAAAAACCTGTAAAAAATTTTAAAGGTTTTATTTCTTTTATTTTTACAATTTGTAAACTTTGCAAAACCGCTGTCAGCCCCTCCTACAAAACCCTTGTCCTGCCCTGCCCCTCCTACAAAACCTCTGTCCTGCCCCTTTTACAAATCCTGTACTGCCCCATCTACAAAACCCCCGCAACCCCCTTCCACAAATCCCTGCTTATCCCCCCTTATAAAGACTCCTGTCCCAATACAAAACCCCCACCCCCTTCTACAAAATCCCTGCAGCCCTACACACACATTTACAGGCAGACAGTCACACACCCAGTTACAGACAGACAGTCACACACTCAGTTACAGACAGACAGTCACACATACACATTTCCTCCGTGCGGCCAGTTTATCAGCTGTTTGCTTGAGTGAGCTGTATTGGCCGCACGGCACCCTAACTACCATGGGACACTGTGCGGCCACAGCTCACAAAGCCCCCTCCAGCCAGGGCCGGTACAAGGATTTTTGCCACCCTAGGCAAAAGTAAAGTTTGCCGCCCCCCATGTGACATCACAATGCCCCAACCATATGATTTGCCGTGTTAACTAACGCCAGTGCTGCAGTGCCGCCGTGTTTACATTAAAAGGCCTGCAGGGACAGGCTATAGACACCAGAACCACTACATTAAGCTGAAGTGGTTCTGGGGACTATAGTGTTTCTTTAATGTGAGGTAAATTAGAGCTTAGTGCCACGAATAATATACTAGATTGCCTACTTACAACCAGATGAGGATGATGATGGGCTCTAGCTGCAGTCTGGCTCCACTGGTCTGGTGCAGAACAGGCTCTCTGGAGGCGGTTTGTAACTGTGGTCACAAAAATCAATGTTCTGGGAGAACGGGAAGCAGCTCCATTTTTTGGGGGTCCTTTACACAGCTCAAGGTCTGGGTCCCAGGGTCCACCTTCATGTTCCACCAATGAGTTTGTTCACAGGGGGTGGAGTGTGTAGGGGATGTCCTGATATGTGTGTAAGGAATGCATTGTGTGAAATTGTGTTTGTATGTGTAAGGGCTGCAAGGTGTGTTTCTGTGTATGTATGGGATGCATTGAATGTGTGTAAGGGGTGCATTGAGTGTGTGTAATGAATGCATTGTGTGTTTCTGTGTGTGTAAGGGATGCATTGTGTGTAACGGTTGCATTGCTTGTGTATGTGTGTCTGTGTGTTTTTCTGTGTGCAAGGGGTGCATTGTGTGTATGTGATGAATGTCAATCTCTCCTCCCGCTCCAATTTCCTTCTCCTCCTCCCAATTTCTCTCTCACCCACCCCCCCTTTTCTCTTTCTCACCCACCCCCTTATTTCTCTCACCCCCCCTTTTCTCTTTCTCACCCACCCCCTTATTTCTCTCACCCCCCCTTATTTCTCTTTCTCACCCCCCCTTATTTATCTTTCTCATCCCCCCTTATTTCTCTCTTCCCCCCTCCTTATTTCTCTCTCACCCCCCCTTATTTCTTTTCTCCCACCCCCTCTTTTCTCTCACTTGCTTTCTTTCTCACCCCCTTATTTCTCTCTCACCCCCCCCTCCTATTTTCTCTCCACCCACCCCTTATTTCTCTCTCACCCGCCCCTTATTTCTCTCTCCCACCCCCTTATTTCTCTTTCTCACCCCCCCTCCTATTTTCTCCTCACCCACCCCCTTATTTCTCTCCTCACCCCTTATTTCTCTCTCTCACCCCCCTTATTTCTCTCTCACCCCTTATTTCTCTTTCCTCCCCACCCCCTTATTTCTCTTTCTCACCCCTTATTTCTCTTTCTCTTACTTATTTCTTTTCTCACCCCCACTTGGTATTTTCTCACCCCTCTCACCCCCCCTTATTTCTTTTTCTTTTTCTCACCCCTCTCTCACCCCCCCTTATTTCTTTCTCACCCCCACCTCCGTAGCGTGGCCGATCCCAGTATAGCCGGCGGGTACAGGGAGCTTTTGTTTCCTGTACCCGGCCGGACTAACAGGAAGTGCACACTCAGTGTGCACTTCCTGTTAGTCCGGCCGGGTACAGGAGACAGCTGCTCTCTGTACCCGTCGGACCATGCTGCAGTGAGGGAGCTGACAGGAGCGCCCCTCCTGTCAGCCTGGCTGCGCCCGGGCGGTGCGGTCCGCCCTCATGGACGCACCGCCCGGGCAAAACTGCAGCCGCCTGAGGCTCTGTACAGAGCGCTCGGGCGGCTGCAGCATGGGGGGGGCGGGGGGCTGGCCATGGCACCCCCCACCCGGCTGGCACCCGGGGCGGACCGCCCCCCCCGCCCCCCCCTTAGTACGCCACTGCCCCCCTGTCTACCAAAAGATTGCCCCAATGCATTTATTCTGGCAGATTTGGACAATACTGACTCTACTTTATACCAGGCCTCCTTTATTATTCAATCCAGTTTGGGCATGAGCTAGGCTAAACACTTTCCAGATGACTGCTAACTGACGTGCCCCAACCCTCCCTAATTTACTTTCAGAGCCAAACATTTGGAGCTAATACGTGGATGTTATATGGACTGAGCCAGTTTCCACCAACTATCTGGGCAAGGCACAATAATCATTTGAAATAAATAATCCCACTTGAGTAAAAATATGACTTTATAACGTTCATTCACCCCCACTAGGAAAACGTACTCTCTCTCTCTACTTCTACTTTACCATTATATTTTAAAAGTGACAAAGTTAAGCTTTATTAAATTAGAGGGATCATTCCTTTTTTCAGCTCCCAGATTTTTCTAACTTTAGCTTATATCCTGAGATAATTGAAAACTTCTCGATAATTATCAGAAATCGCTTAAGTGATAAAATCGGATCACAA
>OW240912.1:260443488-260485810 GCA_933207985.1 Pelobates cultripes
ACATTAGCCATCCTGAAACGAGAGGGTGTGTGAGCCACATCAATGAAGGATGATTGGGATCTAGAAAGAAATTGGCCTCTGTGCTCGATCAAACAAGATTTATTCTGTAACCTTTTTTTTTTGTAACATTATCCCCAGTAAGACTTACTTTGACCAAAAACAGTGTTTTATTGGTTGCAGTAACCCTTTAATGATTTCCATGAATGAGAGTGATGCCAATGACATAACGTTAAGAAAAGTACATAATATAGTGTATGATGTTCTTATTTGCCTACATAACATCAATGCACCACCTTCACATATGCTCTGTTCTAGGTCTTAATAGAGATGTGAAGTTTTTAAGATTAACAAAATAATTTGAGCTTTATTCAGATTTGTTTGAGTTTTAATATAAACACATTATGAGCTTTGGTGTGAGTGTCACTTTAAATATACCTTTCACATGAAAATGTAGCAAAGCTTTGAAAGCAGGAATGTTAACACAAGTAAACAATATATTAATATAACAACAATTACCACCATTCCCGTCCGCAACAGGAAGCAATGGACTGTCTGCGTCACATCAGCAGCATGAATCTGGTTATGATAGGGATTTTTGTACTTCCCATAACCAGTTTCCAGAGAGTCCAGAAAGTTCATCAGAAATGCCACTGGGATCTAGAAAAACACATACACAAAGCATGAGAAGATACAGTACATCTGGAAGAATAAACTACACAGTCCTGGTATTGTTAATGGTCTTAAATACACACTTAGAACATTGTCAGCTACATCGATGCCCAGTGAGTCAATTATGGCAGTATTTGAGGTACACATACTGGGGAAATTATACAGAGCAATTTTAGGGCAACGTTCTAAAAGTAGAGCAATCACCATGGAAATAAACCAAAAGACAGATTTATTAGGTAGAAAATAGGTTGTATTTTGAGGAATAGCTCTAAATAAGGAGCATTCACCCTAGACCCCGATAGAACATTTCAACCTAGTCTTGACTAACCATTAGAAAAACCAAGCAAATGCTGATGGACTGCAGTGGCCACGGGCCATGGGCCTAGGGCCAATTAAAGTGATCAGGGGATCTACCAAACCAGCAGGTGAATCAAATAAACAATTTTAGGTAACTTACATATTGCAATTCATGCAACTAAAATGTATTTTAAAACAAGAACAATGTATCTTATTTCCACAGACTGATTTCAAAACACATTTATTGTAGTTTAAATACACATTAATGTGAGCTGTGGATCTCTGTTGAACACTCAGCACATTAGCAATATATATGGAGCTCATAAAAAAAGGGACTTAAGGATAGAAAAGAGGAACTGAGGGATATGAGCCCAAAATAAGTACTGCCCCTTCTAAATAGAGACACTTGGGAGAGATGGCTCCTTCTTGCACTGACCTTTGATAATTCATTACAGGTCAATGGAATAGGCCGGATTGGACAGGTTTGCTCTGATGACTTTCTGCCGCACGCTGGTTTCAACACTTAGTTATATGCAAGGAGCAAATGGGCCTATTCCATGGGCATGGGCCTAGAGCTTTCGCTCCATTCACCCCTAGAGTAATCAGGTCCTGATTTATATGTTCATAATGATAGCTCCACTTCTGGAACATAACCCAGAGTGGAACTTTATATATATAAAACTCTAATTTAGTCCTAATTCTGTTTCTTAGCAAGATCTCCATTGTTGTGGTGGTGGTGGTATGTTGAACACAAGATGATCAATTTGCACCAGCTACAGTGGTCATACTGTGCAAGTGTAATTATTGCTTAGGACATATTATATATAGGGTAATACTTTGTATCTTTTTATTTCTTCAAATAAGTGTTTTATGAATAAATGAAGAATTTTGCTCCATATGTTTTCCTCACTTGTCATTCTGCCAGAATTTAACTCCAATAAATTATTTAAGAACCCTTAGTTGACAAATTGCTAATGAGAGTACAGTAGGTAGTGAACACATTTTTAGGTCAAAGATCATGCATTGCTTCAGTAGGTAATATATATTTGTTTATCCACGAGTCATTGCAATACAGGCAGGAGCTCACAGTGTAAGCTAAAGAAGGTGACAACAATGTAAAATTAATTTAACATTTTTTTGAGCATTTTTTTTTTGCTGGCAAATTGGAAAACTACAATAAAAGTATTTTTTTTAAATCTTATGGGTTTGAATTTCTGAAAACAATTATGCAGTGTCTCGGGTTTGCTTACATACAAACCTTGAAGCGGCTGTTCAGATTGTGTCTGGTCAGGAGTTCAAAAACAATTGTTTTCAAAGCGTGATCCTCACTCACTCTGTTCAAAACAAACACATCAAAGTCCCACAGGTCCAAATGCTGTCGAAAAATAAGGAAGAAGATGAGAAGTCAGTCTTGCAGGGGATTGTTCATTTAAAACCAAGTTTGCTGAACCATATAATGAAACCTACAATGTGTTTTGTGCATATGTGTGCGTGTGCGTGTACTGAAACAATATTGAAATTATTATAGAAGAAAGGGATCTCTTGTTATTCTATTAATTTAGGACACATATCTTTATGTAAACACATTTTTGTTTTTTTCATCTATTTTCTCGGCACACGGCAATCTATTGAAAGACATTAGAAATGGATTAATGTAACGTTAGCACAGTCACATCTTCATTTTGTGGGTATTTTTCTGCCCTGTGAACATATTAATTGTAATCAGGGTTATTAAAATACATAGCTCTACAGAAATGTCTTTAAAATGTTATAGAATTATCATTATTAAAAGAGAACATCGCTGTTTATTTAAATCAGAGTATAGCAAGATGGAGGAAACTATAATGTAGACAACTTTTTTGAGTTTGTCTAATTGCTAATTAATCAAGCAATTAACACTGACAGAGTTATTCACTAAAGCAATGGAGCCCAAACAGTAGATCCCAAGATGTTTTAAAACTACAGCTCCCGTGATGCTTTGTCATTCTAAAGGCATTCTAAAAGCATACAAAGCATCAGGAGAGTTGTCGTTCTACAACATCTGGGGATCTTCCTTTTGGGCACCCCTGCACTAACGGAAGAATTGCAGGGAATTCAAAGTGAATTTCAAAATTTAGTCCAAAATTATTTAATTTAGAAAAAAATCTCCAAATCAATTATAATTTCATTTCAGCTTTAAATTTAAGGCACTTTTTAATAGTGAACAGATAAATCTAATGTAGAGTTTCCCATGAAATCTAATTGTAAATCCTGTGGAATAGAATTCTTTGATCCGTGGCAGAGAGATATATTCAGCACCGTAACTAAAAATGATAGAGCAGGCTACATTCGTAGTTCATTTATATTAAATTTGTGATTACTGAAGGTAGACGTAACTCTATTAAAACATGAATCTGCAGTGCTCTTATTTATTTTACGTACATTAGAATATTTTTAATAATTAAATCAAGCAGTCTCTTGGTGCAGGACCCAGGCTGTGTTATTTCTACCTTGAGGAGCCCAGTTTTATTAAATGA
Organism: Pelobates cultripes; assembly: GCA_933207985.1. Classification (NCBI taxonomy): domain Eukaryota; kingdom Metazoa; phylum Chordata; class Amphibia; order Anura; family Pelobatidae; genus Pelobates; species Pelobates cultripes. The sequence goes on from OW240912.1 coordinate 260,446,971, forward strand.
TGTTGCGGGAAGTTTGTTCAATGAAGAAAGCAACTCTATGGTGTTTATTCCATAAAAAGTAAATTGTGGTGAATTGAAAATCAGATTGCAAAACACAGACCACAATTAGACATGTTGTAAAAACGGAGTTGGGATAATGTTTCCCACTTAGATATTTTGGTCTTCATTTTGCAATTTAGATTGCAATTCACTTTTTCCTGAATAAACTCCTTTGTGGTACTACCTAAGAATATCTTAAAGGAACACTCCAAGCACCACAACCACTAAAACTCACTGTAGTAGTTATGGTGCCAGGAGTGCACCGGCACCCCCCATTGTAAGCAGTCAAGGTAGTTTTTATTACCTTGTGTCGACTGGGTGCCGCTCTCTGTCTCTACTATTAATCCCAAAGAGCAGAAATATACTAAGCAGGAAATTTGATTTGCTCTCCTGAGCTCAACCTTGCAGTGCAGGGGTAGCTCATTGGCTGACATTGATTAGCTGACACCTGTGATTTTGTTAAGTAGCAAACTTTAGGCTGAAATAGCCAGTTTCAACAATATGCCATATAGTTTGCATCTTTGTTGATACCTAACCAACGTGTTCTCTGACAAATGGAAAGATTGTCATTTTTAAGAAATGTGACATCTATATGTGTGAAGGAATACCCTATCACTTGGTTCAGCACATTTCGTTTTCTTTATGTTCGTTTATTTGTTCGAACCAACCTGGTTTGGTTCCCGAACAAGGACCAACCTAGCACCTCATTACAACATGGAACACTAAGTATCCAGAACAAAAACCACAATGGAAACAATTAATAGAATGCACCCCTGGATGGCCATTTGGTGCAACTGAATGCACGTGGTCGACAGAATGGATGGCGGCCATTTTGTCTCCCGAACGCAGGCAGCGGTACTTGGTCGTTGAGTGCCTGGAACTGATTTTGGCTAGGTACTCCTGTGAACACTGGTGAAGATGGAACTGCTGCCTGTTCAAGTTCCCGACTACCTATACATATGAACTAACGACTGGGGGGAGCATTCAACACTTGAAAGCTTTTATAAGTTGTGTGTGGTTTTTGTATAAAATACCGTGAGCTCAGACCGGCCCTTGCCACGATTCCGCTGGAACTATTTTGGGCTTACACCTCGTGGCTGACCGGTCAAAACTTTCCCTCGATTTTTATTTTATTTTTCTGTACCTGGAGATAATTGAGTTTGTACAGTTCCGGACTCAACTGTCTCTAAGGGGAGTTTACTGTATGTATAAATTCGGAAGCTTTGCCTGCATTAAACAGATCTACTCTCAGCATTCAGTCTCGACTAATGTGGGGGGAAAGGCAACACCAGCGATATTTATTTTCAGGAGTATTGGATCTATGATATTGGGGGAAAGGGAATCCGTGGCGGTGACATATTGGCGGTCTGCTACAATATGCACCAAAGACACTTAATGTTAATTGTGACACTTTAAGAGATTTTCACAAATCTCTTTTTGACAGGTATTAAGAAATTAATATGCTTAACCTTGGGCCCACACCCACGATCTTGGTTTAATGTTGAATACGGACTAAATACAGGGCAAGGCAACCATCTACAATACAGATGTTGTGGACTACATCTCCCATAATGCTCTAACAGACATAATGCTGGCAAAGCATCAAGGGAGATATAGTCCTTAACACCTGGAGTGCCGAAGGTTGACAACCTCTGTTGGAAGTTGCTCTAATTTGTGTAGATGGAAAAAAACACGTAAACATAGCTCTGAACAAACAATATAGATAGCACATAGTAAAACTGTAGGCAACAAAGAACCAATGCATATTCTTATGGTTACATAGGGAACGTTGATGTAATATTCTATTTAAAGCAATTATTCAAATAATCCAAATGCATGTTGGTTGTAAGATGTTAATAGCCCTATGTTTGGCTCATGACGATCTCAAGTGTTTTTGAATAAAAAAAAACATGCTATCACTTCTGCAACAAGTGAAAATATAGGATCCCATGCCAATCTACATATGCGCCATCTATTTATTATTTTTTATATATATCTGTAACATGGCAAACAGCGGATACTGCACCTTTAAACTATTCACAACAGCTGCCGAGTAGTTTGGTCCCACTGCTGTATATGTTCTTCGAAACATTCTGTAAAGGGATACATAAAACATTCTTAAAGTGATTTGATCTGTTTCCTTGTAATAAAACAAATCAACTATACAAAATGAAACTGAAGCGCATCTAGGAGCACACGAGGTTTGAACAGAGCAGGAGCCTTGGGCAGATTACAGAGCGCTACATACCCATGCAGCTGTGAGCAGAAAATTGAAAGAGAATGGTGTGCTTAAATGTTTTATTTTATATTCTAGAATATAAAACAATATACCCTGCTCAGTGCTAGAGAACACAATAATGAATATGTAAGAAAAGAGGAGGCGAGGCAGATCAGGGTACACTTAGGACCATTTTCTGGATTTGCTAATTGTTTATGTTTATGTTAGACAGGGGTATTCATGAAAATATGTATTGGGGAATTCAAGTGAATTTCAAATTTATAATCAAACTGAAAACAGAATTGATTTGGAGAATGTTTCTAATTTGGCTACTTTGGCCTACATTTTCAAACATTTTCCCCCGGCAATTCTCACTTCAGTGACTAACCCTGTAATTAATAATGAGGAACAGGTGACTTGTTTCATATAAGCAAATATCACCTGGCAGTCATTAATATTCTGACAACATTTAGATCATATTTTATTTGATTGTCTGATTTCATGATTTTGTGATAAGGTACTTGTGTGAACATTTTGGGTAGGCTTCAGAGCAGGGGTGCCCAAAAGGTAGATCCCCAGATGTTTTCAAACTACAGCTTCCATGATGCTTTGACATGCCAAAGACATTCTTAAGGCACGCAAAGAATCATGGGAGTTGTAGTTTAAAAACATCAGTTGATCTACCTTTTGGGCACCCATGCTTTAGAGAATTTTGAAGTAAAGTCTTATTTCCAAAAACAAACAAAAAAAAAAACTTCATTAACAAAAATATACTAAACTAAAAGTATCATAAACTGAATTCAATTGTATATGTAGATTGATTTTAGGGGACATTTTCTAGCTATGGATTCTGTGTTTAAAGTAACTGTTGTACATTAGTAGTACATGATATGTCCCATGATATAATAAAAACCTAGTGTCAATTATTTGTAGGTTCTCTGTAATTATATTGTTAAATAGAAATGAAACCACTTCAGAGCTGCAATATAGTAAGATAATCCACTTATTTTATTATATATATTTTTTTTAACATGAACTCTCTGCGCTGTTTCTTTGTTTTTTTTGTTTAATCTTTTAAACAGTGTTCAGTTTGACTGTGAACATTTTACTCAGAGCCAATCTTTTTTTAATTTTACAGTAATCTTTCCTGCGGAACTTTATCAAATTTGGTGGATATGATCTATTTTTGTCTTTTTAAAGCAACACCCTGATTGGTATGGTCGCTCACTTCTTTAGAAAAGTTAGTTTGAAATGATCTGTCTGTCATAAAAGCATGTTTGCCTCTAATAATGATGGTGTTATAAACTTATTCTTGAATATTATCCATAATCAGTCTCTAGAATGCTTTCTTCAAAACAGTTGTCAAGATCAAGATGTTAATGATGAGCTCGAGTTTTAGAGTACCATACCTGCTTTATTGATTGAAAACCGATTTGACATATGTTGACTCTGTCTGGCCCTGGGAATGTATCCACCTGCAATGTTTTTACTGTCTTTTGCACTGTATTCAGCATTCACATATTTTCTATCAAGTTTTTTCTAAAATTAATTTGTGGATATTTAGGAATTTCGTCATATCAGGAATACTCAAACATATGTTTCAAACATCTTCCTTCATTAGATTCTCACATACCAATTTACTGAGGTGTCGTCTTTAAATGTTTACCATTAATGGACATGAAAAAAGGAGTTGTCTTGATCTTTCCAGTTGTTGATTTTGAAAGAAACAAATGATATGATTTGAAATAACCAACATCATGTAATATACTAACACATTTGCCTGAAAAATCCAGAACATTTTGTGATTCTCCTTCTCATTCACACTGCTGCACATTGCTTTTATATATGAGAAGGTGATTGGTGTTAATGAAGAAACAGGCTCTCTATGCATTAGCATCAACAGCTTTTAGAATTCCCCTTGTACCTCTGCATGGCATTCCTACCGATAGCACTGAGAGGATGTAACAGAACAGCTTTCCTGTGAAATGCCTAAATTCATTGTTTTGCGTGTCAGGGGAATGGAGAAAGCTGTCTCTGCTATTGCATCATGCAGAGGTAGCACACCTCACCAGTAGACAGGGGCAGAGCTGCTGATTTGTGCGTTTGTGTGTGTGTGTATGTATCTCTCTATGTATGATTCTATGTATGTTTGTATGAATGGATGTAAAGGAAGTAACTAGTGAGCTGTGTATTTGAACAATACTAGTTATTACTAATAGGTATGCCAAAAGGTTTAATAATAAAATAACACATTAATTTAATGCAGGGTTTTGTGTTCTTTTGCATCATAAGCATAAATACTGCTGTGTGAAATGGTGACCTTGATTTATTTTAGCAGCCTAATTAGTTATGTATATAGGTAAACATATGCATTATATATGTATGCTGAGATTAGCAAATCATTCATGTAAACACTGCAGGGTCTTTTAAGGGATTATCAAAGGATTTGTTGGTATCTCCTATAGATTACCTTACAAATTAGCGTGACTATCTCAGGTATCATCCAAGTGCTTTGTAAATAACATCCTCTGTTACTCAGTACAGTTTTAGTTTTATCTACTCACCTTTCCACAAAGATCCCAGCCTGCACAGCATGCACAATGCTGCGGAACCTTGGCTTCTCCTCTGATCGCCGGCCACTTGACCTAGTTTGTTGTGTAAAAGTGGACGCCAACCAATCTCGGACCTCTGATGGAACAGCATCAGAACGAATTTCTGGCAGTTCATCTTCTGTGTCCAGAATCTGTCTGTGAGTCAAGAGAAAATGGAAAAGTTGTGATCACAAAGAAAATGATACAGACAGGATATTAGTAACAGAATATAAACTGGGGGGGTGGGAGAACATTATGTAAAAGATAAGAGTTTAACATGTATACGTGAATAAACAAGTACTTCTAATAAAATAAATAGAACAAAAAATGGAAAGAGATAGAAAGAAGTAAACAGCTAGATCGATAGATGATAGATAGACAGACGGAGAAATGATTTAGGTAAACTAGAAAAATGGTCACAGCTGTGGCAACTGACATTTAATCTTGGACGTAAAAACCCAAGGGCAGAGTATAGATTATTTGATACACTACAAATCTCAACATCTGAGGAAAGGGTTTAAGGGGTAATTATTTCTGATGACTTAAAGGTAGGCAGACAATGTAATAGAGCATCAGGAAATGCTAGCAGAATGCTTGGTTGTATAGGGAGAGGTATTAGCAGTAGAAAGAGGGAAGTACGTATGACATTGTACAGAACATTGGTGAGACCTCACTTGGAGTATTGTACACAGTACTGGAGACCGTATCTCCAGAAGGATATTGATGCTTTAGAGAGAGTTCAGAGAATGGCTTCTAAACTGGTTCATGGATTGCGGGATAAAACTTACAAGGAAAGGTTAAAGGAACTTAACATGTATAGCTTGGAGGAAAGAAACATTTAAGTACACAAAGGGAATCAACACAGAAAAGGAGGAGACTATATTTAAAAGAAGAAAAAACACCACAACAAGAGGACAGAGTCTTATATTATAGGGGCAAAGGTTAAAAAAAATATTTAAATAATAGTGTATAAAGCAGTAAAGATCCACTAATAGAACGTTTAGAAATATGTTTTATTATCATGTCATGCCTTCCTATTCTAAGGGTATGGATTGAAAACTGCAAATAACTGTAGTTCATATAAATTTCCCTTCACACTTGCTCCGATCAATGATGTCTGTTCACTAAACAGGAAGTTGGAAGTTGTTAAAGAAATCATGCAAGTTGATCCTGAAGTCACTGGACCTTGCTGTTTAGTGAATTAACACAAGTGACAATTGATTAAAATACTCTTGGATCTCCAGGTTTTATAAGGTTCTCATTGGCATTAAAATTGATTGATTCGTACATAGTATATCAGATAGGTTAAAAAGTCTCACCTTGTCTCATCGATATATACTGCTTCCAACAGCGAGGCCGTGTACTCTAAGTTTTTTTTGAGTTCTACAATATTGACCTCCCCATTTTCGAGCTGTTTCACCATGTACTTCAGGCTATAAACAAAAAAGGAGACATGAAAGGTAATTACACTGGCTGAAAACCTTCAGTAATTGGTATGCACGATCATAGTAGCTTTTATAATATGCATTTGACATGCAAACCATTTGTCCATAGAGGACAAATACATAAATTTTTTCACCTTCTACAAATCTGTTTTTGCATTTAATACACATGAAACATTTGTTATCTATCACATAACATACAATCCATAAATACTTACACCACCCCGTTTATTAAAAAAAAATTAAATACGAAAAAATGTAGCTTAGTATAATTGGTGTTCTAGAAGATTTGGAAGCCAAACAGTAAATACCATACTCTTCTCTGCATATATTTGCTGTTCATGTTATTCTCTAAATATGAATTATCCCTTGTCCACTACTCGCCAGTTACTGAGGGTGTAAATATGAAATCAGTTTATGATATATGAAATCCAGTGGAAGGGTTTACAAGTGGATATTAGGAAATCCAGGCAGTGGTAGTGAGAATGGTGGAAGAATCTTGGACAGGCTAGAGAAGACACATCGAGAGGAAACTGCTAAAGAAACCAACTTACGGCAGGCAAAATGGGATAAATTGAGAGTATGGAGGGTTTTAGGTCTACTATAAGTGGATTTGAGGAATGGTTTTTGGGTATAAATCAGTTAATGTATAATATATATTATTCAACTGTAGATTAAGACAAAATGTTCTTTTTTTGCGTTGCATGTTCCTTAGGTTACAATACGTTTATTTTACTAATTGCCTTTAGATGTTGGATATGTAAATTTCTAAACAGCTCGGTTGCTGGAGTTTCAAGAAATGGCTCTCCTTCATAAGCAAGCTCCGTCCCCCTACACCTCTTTTTTTATGCACTGGAAGCGACAGTATTGAATATTTTGGTACAAATAAATGAATAGTTAGGGGCCAATAAGCTCCAAAAAATGCATAAAAAGTGAACACAACAGTTTTCATATACAATCCCCATAAATTATTTATACATTAATTTATAAAAGGAATACAGCAGTAAACAAAAATATATATATCTATATTTATCATGAAAACATATATAGCATGGGAGGAACATCGTTTATTGAAATAACTCTTGATTAAAAATAAAATTGTATTTATCCAAATATAGCCTTTCCCATGGGAAATAAAAGGTTTGTGTTTCTTATGTCTAGCAAATCATGTTTCTGTTTTGTTCTTGGCTTTGTTCTCGACCAGGCTTCCCCAAACTCCGGCCCTCCACATGTTGCTGAACTACAACTCCCATGATTCGCCGCCTATTTCATTCATAGAAACATGGGAGTTGTAGTTAAACAACATCTGGAGGGACGGAATTTGGGGAAGCCTGTTCTAGACTAATAACGGCGCTTTCGTAGTTATGTGTAAACATTCCACAATATCAGGACTGATGTCACTTCCAACTGAGCAGCCTAACTCTCTATTGTCCCTTTGATTGTCGGTGCTGTGAGACTTGCGTTGCAAACCCTACTAGTGTTACTGTATAATGCAATTACGCTGCTATTTTACCATCTGGAGCACTGTGATGTGCACTGTTTAATCTTCAATTACACGTCAAGCTCCTATTAATCATCGTCAATCACCAATCGTCAATTACACCATTCAACACTTCAATACATCACATTCTGCACTATGGTTTAGAGCACAGTCGGATTACCAGTGCCCCATCAGCATTTGTCGGACTACAACTCACAGCATCCACCCACTGGTTGTAGATGTTTTGAGTTATAAGTTCACAACATCTGGAGCCAACTAAGTTGTAAAATCTATAAGTCATTATCTAAAATATCTGTGCGCTTAGAGAAGCTTAATGAAAGCTGTGTTTTAAGCTAAAATATTGCCACTTACTGACCTATGATCCCTTACTTGTCACACTGCTGGAGAGGCACTGTTTGTCCACACATTTTTTATTTTCTGAAATTGTTGTCCAATTTGTAATACTGCAGAGAGCCCAAAAGTATTACTTACTGCCAAAATGAAAAGAATAAGAAAGAATGATCAAAGAGAGGTTTTTGTGGTTTAGCTAAATCTTCTATAACTCTTGGGAGGATGTGGTATAAATGGAATCAATTAAGTTATATCTTTGTGGTATAACCACGAAATTGCAACAAAGAATATTTTTAATACAGCACTGTATATGGAATTCTACTTTCACTTAACTTAAGCAGAGTAAAAATGACATTGGTTATTGAAGGTTTAGATTAGAAAAGGCTCTGGAAATACGATCCTAAAAGAGGCAATTATAAATACATGCACTCAGCGGCCACTTTATTAGAAATAATTATTTTGCACTGTCTAGAATCCCTTGATATTTCAACAAGACATTTTTATGTATATAAACAGAAGATGTGGGGTTACATCTGTATCCAAAAAAACAAATTAAAGTAAATAAATATATATATAAACAATAGTGTAATTCAGTTATAACTTGTTACACTCACAAGATCTCTCGATAAGAGTGCTTTAATGTGTCCTGGGGGGCTTTTGCCTTACAATGCTTCTTAGTAAGATTCAGGACACGCGGTAGACTGGATCAATTAGAAAAAGATTTATTCCCTAAACTCATACATGCTAGGCTTTGTTGGCTCAGTCATCACACAGCCCGACATGACTGCTTCTTAGGCATTGATAAGTGGAGCCACTACCCAAGACTCTTCACTTTCTGGAGCAATGTAGGTCTGGGTTTGTCTTGCATTTATTACCTTTTAAAAAGCAACATTAAAATGCTGCTATGGTTAGATAATTCTCATCGTTTCCATGGTTTGCACAGTGCTCTCCTATTAAACTTTTAGAACGCAAGAAGAATATTGGGATGGGCTGTTATCACTCTGTGTCCATTATCCAAGCCCTGTTCTACCATGTAACTGTTAGATTGAGATAAAGGGGTTTTTACTGTCACATGAAAGGATTAATATACCACAGGGCCATTGACAGGATACCAGCTTGGGTATCTCCCCTCCATTCTTCACATAGGGATAGTGAATGATGACCAGCAAATTAATGGTCTGAGACCTCTGTCTAACTTGTGGGCTCTGTGCATCACCTAAGGTCAGTTTATTGTTATTCCTGCCCTGCACTGCCGTGTTTGTGCAACAGTCACAAGAAGATGCAACATATTGAAAATAAATTGATTGTTGCCACAAATTAATGCACATGGCCAGAAGCAATGCGTAAAGTGATACTCTGAGTGTCATGACAACTACACCTTATTGCAGTAGTTGCAGTGCAAGGTATGGTCTATAGACCAAATTACTTCAGTACTTCAATAAGCTAAGGTTATTTTGGTTCTTAGATTATTCCCTTAACATTGAAAGAGGGTCATTGGTCATCCACAACCCAGCCCCCACTGGAGGCATGGCTAAGGCAGAGACTATATACTTCCTTCTAGCCATATACAAATTCATTCCAGCATTGGTGGCTGTGATAGACTAAAAGAGGTCAGCTGACACTCTCATCCAAGTACCAGGCAGCACAGAGGAGAGGGGACGCATGAGATTCTTTTTAGGCTTTAAAACATTTTAAACAGTTTAACACAGAATGGAAGGACTATGTCAGGGGGCTCCAAACACTATAACCACTTCAAGGAGGTGAAGCAGTTACAGTGCCTACACTATCCCTTTGACATTTGTGTTTGTACATCATACATAGCCCCTTCCTTACTGTTATTTTAGATTTAATCACTAAAAAGGACTACTGGAGGCTGGATATCAATTCATTACAATGGTGTCTGTTTATTTATGAAAGATTGACCTACATTTGGCATTGACTCTATGTAATGTATCTTGTAAAAAGTCAACCAGGAAATTGATTTATTTCCTCTGTGTTATTGTTTTGTACATTTTGGGCCCACTCCTTCCAGCTGAGGGCTTAGTGTTTGAAAAGGGGAATTATATTCACCACACAGAATAATTACAGTTTCGGTAACCTGCCCTGGCTCCCTGGATTGAGAGAGTTAACATCCCCTTCTACTCCCTGAGGAGTTCTTCTGTCAAAAGAAAAGATGTCCCACTTTACCTGAAACAACCTGGGGCATAGAAAAAACCAGTGAAGGAGAAAATGAAATGCGAAAATGAACTCTCAAGAGGAGATGAGAGCTAGAATTTAATTTATTTTGTGAGGGAAGGAGGGAGTGAAAGGAATTTCCATAGAAACTTTTATTTTATTTTCAAAAAGCATGTTTAAAACTTGGGGAAAATATACGAAGAACCCTTTAAGATAAAGGCTAAATAATAACAAGTAATGAATGTCCTTATTTTAGAAGATAAAAAAGCGTATTGGCCAATTATATCAGCTGCATATTTAACCTGTTATTTCAAAGGTCTATGATTCCTGAGGCTATTTTGACAGTATGGAGCAATGTGCATCATAAGTGCGTCTATATGATTATATAACAGTTTGTTTTTTTAATACAAAATATTGTAATTATGAATAGTTAGTATTTCTTGCACCGATATTTAAATAGTTATTTCTTAGTCAGGCCAAGTCTTAGTTCCCAGGTTGTGAGAACTGCTTTTTTAACTACTCAGAGATAAAAAGAAAAGTATTTTGTAGCAGAGGGTTTGCCCCACTCTGGAAATCCAGATACGATAGGACCTTGATCCAATTATAGACAAACAAACAAACAAACAAACAAGATGCAGCCACAGATCTCTCCTCTCTGTTAATCTGGGGAAAAACCTGCAACTTTATAGAACTGAGCAGGAACATGGACAATCGGTAGTCTGGTGAATCTCATCTTGTTTAAGCCCACATCACACATGAAGCAGGAATGAAGTATATTGACCTGCCTTGGTTATTACTGAATATAGTTATTCCTGAAGGTTTTTGGTCCTGGACACCTGTCAACATACACAGGATACCAGGATTTACTATTGTATGGTTATTCCAGTTAGAACATAAAGAGCTTTCATCCTAAAAGCCTTAAAAGGAATACAAACATGTATTCCAACTGCTATAGTGTTCTAGTAACTATTTCTATGATTGGTCCACCCCTGTATGCATTAAAAAAAAGAGATGTACATTTTTCCTCCAGCTGAGATCATCCATCCTGATAATCTCAGTCAATCCAATGCTTCCCCACAGGAGAGCATTGAGAGGCCAGTGCACAGGCATGGCAATCATCAGTTGTGCCAATCAACATCTCCTCACTGAGCCAATGCATCTCAATGGGAAGTGTTCAGCATCTCCATGTAGAGCGTGGAGATGTGGAATTTCAGTCTTACTATCTTTGCAAGACTGATTTCAGGAATTAACTCTAGTGACTGTCTGAGTGACAGCCATTAGTAGTGGCATTAGGTAGCATTGTAAACACTGCTTTGTTTAAGAAAAGGCTTCATTTACACTGCTGACCCTGCAGGGAGTTGCACTGTCCACAGAACCATTACATTAACGGAGCACTTCACTCACCACATAATGGAAAAATATACATTTAAAACACTGTTCAGTATCTATACCCCAATAAAAACTTGCATGCATTAAATTATGCCTTTTTGTTCACTAGGGGTATATCTAAAAACAGCCTGCAAAACCTGCATTTCTCTTATCTGCAGCCCTCCTCTTCTAACCCTGCCCAGACTTTCTGTGGCTGTCCAATTACAGACTTCCCAATGCAGCTCAATGAAACGTTTTTACAATGCAGGTGTTCTGAGGAAGTAACTGGTGATTTACAGTCGGATGTAATAAAGGTAATTTACAAGTGTAAATTTCTGTTGAAATCTTTTTTTTTTCTTCAAACAGAATGCACTTTAGCAAACTAATGGATCTTCAATGGGCACCTTAAAGGAACACTGTAGTCACTGTAGGATGCAATGATTTCCTATGCGGAAATCTAATATGTGAGTTGCATTTGCTGCGCATGCACATTAGAGCCCGGTTATCACGGGATGGAGGAGGAGGAGCTTCGACCCAGCGCTGAGAGACATAGGTGCTGGGATCAGGTAAGTAAATAAAGGGTAGGGGGAGTGATAGTTCCAGCTTTGTATTCCTAGCACTATAGTATCACTTTAAGCCATAGTGTAATATTTGAGAGCAACTAACCTCTATTGCTTACAATAACATACTGCTTACAATAACATACTTTCCACCTGACTTCCCAAATAGCTTTTGTTTCCTTTTATTTCAAAAGTAGTGTTCCTAAATATCTTGTGAACAGAAACTATTGTCTTACATATTAACCAATGACTCAAAAACTCAAATCACCCAAGTACAACAAAGGCTACATTTTGTGAAGTATTTTATTGTAGACAGAATTTTGTTACGCAAGCAACTCATCAAAAATGATGCATTAACATAAATCGAGTTTTTCCCTTTGGTAAATAAGCCTCTTTGTCATTGTATGGAAATGATGATAATAGCTTAAGAAATAATCCCTTCTCTGTTTGTGACACTCATTTGCAGAGAAGATGTAATATATTTATGACATGAAGTTAACATGACAGCAAATAAAAGCTCTTCGCCATGCACAAAAAGCATCACAGACGCAGCTTGAGAATGCACACATTTTCGTTCGTCCCCCCGCCTCATAAAGGTTGCCGTGTTTGTGCACATGCTGCGCTGCTTCATATGTTTTCTCTGCACGTTGTCTCCTTCAGTGTGTCCTTGCCCTGAGCCACCAGCCGTTCAGAAATTGATTTTCCCTTTTACGCTTCCAGCTTGCAACTAATTGAATAGATGGTACCTGTGATTATGACATGGTTGCTATATCAGCCAAAGGACAGGCTTGCTGTGTCGAGAGAAGAAATATCCAGAAACAATAAATAAAGTTATACAATGTTCTCTTTGTATGTTTATTTGTCTGAAGGTGCTGCCTTGATGGTGAAGACCAAAGCTGGTGGTTAATTTGTATCAGGACTTATGACGTTTAGGATACTTTCAGAGGTAAAAAAAATATTATTGGCATCAATGTCAAAGGGTTGGCAACTTGAAGAAACTCAAATACTGTGATCTGATGCCCAGTACATGGCACACTGCACACAATATGGCAGAGTAAAGCCCTCGGTGTGTGCAGACAAACAGAAAGAGTGCTGCTGCATATTTCTTCTCCACTTTTAGGACTGTAAGAGAAAAATAGATATAAGGGTATAAAAAATGATAATCCTGACGTGGACCATGTGCTCACAGTGCCTAGAGGAGTATCAGCTACAACTCGCTGACAAGGCCCAAAGAAGGCCAAAATGATCGTCTGAGCTGCTGTATCTCATTCAGAGAGTATTTGCTGGCATTATAGTTCGGTACTTCCCTTTTGAGTGCGATCAGTCTGATATGTACATGGTATAGGTTCTTTTTGTAATGGCAAAAGTGAGCAAAAACATTTTTGAGACCTGAGCAGATACTAACCAAATGGCAAGCTATTGAGTTTCTCTAAGCTTTTGCCTGTTCTCAGAGCTCTCATATTCTCTGTTTTTGTTGAAAAATAGATATAGACTTATGTCACATGAAGAGAGAAAAAAATGAGATCTTATATTCAACAATGTCCTTAGATGTTTTTAATATTGTGTTTTATTATCTTGGTGTCTTTTAGAGTGTTGGCTATCTGTTCTTCATTTACATCTTTCCAAAGCTCACATACAATGCGCAAGCAAGGGCAGCTGTGACTGGCTGAATGTGTCAGCTGACCGTTTGCAGCCTATTGATATATTCATTGCTGATATGAATTGGTATAGCTAGGAAGAGGTGTGTGATGTCTAGTAGGAGCCAGGCTGTGGGTGGCCATGGATCCGTATTTAGTGTTAAATTAATTGAAAATGGTTTACCACAGAATGGAAGAGCAGCACCAGGGAACCCCTGGGATTTAACCAATTTAATGAGATAAAATGGTTATAGTGCCTACAGTGTCCTGAAAAATAGTTCTCTTGTTGACGTCTTGGGGAAATTGCTTTTTAATTACCAGATATGTGCATATCTCTTGTAATGGTTTCTGGTTGTTAGTTTCAGTAAAGTGTTTCTTTTTTTTATTCCTATTAACTAAGAGCTGTTAAAACCATTATGCTACCCAAAAAGGCTGTCATTGTATTGCAATAATTGCTGACCAAATGAGCAAGCAAGAGTGTAAGCCATTACCAGCTCCTAAGAAGTCACTGAATTAAACACAATACAGAAGAGTATCTCAATGACAATTGGCCATTCTGATACTATACTCTATCTGCCCTCACACAACCAAATACATCCCTCAGTGCTACCCACACAGCAACACACATCACTCACAGTTACCCACACATCACATACTGCCACAAACAGCCAAAACATACACATCACACACAGCCACAACACACAATGCTACAACAGTTACAGCCACGGTGTCACCAGTCACCCCCCCACTGTCACTAGTCACCACCCTCACTGTCACTAGTCACCCCCCTCACTGTCACTAGTCACCCCCCCACTGTCACTAGTCACCCCCTCACTGTCACCAGGCATTCCTTCACTATGTCATCCCTTCCTTCCCTCACTCTGCCACTCGTCATCCCCTCACTCTGTCACCAGTCACCCCTTCCTTCCTTCACAGTGACAGTTAGGGAGGGAGTGACTAGTGACAGAGAGAGGGATGGGGTGACTAGTGACAGTCACCCCCTCCCTCCCTCTGTCACTAGTCACTCCCTCCCTCTGTCACTAGTCATTCCCTCCCTCTGTCACCAGTCATCCCCTCACTCTGTCACCAGTCATCCCCTCACTCTGTCACTAGTCACCTCTTCCCTCCCTCACTTTGCCACTAGTCATCTCTTCCCTCCCTCCCCCACTCTGCCACTAGTCACCCATTCCCTAACTCTGTCACTGGTCACCCACTCCCTCACTCTGTCACCAGTCACCCCCACTCACTGTGTCTCCCCCTCACTCTGCCACCACTCAACCCCTCCTTCCCTCACTCTGCCACCAGGTACCTCCTCACTCTTCCACCTGTCACCTTCTCCCTCATACACTCTGTCACCTGTCACATATGCATTCACACAGACACTATATACAAAAAAGCACATGTAGTCATCCAGACATGCACAAGTGCATTCACACAGACTCAAATACAAGCATGCATTGATACACAGGTCTTCACAATATACACATCCAAAGGAATGCCGTATTATGAGTTATATTTAACATTTATTTAATGCACGTATATTTGGCCTTCAAAGGGCCTGGGATCTAATTTTGCCCGGGGGCCCCAAAGGCTCTCAGTCCGCCCCTGGCTACAGATGAGTGCCAATTAGTTAACTCTTAAAATCAGATCCAAGCTGTGGTCTGTTATACAGCCCACCCTGCTCTCCAAATACTCCGCCCCAGGGACCCTTACCATGTTTTGCAGAGCATCAGCTATGCATATTGCAAACTCTAACATCTCTCCCTGGGGCATTTAACTGAAAATCCTCTGGTTGCTGTTTAGCAAATCAGGTCTGATGTATCTCCCATCAACCACTATTCCACCTTTACGCTCACAATATATATATATATATATATATATATACATATCTATATCAATCATCTAGGGTGGCAAGACATAGCATTACATATTATATGCGACAATATATGGCACAATGACTTATGGGGCTGGCATAGATTTTTTTCCAGGGCTGCTTTGGAATCCCCAGTCCGGCCCTGGGTAGATGTAGTTGTCACCAACGATCAGAAAGATCCCATCCAGGGACTTCTTAAGGGAAAAATCAATGTTGGTCAAACAAAATACAAAGTGCATAACTCAGTAATGAGCTGGATTTAGGAAGGCTGGAGCACATAGTGAGTATCTGGCTTGATTCAGGCAGGCTGGAGCATACTGTGCATATCTGGCTGGATTGAGGTCGGCTGGAGTACACTGTGGTTATCAGGCTGGCTGGAACACACTGTGGGTATTGGCCTGGAGCACAGTGTTTTTTTAAACAGGGCTGTGGGCTCCAGATAAGAATACTCCTCCACATAGCTTTCCTCAGCATGATGATCAAATTGTCCTGGTGCTCTTTTGTCTTCCCTCCCCCTAACCTTTTATGTATAATATACTATCTGCTGTGCTCTATGCAGGGACGTATTAGCCCGCGAGGCAAACAAGGCATTTGCCTTGGGCGGCATTTTTCAGGGGGCGGCAAAAAACGCCGCCCCCCAAATGCCCAGGGCAGATGCCTTGTTAGCCTTGCGGCTAACTGACATCCCGAGCGGGCGGGCGGCGCTGGCAGGCGGGCGGCCGGCGAGGGAGCACTTCCCATGAGCTGACTGCTCAGCTCCCTCGCGCACCGCAAAGTGAGGCTGGGAGCCGGAAGATGACGTCATCTTCCGGTTCCCAGCCTCACTCTGCAGCCGACGCGCGAGGGAGCTGAGCAGTCAGCTCATGGGAAGTGCTCCCTCGCCGGCCGCCCACCTGCCAGCGCCGCCCGCCCTGCAGCCACTGGACCACCAGGGAGAGAGACCCCCCCCCCAGCACTCCCAAAGGTAAGGAGGTTGGGGGGGGATTTAAATAAAAAAAAAGTTAATGTGTGTGTGTGTGTGTGTGTGTGTGTTTGTGTCTGACTGTGTGTGTGTTTGTGTCTGACTGTGTGTGTGTTTGTGAGTGTGTGTGTGTGTTTGTGTCTGTGTATGTGTCTGACCGTGTGTGTGTGTGTTTGTGTTCGACTGTGTTTGTGTCTGTATGTGTCTGACTGTGTGTGTGTGTACGTGACTGTGTGTGTCTGTGTGTGTTTGTGTGTGTGTGTTTGTGTTCCGACTGTGTGTCTGACTGTGTGTGTGTGTGTTTGTGTCTGACTGTGTATGTGTGTGTGTGTGTCTGACTGTGTGTGTGTGTGTTTGTATGGACTGTGTATGTGTCTGACTGTGTGTGTCTGACTGTGTGTGTGTGTTTGTGTATGTGTCTGACTGTGTGTGTGTGTGTTTGTGTCTGACTGTGTGTGTGTGTGTTTGTGTATGTGTCTGACTGTGTGTGTGTGTGTTTGTGTCTGACTGTGTGTGTGTGTATTTAGAAGGTGGGGCGGGGGAAGGGTTGGGTGGGGGTGGCGCGGGGGGAGGGGGGCGCCTGGGTTTTGTCCTGCCTAGGGCAGCACAAAACCAGGATACACCACTGGCTCTATGCCGAAACTTAGTTCCCCCGCACTGCTTTAAAGTATATATAAATATATGAATATATAGTGTCAGCAGCTGGAGATCTGGTTACTTCTGCAGATCTCATGCAGGTCACACCTCGATGTTGGGTGGGCTGCATGTTGGACACCCCTGTCATGGATGGTAGGGTATAATGTAATAATTAGCTTCACTCTTAAGTGGTCCATTGACTTATATTTGAATACAATTGTGGCATGTAGCCTAATATACAGTATGTGTATGTATACACTGATCATCCACAACATTAAACCTAAAACCACTTGCCTAATATTGGGTAGGTCACCCTCGTGCTGCCAAAGCAGGCATGGACTCCACAAGACCTCTGAATGTGTTCTGTTTTATCTGGCACCAAGACATTAGCAGCAGATCTTTTAAGTTCTGCTAGTTGCAAGGTGGTGCCTGCAGTTATACTGTTCTATTCTCTACCATTTAGGAGTTAAATCACTTTGGTTCTGTCCATATGGCCCTATCCACACCTGCACTGTAATCCATATATATGGCTGGAACACACTGTGGGTATTGGCCTGGAGCACAGTGTTTTTTTAAACAGGGCTGTGGGCTCCAGATAAGAATACTCCTCCACATAGCTTTCCTCAGCATGATGATCAAATTGTCCTGGTGCTCTTTTGTCTTCCCTCCCCCTAACCTTTTATGTATAATATACTATCTGCTGTGCTCTATGCAGGGACGTATTAGCCCGCGAGGCAAACAAGGCATTTGCCTTGGGCGGCATTTTTCAGGGGGCGGCAAAAAACGCCGCCCCCCAAATGCCCAGGGCAGATGCCTTGTTAGCCTTGCGGCTAACTGACATCCCGAGCGGGCGGGCGGGCAGGCGGCCAGCGAGGGAGCACTTCCCATGAGCTGACTGCTCAGCTCCCTCGCGCACCGCAAAGTGAGGCTGGGAGCCGGAAGATGACGTCATCTTCCGATTCCCAGCCTCACTCTGCAGCCGACGCGCGAGGGAGCTGAGCAGTCAGCTCATGGGAAGTGCTCCCTCGCCGGCCGCCCACCTGCCAGCGCCGCCCGCCCTGCAGCCACTGGACCACAAGGGAGAGAGACCCCCCTCCCCAGCACTCCCAAAGGTAAGGAGGTTGGGGGGGGATTTAAATAAAAAAAAAGTTAATGTGTGTGTGTGTGTGTGTGTGTTTGTGTCTGACTGTGTGTGTGTTTGTGTCTGACTGTGTGTGTGTTTGTGTCTGACTGTGTGTGTGTTTGTGAGTGTGTGTGTGTGTTTGTGTCTGTGTATGTGTCTGACTGTGTGTGTGTGTGTTTGTGTCTGACTGTGTTTGTGTCTGTGTATGTGTCTGACTGTGTGTGTGTGCATGTGACTGTGTGTGTGTGTGTCTGTGTGTGTTTGTGTGTGTGTTTGTGTCTGACTGTGTGTCTGACTGTGTGTGTGTGTTTGTGTCTGACTGTGTATGTGTGTGTGTGTCTGACTGTGTGTGTGTGTGTGTGTGTCTGACTGTGTATGTGTCTGACTGTGTGTGTGTGTTTGTGTATGTGTCTGACTGTGTGTGTGTGTGTTTGTGTCTGACTGTGTGTGTGTGTGTTTGTGTATGTGTCTGACTGTGTGTGTGTGTGTTTGTGTCTGACTGTGTGTGTGTGTATTTAGAAGGTGGGGCGGGGGAAGGGTTGGGTGGGGGTGGCGCGGGGGGAGGGGGGCGCCTGGGTTTTGTCCTGCCTAGGGCAGCACAAAACCAGGATACACCACTGGCTCTATGCCGAAACTTAGTTCCCCCGCACTGCTTTAAAGTATATATAAATATATGAATATATAGTGTCAGCAGCTGGAGATCTGGTTACTTCTGCAGATCTCATGCAGGTCACACCTCGATGTTGGGTGGGCTGCATGTTGGACACCCCTGTCATGGATGGTAGGGTATAATGTAATAATTAGCTTCACTCTTAAGTGGTCCATTGACTTATATTTGAATACAATTGTGGCATGTAGCCTAATATACAGTATGTGTATGTATACACTGATCATCCACAACATTAAACCTAAAACCACTTGCCTAATATTGGGTAGGTCACCCTCGTGCTGCCAAAGCAGGCATGGACTCCACAAGACCTCTGAATGTGTTCTGTTTTATCTGGCACCAAGACATTAGCAGCAGATCTTTTAAGTTCTGCTAGTTGCAAGGTGGTGCCTGCAGTTATACTGTTCTATTCTCTACCATTTAGGAGTTAAATCACTTTGGTTCTGTCCATATGGCCCTATCCACACCTGCACTGTAATCCATATAGCCTGTATAAATAAAGGTTTAATTTTCTTTTTTTATTCTTTATTTTTGTTCATATCGCATGTATACAGCTTTTTATTGACATTATATTGCCATATGTAGGAAACATGGCGTAAAAACATTATACAGGTAAATCACATTAGCCATAGATGCGTAACCGCCTAGCATCAGGTTTGTGTATGCAACATGAGGTTTTTGATAGGAAAAGTGTGGGCTTAAGTAAAACTGGTAGAAGAAATGGATATCAGTACACAAATAATCTTTACATCCTCTACATTTACAGTGTTACGTGTTGTCGAGCATCGTTAGGAGGATGTATGTTACGCTGTGTGTGTATCAGGAACTTATACAAGGCTAGTTCAAGCGATACCAGTCCCTGTAGGGAGTGATGTGTACAAAGATATGTATGGGGGGGGGGGGGGGGTGAATCTTGGCAGTATTACGGCTTTGTAAGTGTGCCTTCGGAGCCAGAGAAATAATAACAAGACTTCTTAACTTAAAAACTTTGAAACAAAAAAAAAATTGCGATGTCTGTCAATTATGACACAAGGAAAATCAACAGTTAGTTCAGACAGTGTCAAGCTGGAGGGTCCGCCGACCCCGCCATGCCTCTCCTCGGGACAAATGGGGGGGATCTATTCTACCGCCCGTGTTCTACTCTCATGTGGTGGAGTAGCTGCTGCCGAGATTCCCAAAGCTTGGAGGAAGGCAGGTGCGTCTTGAAGAGTCGAGAGAGGGAACTTCTTGCCGCTCTTTTCTGCCACTAGGTGGTGTGGGCCCCATCTGTACAGGATCTCAGCCTCTCTCAGTAGCTTTGTGGTGGAGCGGAGTGATTGCCTGATGATGCTCTTGAAAGATCCTTATAAAAGGACAGCTGTGAGCCCTCAAAAGATAGCGAGGGAGATACTCTCGTGGCACTGAGGACTGCGGATTTATCAGAGTCTCTTTGAAATTGCAGGAGCACGTCCCTAGGTGCCTCTGGGGGTGCCTTAGTTGCCTTGGACCATCGGTGGCATTGGTCGGTGGCAGCTTGCTTGGCTTGCTTGGGCGTTAGCAATGTGGCCAGCAGTCGTCGTACATAGTGGGGTAGTTCATCTGGTGAGACAGACTCCGGTATGCCTCGGATCCCGGCGTTGCGAGCTTTGGCTCTGTCCTCCAGACTTGCCAGTCGCATGCTCATTTCACTGCACTTCTTTTGCAGAGCATGGCTGATTGTACCAATTGTGTACCCCCTAGTTCTCCCTCCACTGCCTGGACCAGGCCTGTCAGCGTGGAGACGTCCTCCCTCACCACTGCTATGTCAGCTTGGAACATAGCTTTGAGGTCTTGAAGTAAGGCTTTAATATCAGCCTTAGTCGAGGGGGCTGTGGGCATTACCATTGTGGCATGGAAGTCTTCCTCTGTTATGCTCTCAGCTTCCGACGAAGCTGTGGAGTAGGCCGCGGTCGGCGCCATCTTTGATAGGTTGCGGCTGTTGGAACAAACTCCCTATATCTCGGCAGCCTGAGCCAGGATTTGCTTGCTGCTTTTTGGAGCGGTGTCCCATGTTCTGTGGACCCTGGGGAGCCTGTCTCGGGCTTCGTGTGCATCCTGTGAGTCAGTGTATTAGCCAGTGATTCAGGCGGCTGCTCGGAGCTCACAGTAAGTGCGGCCGTCTCGCTTGTGTGCTGGCTCCGTCCCCCAAGGTTTCATTTTAGTCAGATGTTAACTAACTTTAGAAGTTTTTATCTCCTGCTCTGTAAATTAAACTTTATCACACACAGGAGTCCCCTGCAGGGTCTAGCAAGCTATTAACAGTGCTGGAGATAAGAAATTCTAAATTAAAAAAAAAAGTGCAATAAAGGAAATGTAAACATTAGATGACTTTTCAGTAAGTGTTTAGGAAGGCTGTACAAGTCACATGCAGGGAGGTGTGACTAGGGCTGTATAAACAAACTGGTGTAGCTCCTATATGGAGAAGACTTGAGCAGTGAAACTGCAGGGGCATGATCTATACAACAACATTGACCCTAACGCCGGTTCAATGGTTGTCCTTCCTTGCAATACTTTTGGTAAGTAATAACCACTGCATACTGGGAACACCCCACAGGATGCTCTGACCAAGTCATCTAGTCATCACTATTCGGCTTTTGTCAAAGACACTCAGTTCTTTTTGCTTGCCCGTTTTTCCTGCTTCCAACACAATAAATTGAAGAACTGACTGTTCACTTGTTGCCCAATATAACCCACCCCTTAGCAGGTGTCATTGCAATAATTTAAGCAACGTTATTCTCTTCACCTATCAGGGGTTTTAATGTTGTGGCTGAATGCCAGTTTGGGTCAGGTTATCGCCTTGTTCACCTACTTCATAAACAAGATGGATGCTTTCCTAGAAAACAGGAATGTTGTTCCTGGCAGCACAGTCCATACCAGCAGTGGTCAGGAGGCAGAAAGCTTGTGGGAGCAAAAGAATTGCTAACTGTTCTGTACTGATCCTAGCAAGTGTGATCCCAGGATTAACCGGAAAGTGACACACCGATACAACAGCTTAACCTACTAGAGGGAAGATTTATTAACTCGGTCCATCATTTACACCAAAAGATAGGCATGCTGATTGAGAAAATGTTGTCATCATCTGTTAGTCCCAACAGCAGTAGGCCAGAACTTACCATTCTGAATATGATTTGTCCCATAGTGGTGACCCTTTGAGCTACAAAGATGAGAAGAAGAGTGTGTGGTTGATCAGCAGCTATTGTCATGTTCACCAACCAGTGTCCAAAAAGAGAGGGGGTTTGTTTTACAGGGGACATTCTGAACCTGCAATGCTCAGAAAGTGATGGGGCCAACAGCCATCCACAAGTTTAATCTACCCAAGTTGGGCTACATTGCTCTTGGGTTTAATATTTGAGGTGTCATCATTTGCTAGCTGAGATCCAATTGGCCCCTCACCTCTCTCTTTTTTCTAAACTTGTAAAAGTATTCTAAAATCTGGTGATGAAAAATAAAATTCAGTTTCTCCTGCTGCTGCAGCTCTGCCTTTTTTCAAATGCATTGTAATACTGTGGTTTTGACCTGCATGGTCTTACAGTCACTCACTTTCAAAGTAAGTAAAAAAATCCACCTTGCAGAGCTTAAATCCATGCTACCCTAACATTATAAACATGGCTAAGCTTAATGCAGTGCCTATAGTAAGTGAAAAATCTAAGTCAAGGAAAAAGCCTAGATACACAAAAACATAATGCCAGACCGGGTCAAGGAGTATAGAGATCATAATAGTCAAACAAGCAGTCGGTATACTAGAGTAACACAATCAACAGAGAAACTACAATAGGGCAAACACACTGAGCAAATTGGAGCTATACATAGGTCTGGTGCCATAGCAAGGCCTAGATCATTTCTTTCCACCAAATTGCGCATGTGCATTGCCACAGGAATGACATAGGGCTGGTTGCATCCAAAAACGGAATCAGTGACCTTTAAATCCATGCTCACATGACTAACCCTAGGTGTCAATGGACACCTGGGGTTCCTGTTAGTCAGCTAGGGCCATTTTTGTGGCCTCAGACTGCCAAGCTCTGTGCAACTCTGGAAGTCATCGCTGCACGGGGATCATTGACTCCATTCATGTGGGGTGCAGGCATCTTTGTGGAGACCCTTTGTGGGTCTACCACCCTGTCTCCAGCTGATTGTGACTGGTGCTCGCCTTTGCCAGCTTCCCAGCACCGATCTCTGTGTATTCGGCTGGGAACCAGGCTCATTCATTGAGAAGTGGGATTTGGTATTAAAATAATATGAATAAAGAGATACCGTTTTTTGTTTCTGCCCCCCCTTATTCCCATCCTTCCCATCAGTTGTTTGAAAAAGGCTCTATCTGATTAGTGGAGGCATGCCATTCTAACCAAAACTGATACATAGACATAGATGTTTGTAGTATAACATGTTATAGTACATTGGAGCAGCTTGTATGTCACACAGCCCTTGTGATTTTCACTTCACTGGATGGTCCCCTCCATCAGTGACCTGAAAATATAAATTATAATCCCAATATATCTTAATGGATTCTCTGTCACTTAAGCTATGTTGCCTTTTTTCATGTTATAGAGCAGTTCTCATGGAAACTGTTTCTACTCTTCAACTGGAGATGCGTGTTGCCATCAAATGACAAACCATGAATCACATGTCTGGTACACGCATGGTGCAATATGAACATTACTGCACACATGACACTGAAACTCCAGATCAGGACGGATGAACATCCTCTTAATAGTGACACTGACGCAATACATATCGTGGTGTAAAGAAAGAGTGAACCAGGGAGAATACACTCCATTGAGAAATGCAGGGTTATTTCAAAGTAAATTTCTAAATTACAGGACAAAATAGCCTAAATGAAAAATTCCTATAGCCAAAATGAAAAAAAAGAATTATCTTAGTAAGTTTAAGCTATGCATTCAGTTTGGCTACTCTGGCCTTAAATTTGAAATTCATTTTGAAACTATTTTGTAAAACAAAACTGGTTTACAAAGCAGGAAGCAATCAGCATTAGGTTTTTAAATGAAAATGTTTTTAATATTACATTTACGTGTAACCTATATTTAGGAAATAAGTGTTTAAGTGTTTGTGAGCCCTTAAAACCAACATAAAATGTAGAAAACCACACAGCTCGGTCATGCCTTCTCTCGGCTCCCTGTCAATCGTTGGTATAAGCTCTGCCCCTTCTATTTAGCAGTCAGCATAGGGAGAGGGGGAGAAACAGAAATGCCATAATGTATTACTGTGTCAGGTTAGTATGAATAAAACTCTTATGTCTTTTAAAAAAAAAAAAAAAAAATATTAGTCTTTTGTCCAGTCCCACTGTTCGAGTCTGAAGAAAAAAAAAAAAAAAAAGACAACAGAAAATGAAAGTGTTGGTAAGGCCTAAAAGAAGAAAATTCTAGTGAAACAAAGAAACAAATAAAAAGTTGAAAAATTAAAGCATGATGAAAAAGCATAAGTAGATACATGGCACTTTCTAAAGCTTTAAATGCTTTGTATGTGAAGTGCGTGTCCTCTATTTTTTTCTTTTACAAAAAGTACAGATTTAAATTAAAAGAAAATTGGCACTTTTATAGAAACCCCTGGCTTCTAAGTAGACAACCCGTCCTGTTACTTCTGTTTTGATTAGATCAGTGGATATAAACTCATAGCCCAGAGCTCCCTCCATACAAAGGCTTCTCCTTCTCATTAATCTGTATTGGGAAGTCTGTGCTTGGACAGCCACAAAAAGTCTGGGCGGGGATAGAAAGGGAGGGCTTGCAAAGGCAGCAGACAAGAGAAATACAGGTTTTGCAAGCTGATTTTACATATATTCCCCCCTCCTCCCCCATGAAAAAAAAGCATAATTAAATGCATGTATATATCTTCTAAACAGTGATTCTATTTTATTTATTTTTGTGCAATGGTGTTGTCTCTTTAACGTTTTTGTTTTTCTTTTAAATTTTCCGAGAAATAATGTTAACTCTTTAAAGACTATATTATGATCAATATATTGGGCCTGTGCACAACAAAAACTAATTTGGTTTGTCCATTGTCAGTTTCCTTTTGTGATTTGGCCATATACAATTTGTCAGTTTTCAAGTTTGCATGAATTAACGATTGCCCACATTTCAGATAAATCGTAATTTCTGAAAAAGTCTATGCATATGATATCATTAAAGTGTCTCTCTAAACACCTTAATAACATCACCTAAAAATGTTTCATCAAATTCCTAAATCGCAATAAAATCTCCCATCTCTATGATGGAAATAAATACTGGGCTCAAAGGCAGTGCCTTCATGAGCTGCAATGGTTAGTTTTGCAATTAATAAAATGTCAATTTTTAGGGCATTAGAAAATGGTTGTGCAAATTTTGGTGAATGCATTCTTTTTCTGCAATTGATACTTACATGCATAAAGTAATATATGCATTTTTGGGCACAGAGTTTCCCTTTAAAGCCGGAGGAGTTAAGAAAGGCACACAAACTCATGTCAATGATGGGGCAAAGTCGTGGATTTAAAGGGACACTATAGGTACCAAAACCATTTTAGCTTAATGAAGCCATTTTGGTGTATAGATCATGCCCCTGCAGTCTCACTGTACAGTTCTTACCATTTAGGAGTTAAATCACTTTGTTTATACAACCCTAGTCACATCTCACTGCATATGACTTACACAGTGTTGTGGCTAGAGCTACATAAACATAAACAAAAGGGATGTAATGCCTAAATGGCAGAGAATTGAGCAGTGAGACTGCAGGGGCATAATCTATACACTCAAACTGTTTCATTAAGCTAAAGTTGTTTTGATGCCTATAGTATCCCTTTAACCCCTGAAGGACCAAACTTCTGGAATAAAAGGGAATTATGACATGTCACACATGTCATGTGTCCTTAAGGGGTTAAGATTAATTGTATTCAGTGAACACATGAAATAGCAGTAACAGCTCAGGTTTGGAAATCTAATCTGAATGATTAAATGGTGCGCTTTTCACATGTTGAGATAGCCTTTTGCAGGGGTAAGGAACCTGTGGCCTTCTAGGTCCTAAAGTGCAGTCTTTTGCCTGAACCCAAGTTTTACAGGACAAACACTTTTATTTTTATTAATACATTTTTTTCGTCTTTTATATTTTCATTTTATTTTTAAAATGAACGTATTTAAAATACCAAAGAATAAAATAAGAATAAAAAATAAAACAAAATAATCCTCCCAGATTGACAAGCACAATTATTACACTTGTCAGCCAGAAGGGCTAAATTGATAGCAGCAATGCTCATGATCTTATTCTAATTTCCCCCGCCTGACTGGAGCCCCTACCGCACGAGGCTGTTTGGCGAGAATTTATGGGAGTCGTGTGTGCCAGTCTGTTATCAACTTTTGACCACAGTGCAATGTGTTTCTGTTTGGAGTCTGTGAATAGCTGCGCAGCTCAACAATATTTTTAAATTCGGTCTGCTTAACAGCCCATCATGTCAAAGAAGACCAAGACAACGCTTAATGAAGAAAACATATTTTTAATGAGGATTGAAAATCACAATGTTATCTTGTTTCTGCTAAAGATAAGATAATTTGCTTGCTTTGTGATACTGCGATATCAACATTAAAGAACACCAATGCTTATCAGCATTCTAACACTCATAAGGAGAGGTGCGAAAGGTTGTATTACAGAAATTAAAAGATGAAAAGCAAAAGCAAAGACAATTTTTTCAAGCAGCAATACAACTTGGAAATAATGCTACTGAAGCAATTTATAAAGTAGCTTATATACTCTGGAAAAAATGGAAGCCACTCAGTGATGTAGAAATTGTCAAAGAATGCATTGTCAAAGTTGTAGGATGCTTAGACCCCAATAAAATGTCAAAGTACAAACAGTTGCCTCTTTCAAGGAGAACCATAACTGATCAGCAGCACCAATTAGCCTTCAGCGTAACAGAACAACTTCATGGAATACTTCAAAAGGAAAGCTTATATTTGAATCGCTTTGGATGAATCAACTGATACTACTGGCTTGGCTCAGGTTTTATACTTCATTCGGGACATAACAAAAGATTTTATTTGCTATTAAGAGTTACTCTCTTTGGGCACTCTTTTGAACAGAAGACAGGGAAAAGATATCTTCAACAACTTTTAAGCTAGATGTTGTGAAGTTGGACTGAATTTAGCTAATTTAGTGAGTGTACGTGAAGACCGTGCATCTTCCATGACAAAAAAAACCATGAAGGATTTATTACACAGATAAAAAAAAAAAGTATTAACAGATCCAGATGCTTTCATTTTTTTTCCCATTGTATCTGTGTGCTAAAGCTCCTGTTGTAAGTGACACTTTGCAACAAGTTATAATTATTGTTAACTATATTTGTGTAAATGTAACATGGCAGCGTCATTTTTGGAAAATGCTAAACGATGAGGTATTCAGTGTGGATTCGCAGTGTCTGAAGTGTGTTGGTTATTGCAGGGACAGGTGTTGACCAAAAAAGTATTCTACAGATAGTTGCATATTATAAAGACCAAAATTTACAGAATCCAGAAGACACACACTCTCAGATGCACTGACACACACACACACACTCACTGATTTGACACAATCTGACACACACACACACACACACACACACACACACAATCACTGACACACTCACCGACACACACTCACTGACATACACACAATCACGCAGACACACACAAACCCACATTCACTGACAGACACACACACACACTCATGGCACACATACATTGACAGACATACACACAGACACACACAGAAGATTTTTATAGGAATGCTGCATTTCTGTGTGATATGTCAAATCAAAATTATTTGAATATTTATTTTCAAGGTAAAAACTAAGTCTATAAATGATATAGTGCACAAAATCGAAGCATTTAGAAAAAAAAAAAAAACATTTTTCAAAATACTTCTTCAAAAGGAAATTTTGGATTAACATTTTCCCCAGTTGGCAAAAGTCATTGGTGAGCAGGGTAATACATACGCATCATTTGAAGAATATGCAGTTGCTTATTAATTATTACCTATTAATTGGAGAATACAATGAAAGGTTCACTGACTTTGATAATCATGACACTCAAATTAGCATTTCAGCCTCACCTAGTTGATATCATCAGGGCACCTAAAGAACAACAAATGGAATTGATTAAGCTCTCACTAGGTGATATTTTAAAGTCATTGTTTGATGCTAAGAAAGATCCAATTAAAATATGGAAAAATGCAGTAGAATATCAGTGCCATCAGCAATATGCCCCAAAAATGCACTCTTTCTTTTGAACCAATTATTGCTGCAAATCTACATTCTCCTACCTAACCCATATCAATACACCCTTAAGGTCACAAATGACTGATAACCATCTAGAGGATCTACGAAAATGGTGGACCTCGATGCTGCAACCAAATATTTAAACTGTTTCCAACAAAAGCAGACACAACAAAGTCATTAAAAGGTTAGTTAACTTTAAAATTAACAAATAGTTTTCACTTTTTACATTATTAAGTACATATTAGTTAGATTTTTACAAAATAATGGTCATTTTTAAAGGACCACTATAGGCACCCAGACCACTTCAGCTTAATGAAGTGGTCTGGGTGTCAGGTCCATCTAGGATTAACCCTTTCTTCTATAAACATAGCAGTTTCAGAGAAACTGCTATGTTTATAATAGGGTTAATCCAGCCTCTAGTGGCTGTCTCACTGACAGCCACTAGAGGCGCTTGTGTGATTCTCACTGTGATTTTCACAGTGAGAAGACACCAGCGTCCATAGGAAAGCATTGAGAATGCTTTCCTATGGACTGGCTGAATGCGGCGATCTGGAGGAGGAGAGTCCCCTGCTCGGCGCTGGAGAAAGAGGTAAATTTAACCCCTTCACCCCCTGGGGCCTGGTGGGGTGTGGCCCTGGGGGTGGGGGCACCCCCGGGGCACTATAATGCCAGGAAAACGAGTATGTTTTCCTGGCACTATAGTGGTCTTTTAAGTATATCTAATTGAAAGTTATTTAAAGGTGGCCCTATTTAATTACAGCTAAATTAATGCGACCTTCCTACATGAAAAGGTTCTCCACCCTAGCCCATTGCAAATAATTAAGCTTCCATCATCAGTTTGCACATTTAATGTCCTAAACTGCCAACTGCCTCATCTACCATATATCAGACATGTAAATTTGCAAAACGATACCTTCTAGGGAGCCCATTGTTATGCACTGAACATCTACCTATTTACAAGTAAGTGTCTGGAGCCTACAGCTCAATTGCCATTAAACCGCTACAGCATATTAATGGGTCACTCCTTAATACATATAATAGCATAAAAGTTTACAAATTAATACAATAGGAGTTTGATATTTCTGAATAAAATAGTTTCTAATCAGATTTTGTGTGAAATTGTTTTTTTACCCTTTTATTTGATTTTTTTTTGTCTTAAAAGTTTACTTGACAAACACAATTTGGTCTTAAATGGTCAGTACAAGTTATTATTATTATTACTGGTATTTATATAGCGCCAGCATATTCCCAATTCCCAATTTACAATATTATCAAAGGGGGAGATTTAACAATAAATGAGACAATTACAAAAACTTAAAGGAACAATAGGTTGAAGAGTGCCCTGCTCAAACGAGCTTACAGTCTATAGGAGGTGGGGTATAAAACACAATAGGACAGGAGGTAGCAATCAAACAAGGTGGAGTGAAGCAGAGCTGGAGGAGAGAATAGAGTGCTGCCCTATAGGAGAGAGCAATAGACAGGTATGTGAGGTAGAGGTTACTCTGGGAGACTATAAGCTTTCCTAAAGAGATGGGTTTTGAGGCACTTTTTAAATGATTGAAGACTAGGGGAGAGCTTGATGGTCATAGGGCGGCTATTCCAAAGGAAAGGAGCCACCAAGAGAAGTCCTGCAAGCGTGAATTGGCTGTATGGGTGTGAGCAGCAGACAGGAGAAGGTCATGGGCAGAGCAGAGAGACTGAGAAGGAGCATACCTGTGGATCAGTGAAGAAATATAGGAGGAGCTAAAATTTGTCAGTGCTTTATAGGTGTGAATTAGTACCTTGAATTGACTCTTATAGGATACAGGAAGCCAATGTAAGGACTGACAGAGGGAAGAGGTGTGAGAGGAGCGACAGGAGAGGAAAATCAGTCTAGCTGCAGCATTCATTACAGACTGTAGCAGGGCAATACGGCTTGTGAGAAGACCTATTTGGAGAGAGTTACAATAATCCATGCAAGAGATTACTAGAGCATGGAGAAGCTCCTTAGTAGCATCTTGTGTAAGAAAGGGCCAGATGCGGGCTCTGTGAGGCTGGATGTGAGGCTCAAATGTGAGGCCAGAATCAAGTATGACACCAAAACAGTGCACTTGCAAGGATGGACTGATGTGGGTACCACTCACTTGAAGGGAGAGCGAAAGAGGGGGATCAGTATAAGGAGGAGGAAAGAGAAGGAGCTCAGTTTTAGAGAGATTGTGTTTCAAAAAGCAGGAGGACATCCAATCAGAGATGGAAGAAAGGCAAGCAGTAATACATTGCAGGACGGCAGGGGAGAGGTCCGGGGAGGAGAGGTATATCTGTGTGTCATCAGCGTACAGGTGGTATTAGAAACCAAATTAGGTAATACGTTTGCCAAGAGAGGCAGTATAAAGAGAAAATAGAAGGGGACCAAGTCCAGAGCCTTGGGGGACTCCAACAGAGAGAAGACAGAAGGAGGAGGTATCATTAGAAAATGAGACACAGAATGAGCATCGGGAGAGATAGGAGGAAAACCACGAGAGGACAGTGTCACAGAGACCGAGTGAGTGAAGAGTTTGGAGAAGGAGAACATGGTCAACAATGTCAAAGGCAGCAGAGAGGTCAAGTAGAATTAGTATTGAGCAGTGCCCTTTGAATTTAGCTGCGATTAGGTCGTTAGTGACTTTAATAAGAGCAGTCTTAGTAGAGTGGAGGGGGCTGAAGCCAAACTGAAGAGGGTCAAGGAGAGAGTTGGAATTGAAGAAGCAAGTCAGACGAGTAAAGACACGTCTTTCCAGAAGCATTGAGGAAAAAGGGAGCAGGGATATGGGACAATAGTTAGAAGGGGAGGATGGGTCAAGAGATGTTTTTTTTAAGATGGGTACCGTAGCATGTTCAAGGGCATCAGGAACAACACCAGAAGAGAGAGAGTAGTTGAAGATGTGTGTTAAGGAAGGCACAAGACAAGAGGAGAGAGATCTGATAAGGTGAGATGGGACAGGATCAAACGGGCAAGTGGTGGGTTGAGAGAAAAAGAGAAGCACAGCCACCTCTTGTTCAGTAGCCTGGGAGAAAGTCTGAGGAGTGGGAAAGGCATGACCTAGGTGTGGTTGAGAAAGAGAGGGGCAAGGTGGTTAGAATTCTTTCCTTGGCTGTTCAATCTTGTCGGTAAAGTAGCATGCAAAGCTATCGGCTGCAAAGCTAGTTTTTGGGGTGGCCACAGCAGGGCAAAAAAGGGAGTTAAAGGTATTAACCCCTTAAGGACACATGACGGAAATATTTCACCATGATTCCCTTTTATTTCTGAAATTGTGTGCTTAAGGGGTTAAAAAGACGCCTGGGATTGCGGGTGCATGAGCTAATGAGGGAGGAAAAGTATGACTGTTTGGTGAGGGCAAGGGCTGTGCTTAATGAACGCAACATGAATTTGTAGTAGAGGAAGTCCGACTGGGTGTGTGATTTCCTCCAGCAGCGTTCAGCAGAACGGGAGCATCTCTGCAGGTAGTGTGTTGATTTAGTGTGCCACGGTTGGGGGCGGGTTCTCCTCAAGGTACATGTTTGGAGTGGGGCTGAAGCATCCAGGGCACAGGTGAGGGTAGTTTTATATGAGGAGATCTCCAAAGATTATATGCTCTATATATTTACAATAAGCAGCTCTATAGAGCATTGATTTCTAAAGATTTTCAATGACAGAATTGAATGTGGCAACGTAGATTGGTAAATTATATGTTCCCCTGCTAAATAGTTAATACAAGCTGAAATCACGAGCCCCCTAACTAGAACTACAGAAGTATATATATATATAAAAAAGCAACAAATATAGCTGCACTCACGGACTTGTAATAAAATCTTCTCTTCTTAATTGTTTCACATTAAAATTATCGACGTTTCAGTCCCTCGTGGGGACTTTCCTCAGGATCATCCTGAGAAATTTGTTGCTTTTTTTGTATATGTACAAAGTCCCCATGAGGGACTGAAACGTCGATCATTTTAATGTGAAACAATTAAGAAGAGAAGATTTTATTACAAGTCCATGAGTGCAGCTATATTTGTTGCTTTTTTTGCTTGGATACATTGAGCCCTGGCTGGCACCCGGCATTTATTTAAGTTTACAGCTTGAGTGCAAGGATACCCTCTTGTTTACCCTCTGTTTGTTTATAATATAAAAGAAACAAATTAAAACCAATGTGGCTTAGTAGAGAAGTAAAACAAGAGATTAAAAATAAGAAAAGGGAATTTAAAGCATTTAAATCGGACAAATCAGATGCATCTTATAAAAGATATAAGGAAGTAAATAATGTGTGCAAAAAGGCAATTAGACTTGCTAAACGTCAAAATGAAAAAATTATAGCTAAAGAGAGCAAAACCAACACCAAAACATTTTTTAAGTACATCAATTCTTAAAAGCCCAAAAATGAAAGTGTAGGTACACTAAAAACTGAACCAGGGGTGTTAGTTAATGAAGAGCAGGAAAAGGCAGGAATTTTAAATAACTAGTTCTCCTCTGTATATATTAAGGAAGAACCCATGGCAATAGATGTGCAAATGATTGCTACTAAAAACTTGCAGAATAATTGTAATTGATTAACTCAAGACAAGGTGCTGCAGCAACTAAAGAAAGTTAATATAAACAAAGCTCCAGGGCCTAACGGTGTCCATCCACGTGTACTTAAGGAACTAAGTGTAGAAAGAAGTGAACCTCTGTTTTTAATCTTTCAAGATTCTTTTCTTTCAGGAAGTGTTCCGGAGGATTGGAGGAAGGCAGATGTGGTTCCTGTATTCAAAAAGGGTTCAAAATCCTTGCCTGGAAATTATAGACCTGTGAGCTTAACTTCTGTGGCTGGTAAAATATTTGAAAGGTTATTAAGGGATAATATTCAAGAATTCCTTGAGAAGAACATGGTTATCAGCAAAAATCAGCACGGTTTTATGAAGCACAGGTCACGTCAAACTAACTTGATTGCGTTCTACGAAGAAGTAATTAGAAGTATAGATCAAGGTGTTGCAGTGGACGTGATCTATTTGGATTTTGCCAAGGCATTTGATACAGTTCCACACAATAGATTAGTGTTCAAACTCAAGGAAATCGGTCTAGATGAAAATGCTTGTTCTTGGGTAGAACATTGGCTTAAAAACAGAGTACAAAGAGTTGTCATTAATGGTAAATTTTCAAGCTGGACAGAGGTGACAAGTGGTGTCCCTCAGGGGTCTGTTCTGGGACACCTTCTATTTAACATATTTATAAATGATCTTGAAGACAGCATTGAAAGTCATGTTTCAGTGTTTGCAGATGACACAAAACTTTGTAAAATAATACAATGTGAGCAAGATATTACTTTGCTGCAGAGGGATTTAGATAGACTGGGGGACTGGGCACTCAAATGGCAGATGAAATTCAATGTTGAAAAATGCAAAGTTATGCACTTCGGCGTAAAGAATACACAAGCAACATATACCCTTAATGGAAGCGAATTAGGGATAACAACACACGATAAGGACTTGGGAATTGTTATAGACAACAAACTATGCAACAATGTGCAATGTCAATCAGCAGTGGCAAAGGCCAGTAAGGTATTGTCATGCATGAAAAAGGGCATTCATTCTCAGGACGAGAATAGAATTTTGCCTCTTTATAAATCACTGGTTAGACCACATATTGAACATGCTGTGCAATTTTGGGCACCTGGTCTAAAGAAGGATATTATGGCACTAGAAAAAGTGCAGAGGCGGGCTACAAAGTTAATAAAAGGAATGGAACATATCAGCTATGAAGAAAGATTAACAAATTTAAACCTATTTAGTTTAGAAAAACGTCGCCTGAGAGGGGATATGATAACATTATATAAATATATTCGGGGCCAATACAAACCATTGTGTGGAAATCTATTCACAAACCGGACTTTACATAGGACACGAGGCCATGCGTTTAGACTGGAAGAAAGAAGATTTCGTCTAAGGCAAAGGAAAGGTTTTTTTAATGTAAGAACAATCAGGATGTGGAATTCTCTGCCTGAAGAATTGGTTTTATCAGAGTCCATACAGATGTTCAAACAGCTACTAGATGCATACTTGCAAAAACAGAATACTCAAGGATATAATCCTTCAATGTAGGGTAATAACTGCTTGATCCAAGGATAAATCTGACTGGGGTCAAGAAGGATTTTTTTTCCTAGCTTGTTGAGGGAGTTTTGTGTTTTCAGGTGTAAGAAGTTATTTTTTATGCAGTGTATAACACTTTCATAGAAATCTATTTAGATGTGTCAGTCAGCTAACAAAACATACAAAATTACATTGTTTTAATAAAATAAAACCAATAATGCATTAAATTTAAAAAAGCACTATCACTTTAATTGTTCAGTTTTGACACTGCATTTGTTGATTACATTTATCACATTTATTTTGCATTTTACATATTTACAATGCTCTTACAACAGATAATTAAAATACACTTAAGCGTATTTAGCACTACCACTGTTTAATTTGTCTCCCACATTTGGAATTAGTGTAGGACTCACCGCTATTGGGGTACTGTGACGTAGTGATGGGATTAACACAATATGGCCATATGGTGGATTATGAGAGGAGTGTATGTGGTTAGGGGTCAGTGACTTTAAAGGGAAAAGTCACTTCACAGGGAATATTGTCTTACCATTACCTGTATTTAGCAAATATGTATTTGTGAGCTGTGAAAAAAAAAAATCCACATCTTTATCCTGCATTTGAGTGTCTCCATCTTTGCTCCCTATAGTCGGCTCAGTAAAGAAAGCAAAGTAAAATAAGTGCAATATCTTTAACCAAGGTTATGGGGTCCACATTACCGTTACAAAACAATCTACAGTAAAATAAGATGATTCCAACACAGGTATCAATACAGAAGATTCATTTGTGCCCCATTGCACAATAAAGACAGGAGAATCATTTTGGTCTGGTGACTTTCCTCAAGGCCTCTCTGCTGCACCTGGTACTATGTTTCTATTTCTACTCTTCATTTCCAATGTGTACCCTGTCTGAATTTGGTTATGATGTCATTAGCTAAATATTTGATTAAAAAAAAAAAAGGAACATCTCATGAAAAAAGGATTAAACAAGTTTTAACTGATTTGTTTAAATTTCAATAAAGAGGCTTAAGTATAAATGATAGAAACGTCACATTTCCACTTTAAATGTAATTTTTTTTTTTTGTAAATGCGATTACTCTGTATACAAATGTCTTCCTTGCTTTCGCTGTATGTGGTCTGAATTTATTTTGTTGTTGAAGCTTGGACAGCTGGGAATTATCAAACACCGGAGTACCGTAATTGCTTTTTAGGAGCGCAACAAACAAGGTAATTTACTAGCGTGAGAATTTAAAGTGAATTTAAAATTTAAGGCCAGGGTAGCCGAACTGAAAGCATAACTGACTTAGAGAATTATTCCTGCTCAGCTATTTTCAACTTAAATTTGATATTCAGTTTGAATTCTCACTTCAATGAATAACCCTGGACAGTGAAATTTGTTGAGAATGCAAAGTGAATGTCAGATTTAAGGCCAAAGTAACTGAACTGGAAAATAAATCCAAACCAGTTTTGCTTCTTCTTTGACCTTAAATGTAAACTGGATTCATGAAAATTCACCCTTCAGTGAATAACAGTGTTATTCTGCTCCTTTTTGTTTCCCACCCTCACCTGTAGTGAGTGTAATTATACATTCGCCTCATAGAGGTTAGGCTAAGTCACAGCCCGGCTATTTGTGCATTAGTATTGTCATTCAGATTTGATTTTTAAAAATAAATCAGAGTTTAGTAAATAACCCTGTATGGGTTTGATAAATGTATTTGCATAGACTTACAGGGTTTTTCAGTAAAGTAAGAATTCAAAGAGAATTTCCAATTTAAGGTCAAAATAGCCAAACTGGAGACATTCTCTAAGTGATCTATGCTTTCAGTTTGATTAATTTGCCCTTAAATTTAAAAATCAATTTGAATTCTCACATAAGTGAATGAACCTGTAAATGTAGTCTTCAATACACTTTTTAATACATAACCCCCAATTTCAAGTTTGTGTGTGAAAGATATGAGACTTGCCTGTCGTGCATATTACAGCTTCAGGGGAGAGTAGAGACCACTAAGGGACAGGGGAGGGGGGGAGAACTCTAAGAGAAAGGGGGGCAGGGGAGATCACTAAGGAGAGCACTAAGGGACAGGAGGGGAGGAGAGTTTGCTAAAGGACAGGAGGGAAGTGGAGAGCACTAAGGTACAAGAGGGCAGGGGAGTTCACTAAGGGGTGGGAGAGCACTAAGGAACAGGTGGGTATGGAAGAGCACTAAGGGATAGGATGGGGGAACACTAAGGGACAGGAAGGGATGGGAGAGCACTAAGAGAAAAGAAGGGAGAACACAAAGGAACAGGAAGGGCCAGACAGCCCGCCAGGCAGCACCACTGGACCCCAGGGAATCCCCCCCAGCACTCCAAAAGGTAAGGAGGCAGGGGGGATTAATTAAAAAAAAAAAAAACATGTGTGAGTGTTAGAGTGTGTGTGAGTGTTAGTGTGTGTGTCTGCTAGTGAGTGTTAGAGTGAGTGTTAGAGTGAGTGTTAGTGTGTGTGTCTGCTAGTGAGTGTGAGTGTGTGTGTCTGCTAGTGAGTGTCAGTGAGTGTGTTACTGTGTGTGTCTGCTAGTGAGTGTTAGTGTTAGTGTGAGTGTTAGTGAGTGTTAGTGTGTGTGAGTGTCAGTGAGTGTGTTACTGTGTGTGTCTTAGTGTGTGTGTGTGTGTGTTAGTGAGTCTGTTTGATGTCTGTTAGTGAGTGTGTGTTTGTCAATGAGAGTGTATGTTTTGTAAGTGAGTGTTATGTATGTCTGTCGCTGAGTGTGTCTCTGTCAGTAAATGTGTGTGTCTGTTAGCTAGTGTGTATGCGTCTGTAAGTGAGAGTGTGTGTGTCTTCAGCACTTACCTTTCTCCAGCGCCGGACTCTCTTGGCGCTGGGGATCCCTCGGCCTCTCAGCTCCGAATGTGACCGCGCACGCATTCAAACCGCCCATAGGAAAGCATTACTCAATGCTTTCCTATGGACATTCAGTGTGCTCCTCTAGCGGCTGTCAGTGAGACAGCCACTAGAGGCTGGATTAACCCTCAGTGAAACATAGCAGTTTCTCTGAAACTGCTATGTTTTCAGCTGCAGGGTTAAAACTAGAGGGACCTGACACCCAGACAACTTCATTGAGCTGATGTGATCTGGGTGTCTGTAGTGGTCCTTTAAGTGTGTGTGCATCTGCATGCACTGAGGTACATACCGCGGTCGCAGGGGTCGCAGCCCTGTAACCCCTGTGACCAGGTGCCCACTGCCATGTGTTGCGGCCCGGCCCGCGCGCGGGGGTGGGGCCCACGGATCCATTTTCGCACCGGGGCCCCATGGGTCATGTGTACACCACTGGTCCTATACACTACGTTCCATAAGAACACACACATTACATCCTCTACAATAACACATAACATATCCCCTACACACATACACTCCACTCCCTGTGAGCGAACTCATGTGTGGGACATGTAGGTGGACTTATGGGCGGGACCTTGAGCTGTCTAAGGGGCCCCCCAAAAATTGAGCTGCTTCCTGTTCATTGATTTTTGTGAGCACTGTCACAAGAGAGCCTGTTCTACACCAGACCAGTGGAGCCAGACTGCAGCCTGAGCCCATCATCAACCTCTTGTCCTCATCTAATGGTAAGTAGGCAATCAGGTATATTATTAGTGGCACTAATCTCTAATTAACCTTACGTTAAAGGGACACTATAGTCACCAGAACCACTACAGCTTACTGTAGTGGTTCTGGTGTTAATAGCCTGTCCCTGCAGGTTCTTTAATGTAAACACACTGCCTTTTCAGAGAAAAGACACCGTGTGCAGCACTGGCGTTAGCTCATATGGCATGGACATATACAGGGCCGGACTGGCCCACCGGGATACCGGGAAATCCCGGTGGGCAGCGGCACCTGGGGGCCGGCCGCGTTCTTGGCTGGAGCCGCCGGGCCGGGTGGCAGCTTCCCTGGTCCGGCGGCTCTGCTCCTCTCACTGCCAGGGGCGGGCTGGGCCGGGGGGCAGGGAGGCAATTGACACCCAGGCCGCCCTAAATTCCTCTAAGACCGGCCGCGGCGGGCTGGCCCTTTAAATACTGCAGCCGCCCGAGCGCTCTGTTAAGAGCGGTCAGGCGGCTGCAGCTTCTCCCCTGTAGCGTGGCCGAGCTGCACTCCGGTCCGCGGTGGCCGGCCGGACTGATAGGAAGGTGCACACTGAGTGTGCACTTCCTGTCAGTCCGGCCGGTTACAGGAAACAGAAACTCCTGTTCCGCGCGGAGTTTCTGTT
Organism: Pelobates cultripes; assembly: GCA_933207985.1. Taxonomy (NCBI): domain Eukaryota; kingdom Metazoa; phylum Chordata; class Amphibia; order Anura; family Pelobatidae; genus Pelobates; species Pelobates cultripes. The sequence continues at coordinate 260,485,632 of OW240912.1, forward strand.
TCCTGTCACCGGCCGGACTGACAGGAAGTGCACACTCAGTGTGCACCTTCCTATCACTCCGGCCGGCCGGCCGGCCACCGCGGACCGGAGTGCAGCTCGGCCACGCTACAGGGGAGGGGGTAAGAAGAGAGGGAGGAGGGGGGGTAAGAAGAGGGGAGGGGGGGAATAAAAAGAGGGGA
>OW240912.1:260485910-260821943 GCA_933207985.1 Pelobates cultripes
TCCTAATGCTGCAGCCGCCTGAGCGCTCTGTAAAGAGCCTCAGGCTGCTTCTCTACTCCCCTCACCTCCCCTCCCCTGTAGCATGGCCGAGCTCCTCTCTGGTCTGCGGTGCCCGGCCGGATTGATAGGAAGGTGCACATTGAGTATGCACTTCCTGACACTCCGGCCGGGCACCGCGGACCGGAGAGCAGCTCGGCCACGCTACAGGGAAGGGGAGGTAAGGGGGTAGGGGTAGTAAGAAGAAGGGCAGGGGTAAGAAGAAGAAGGGGGTAAGAAGAAGGAGTTGGGTAAGAAGAAGGGGTAGAAGGGAAGGGGGTAGAAGAAGGGGTAAGAAGAACTGGGAGGGATAAGACGAACAGGGGAGTAAGAAAGAACAAGGGGAAGTAAGTAGAAGAAGAAGGGTAAGAAGAAAGAGGGGTAAGAAGAAAGGGAGTAAGAAGAAGGGGAGTAAGTAGGGAGTAAGAAGAACAAGAGGTAAGAAAAACAAGGGGGGTAGAGAGAAGAACAAGGAGGGAGTAAGCAGAATGGGAGTAGAAAGAAGAGGAGCATAAGAAAGAAGAGTAGAAAGAAGAGGGGTAAGAAAGAACATGTTGGGAGTAAGAAAAAGAACAAGAGTAAGAGTAAGAAGAACGGGGGTAAGAAAAACGGGAGGTAAGAAGAACAAGGGGAAGTAAGAAGAACACAAGGAGGAGGGGGAAGTAAGGGTGAGGAGAAGGGGAGATGAGGAGAACGGGGGCACTGAGAAGAACACAGGGAGGGTGGGTGGTGAGGAGAACACAGGGAGGAGAGGGGGTAAGAAGAACACAGGGAAGGGGGGAGAGGAGAAGGGGATATGATGAGAACACAGGTGTGGAAGGTGAGAAGAACACAGGGGGTTAGGAGAACACATGGAGGGAGGGAGTGAGAAGAACACAGGGAGGGTGGAGGGGGGGATGAGAAGAGCACAGGGAGGGGAGGGTGGGGGAGAGGTCTAAGGGACAGAACGGACAGCTCTATAGGACAGGGGACAAGACAGGGAGCTCTTACATTACGTTAATAATAATAATACTGGTCAATGACTCCTATATACATACACAGAAACACAACATGCTTCCCTACACACACACAGAGTAGAAAACACACAATGTATTCCATTACACATTACAGAGAAACACACAATGCATCTATAGGACGATTAGTCGTATGCAGGCAAACAAGGGCATTTGCCTTGGGCTGCATTTTTCAGGGGCGTAAAACGCATTTCAAATGCCCAGGGCAAATGCCTAGTTAGCCTTGCGGCTAACTGACATCCCGAGCGGGCGGGCGGGCGGCGCTGGCAGGCGGGCGGCTGGCGAGGGAGCACTTCCCCTGAGCTGACTGCTCAGCTCCCTCGCGTGCCGCAGAGTGAGGCTGGCAGCCGGAAGATGATGTCATATTCCGGCTCCCAGCCTCACTCTGCAGCCGGCGTGCGAGGGAGCTGAGCAGTCAGCTCAGAAGAAGTGCTCCCACGCCAGCCGCCCGACCTGCAGCCACTGGACCACCAGGGAGAGAGAGACCTTCCCCCCCAGCACTCCCAAAGGTAAGGAGGTTGGGAGGGGGGATTTAAATAAAAAAAAAGTTAATGTGTGTGTGTGTGTTTGTATCTGACTGTGTGTGTGACTGTGTGTGTGTTTGTCTGACTGTGTTTGTGTCTGTGTATGTGTCTGACTGTGTGTGTGTTTGTGTCTGACTCTGTGTGTGTCTGACTGTGTTTGTGAGTGTGTGTGTGTTTGTATCTGACTGTGTTTGTGAGTGTGTGTGTTTGTGTCTGACTGTGTTTGTGAGTGTGTGTGTTTGTGTCTGACTGTTTGTGTATGTGTGTTTGTGTCTGACTGTGTGTGTGTTTGTGTCTGACTCTGTGTGTATCTGACTGTGTTTGTGAGTGTGTGTGTGTGTGTTTGTCTGACTGTGTTTGTGTCTGTGTATGGGTCTGTGTATGTGTCTGTGTGTGTGTTTGTGTCTGACTGTGTTTGTGAGTGTGTGTGTGTTTGTAGCTGACTGTGTTTGTGAGTGTGTGTTTGTGTCTGACTGTGTGTCTGACTGTTTGTGTATGTGTGTGTGTTTGTGTCTGACTGTGTTTGTGTGTTTGTGAGTGTGTCTGTTTGTGTATGTGTCTGTGTCTGACTGTGTGTGTGTTTGTGTCTGTGTGTATCTGACTGTGTTTGTGTGTGTGTGTGTTTGTCTCTGACTGTGTGTGTGACTGTGTGTGTGTTTGTCTGACTGTTTGTGTGTGTGTTTGTGTATGTGTGTGTGTCTGACTGTGTGTGTGTTTGTGTCTGACTGTGTGTGTGTATTTAGAAGGTGGGGCGGGGGTGGCGTGGGGGGAGGGGGGCGCCTGAGTTTTGTCCTGCCTAGGGCAGCACAAAACCAGGATACACCACTGAATGCATCCCTTACACACAAAGACAATGCATCCTTTGCACACATACACAGAAACAGACAATGCAAACCCGTACACATACATGCAAACACACACACTTCTTTTCTTACATACACACAGAAACACAATGCATCTCTTACACTCAATGCACACACATACAGACACACACCTTGCATCCCTTATGCATACAAACACAGATTCACACAATGCATCCCTTACACACAACCAGAAACACATAATACATCCCTTATACACAAATACACACTGCTTCCACTACACACAAACACACACATCACCTGCACAAACTGGTAACCCTATACACTACATACCATAAGCACACATATTAGATCCTCTACAATAACACATAACACATCCCCTACACACTCCACTCCCTGTGAGCGAACTCATGGGTGGGTGGAACTTATGAGTGGGCCTTATGGGCATACTCACCGTCAGGCCCTGGGGCCCAGACCTTGAGCTGTGTAAGGGGCCCCAAAAAATGGAGCTGCTTCCAATTCTCCCAGAACATTGAATTTTGTGACCACAGTTGCAAACAGCCTCCAGAGATCCTGTTCTACACCAGACCAGTGGAGCCAAACTGCAGCCCATCATCATCCTCATCTGCTTGTAAGTAGGCAATCTAGTATATTATTAGTGACACTAATCTATAATGTACCTCACATTAAAGGGACACTATAGCTTAATGAAGTGGTTCTGGTGTCTATAGCTGGTCCCTGCAGGCTTTTTAATGTAAACACACACTGTGTGCAGCACTGGCGTTAGTTCATATGGGTGGGGCATTGTGATGTCACATGGGGGGGCAGCAAATTTTATTTTGTCTAGGGCGGCAAAAATCCTTGCACCGGCTCTGATCCTGGGCAGGTGCACCAGTCTACTGGTGACCCACAGGAGGGGAGTGCACTGATTGCACTGCACTCTCCTCCTGCCCAGCCCCATCTTTACCGCAGTGCAAGTGCCCTCTGCCATTAATTTACAGTGGCTCACTGGGGAGGGAGAGAGATGGGGAGGAAGGGGTGAGACACAGGGAAAGGAGGGGGAGATAGATGGGGAGGAGGGGGGAAAGACACAGGGAAAGGGGGGGGGAGAGAGATGGGGAGAGACACAGGGAAAGGGGGGAGGGAGAGAGATGGGGAGAGACAGGGAAAGGGGGGAGGAGGGGAGAGACACAGGGAAAGGGGGGAGGGAGAGACACAGGGAAAGGGGGTGAAAGAGGCAGAGGGGGAAGAGAGAGACAAAGAGGGAGAAATGAGAGAGAGACACACAAGGGGAGGGGAAGAAAGAGGCAGAGGGGGAAGAGAGAGACTGGGAAGGAGAGGGGAGACATTGACACAGAGGAGCAGTGAGGGGGAGAAAGAAACATACAGAGTGACTGGGGGAGACAAAAAGGCACACAGAGGGGCTGGAGATAAAGAGACACACATAGGGGCAGTATATATCACAAAGCCCCCAAGGCTTTCCCCTGCCGGCCGATCTCCCTCCCCGTTCCACAGGCACCGTGCAGCCAGTCGGCAGGGGAGGAAGAGAGGACCTGGGGCAACGCTCCGGCTCTCACGAGGGTGAACTCTAGCCCTGGAGCTACGGGCTAGAGTTCACTCTCACCACTTCCTGGTGGTCCCAGTAGTAGGAGTGAACTCTAGCCCCATACACACACCGCCCCACACACACACCATACACATTCACACACTACCCCCCCACACACACACACACACCATACACATTTACACACTGCCCACCCACACACTGAACCTTTCACACACATTGCACCACTGCTCCTATACCCTACTACAGCCCCATATCCCAGCAGACTCCAGGTAAGGTGTCAAACTGTTCTTAAACGGTTTGACGACTTACTCTGGGAGGGGGTGCCGACGCTCCTGGCACCATAACCACTACACAGAGGAGTAGTGGTTATTGTGCATGGAATATTTCTTTAAATAATCTACAAGTGCCCCTCTCAGGCTCAGGCTCTGGATCCGCCATTAGTATATGACATGTATATTAATGTGTGTATTAGTTTTATATCTCTATTATATTTACACATATTAATGTACATTTATAAATGCATAATACACAGAGAAATTTCATTAATATGTACCATATGTAATGAGCAGATATTGGCCCAGTCTTGTTGCTAGGTGCATACTCCAGCACAATAACATATTTAAAGTGAAGAGCACACCCACAGGACTTCAAAATAAAAAATTTTTCAGTTGTGCCCTACATACATTCACCATTTCAGTCCCATTAACAAGCTTTCCTTAATATGTCAAGGTAGTTGGACTGAAACATTGATTACATGCAAAGGCACGTCTGCTTAAAATAAATCTGCACTTTTGTTTATTTTGAAGCCTATGAGTGCGCTTTTTACGTTGAAGTACTTTTTAATTTATCTGTTCTAACTCTGTATCTGCACACTATGCTGGCGCGATGCATTATGGGGCTGGTAAATATTTTTTTTCCAGGGCTGCTTTTAATTCCCAGTCCGGCCCTGGACATATAGATGTCTCCAAGACACTGTTGGGTTGTCCAGGCCGTATGATTAAGGTCATTGTCCTGTTAGATGGTAATCCTTAGGCCAGGTTTAAGGTCCTGAGCTTGCCAGACTAGGTTTTCATTAAGGATATCTCTGTACTTTGTTGTGTTCAGCTTTCCCACAACCTTGATCAGTCTCCCAGCACCTGCTGCTGAAAACCACTCCCAAAGCTTGATACTAACACCACCATGCTTAATGATTGATATGGTAATCCACAGGGGGTGAGTTTCCTCCATACATCATTATTTGAATTGAGGCCAAACAGTTCAAACTTCATTTCATCAGACCAGAGAATCTTGTTTCTCACAGTCTGAGAGTTCTTTAGATGTTGTTGTTTTATCAAATTAAAAGTGGTCTTTTGGGTGTCTTGCAGTGAGGAGAGCCTTTCTTCTGGCCAGTCTCCCATAAAGGCCAGATTGGTAGAAAATAGCAGTGTTGGTTGTCCTTCCACAGGTTTCTTGTTGTTGAAGACTGAGAGGTGAGCAGCGCTGAGGTCGTCTTGCTAGTAACAAAAAGGTAACTTAAAAGGGGATCTGTTAAGAACTAGGGACACTATAGTGTTATTTTAGGCAAATTTAGCTGCATTACAACTAAGGGTTAAGTTCCCCTTATTACATAATTGCATAAGACCTGTTGCTCCATCATTAAAATGTAAAGTTAATTGTCAGATTGAATGAGATGGCACATTTCAGTCACACGAGCAGTTAATCCACATTCATGGAGTTATGTGGATTGGGCAATGTGCCATCATAGAGCTGTGGAGTAGCTGAGAGAGGCAGTATATGCCGGGAAATAAATCGGAGCAAACAAGGTTTTGGATGTCGAAATCGGCTGCCTCCCTCCCACTCAGGAAGAGAGCTATTTCCAATCTGATACACCGGACATGTAGGCAGACTGCTAGAGTTCCTTTATGGACTAAAACAACAGTAAGTTTGAGTGGACCTTTCCAGGATCTCCCAAACCCCAGGACAGCATCTCCCCAATCCATGGTAAGTACAGGCTGCTGTTCCTTCTCGGCGTTCTATATCATATTATAATGTGTCAGTGTGTGGATATATACAGGCTGCTGAGCCTTCTCGGCGTGCTATATCTTATTATAATGTGTCAGTGTGTGGATATATACAGACTGCTGAGCCTTTTCGGCGTTCTATACCATATTATAATGTGTCAGTGTGGGGATATATACAGACTGCTGAGCCTTTTCGGCGTTCTATACCATATTATTATAATGTGTCAGTGTGTGTGGATATATACAGGCTGCTGAGCCTTCTCGGCGTTCTATACCATATTATTATAATGTGTCAGTGTGTGTGTGTGTGTGTGTGTGTGTGGATATATACAGGCTGCTGAGCCTTCTCTGCGTTCTATACCATATTATTATTATAATGTGTCTGTGTGTGTGTGTGTGGATATATACAGGCTGCTGAGCCTTCTCGGCGTTCTATACCATATTATAAAGTGTCAGTGTGGGGATATATACAGACTGCTGAGCCTTCTCGGCGTTCTATATCTTATTATAATATGTCAGTGTGTGTGGATATATACAGGCTGCTGAGCCTTCTCGGCGTTCTATACCATATTATTATAATGTGTCAGTGTGTGTGTGTGTGTGTGTGTGTGTGGATATATACAGGCTGCTGAGCCTTCTCGGCGTTCTATATTATTATTATTATTATGTGTCGGTGTGTGTGTGGATATATACAGGCTGCTGAGCCTTCTCTGCGTTCTATACCATAATATTATTATTATTATTATTATTATTATTATTATTATTATTATTGAGTGAGTGTGTGGGGATATATACAGACTGCTGTTCCTTCTCGGCGGTCTATACCATATTATTATAATATGTCAGTGTGTGTGGATATATACAGGCTGCTGAGCCTTCTCAGCGGTCTATACCATATTATTATAATATGTCAGTGTGTGTGGATATATACAGGCTGCTGAGCCTTCTCTGCGTTCTATACATTATTATTATTATTATTATTATTATTATTATTATTATTATTATTATTAGGGGATATATACAGACTGCTGTTCCTTCTCGGCGTTCTATACCATATTATAATGTGTCAGTGTGTGGGGATATATACAGGCTGCTGAGCCTTCTCGGCGTTCTATACCATATTATTATAATGTGTCAGTGTGTGTGTGTGGATATATACAGGCTGCTGAGCCTTCTCGGCGTTCTATACCATATTATTATAATGTGTCAGTGTGTGTGTGGATATATACAAGTTGCAGATTCATACTATTGCTGCAGAGAATTCACCAGACACAACAGCTACCCAGGTAACTTCAAACATGGCCTTTTTAGATTCATGCCACTAACAGAGAAAACAATCTGACACTCGCATAGTTAAAATCCATGTGCTGTAGATAATGTCTCCCTAGGATATATTGTATGTTTCCTGTCTAGGCTTGCCTTTTCACAAAGCCCAGCGCCCCCAGCAGCGTGTACAAACCGCATTGATTCATAATAACCTTATATGACACTTGGTATATAGGATCTGCAACCTGTGTGTATGTGTGTATATATACATACATATATACACTCTGATAACATTATACAGCACATAGCTTAAAGGATCTACAGCACATTGTGTGTGTGTGTGCTGTAGTTTAAAGGATCTATCCTCACACTGATACATTTGTATCAGGTAAATAGCAACCAGACGGGCAGTGAGCATTAGTCATAGCAAAAAGGAGAGCACAGCAGTTGTTTTTTGCACTATAAGACTAATGTTGTATATGGAGTGTCTGCTTGCACATGGTTCTTCTAAGGTTGCCAGATCGACTGTATTCAAATGGACTAAAAGTAAACGTTGAGGCGGGAAATCCAGTAATTAATTAATCAACCCTGCAGCATATGAATTCTACCTACCGCAGGGCAGTGGTGTGTGTGTGTGTGTGTGTGTGTGTGTGTGTGTGTGTGTGTGTGTGTGTGTGTGTGTGTTTTCTTACGTTGCCCGTTGCATGAAGTTATATGGTGTCCGGAGAATTATGGTGTTTCTGTCAGCCTGTAATGTATTAAGTATTTGAATCAGATTTCTACCATCTGTACATAAACATAGGATATAGGAGAATGGGGATCATGCATAATACAATTTCTGGGACAAAGTTCTAACAATCACCATGGACACCAATGGTTTGTTCCAACTGTTTGCTCTATTTTTTAAAACGTTGTTATACATATCATCCTAAATATCCTGTGGGATATACAATATTTCTATGTAGATCATGGAAATTGTAATTGTGGGATTCGAAATGACCCATTGTCTGCTTTTGAGATTCTAGTTTTTTGTTTTGGAATGCTGCTGTTATTGAGGTGACATAAGCAGATTTAAAGCAGTATAATATTAATTTCTGCATTTAGCACTTAAGATACACACTTGTTCCGGTCCAGAACTTACCCGTTATCATTTTGCATATGAGGTACAGCGTTATTCACTAAACTCTGAATTGTAGTGTATTAACATTTCAATATGTTGGCAGAAATGGAAAGGTTCTCCAACTCCACTTCAGTCACAGTTGGGTTTTTTTTATTTTTTTTTTATTAAGCCTCATCTTTAATTTGCTTCAGTTTGGAATTAAATGAATAAGCCTGTTACAAATGGTCTCACCAATAGTCTACGAAGTGTTAATTGAATATGAGCCAAATGCACCAAGGCATAGCGTGTTTTTTCCTGGACAAAGTGCTGCATGTCAAGACTTTCTACTGGTGATAGCCCCTTAATTAGCATTTTACCCCACGTGTGTGTATGACTGCAAACAGGCAATGCGGCCAGTGACACTTTAATTGCCAAATGTGTGTGTGTGTGTGTGTGTATATGTATACACACTTTTCACTGGATTTGATCTTCTATACAGACAATGTTGCAAAATAAGCTTCTGCCATTACAGAAGTGGCTTAGAAGACTGCTGAGGTATCACTTTTATATCCAAACTGTAGTGAACTAAAATGCAAATGGTAAAAATTGCCAACACATGACTGTAGCTAAATTTTTTTTCTTAATTTGGACTTTTTTATTTTTTTTATATTTTTTTTTTATTTTTTGTGATCTGATTATAATTTTGGACTATATTGAGGTTATTGCTGTCTGGCACTGGTGCAATTTATGTTGCTCAGATACACTGTTAAGCCGTTACATTAAAACCACTGACAGATGAAGTGAATAACATTGGATTTTATATAGTTACAGTGGGATATATTAGGCAGTAAGTGAACAGTCTGTATAGTGTAAGGTTTTTTTCACTATGCATCTAACAGTGGAAGGCTGACCATTTTTATCCTGGCAGGCAAATGCAAATGAATGGGTTTTTTTGCACATGAAACTCACAGTTCATTGTGTGGATGACTCTATTCACATACAGCACGATATATATGGGTTTGACAGATGAAGGATGCTGGAGATAGGACTTATTGCCATTTATATAGCGCCAACAGATTCCGTAGTGCTTTACAATATTATAAAGGGGGATTTAACTGTAAATAGGACAATTACCAAATTTACCAAGAAAACTTACAGGAACAATAGGTTGAAGAGGACCCTGTTCAAACGAACTTAGTCTATAGGAGGTGGGGTGTAAAACAAATTGGGACAGGAAATAGCAAACAAATAAAGTGGGAGAGAAGCAGAGCTGGAGGAGAGAGCAAGAGACAGGTGTGTAAGGTAGAGGTTACTCTGGGAGGCCATAACCTTTCCTAAAGAGATGGGTTTTAAGGCTCTTCTTAAAGGATTGAAGACTAGGGGAGAGTCTGATGAGGCAGTGGGGGATCTGGGGGGGGAGGGGCACAACGGGGCAATTGGGCCCTCCCCCACCCCAGATTCTCCCTTGCCAGCTAATGCAGGGCATGCATTGTCCAAGTGCCTGTGGACCAGGGAGGGAGATCAGAGATCTCCCTCCCCGGTCCGCAGGCACTGTTCTGGCTGCAGGGGAGGGAGAGAGGACCTGGGAGCTCAGCCTGCAGGTCCTACTCTCGCGAGCACGGAGTGTTGCCGCGGATACTATGGCAACGCTCCAAATCTCGTGAGAGTGAACTCTAGCCCTGGAGCTAAGGGCTAGAATTCACTCTTACCACTGGAACCACCAGGGATTCCCTACCGGACCACCAGGGATGGAGAAATGTCCCCCCTCCTCCCAGTAAAGGTAAGGGAGGGGGGACATGTATTTATTTTATTTAAAAAAAAATTAATAAAAGGCCCCCCCACACACACACACTGCCACCCATACACACACTGCACACCCATACATGCACTGCCCCACAAACATTGCCACACACTGCACACCCATAGACACATTGCCTCCCCCCATATACACAACCCCCCATACACACAGTGCCCCCAAACACACATACTTTGCACCGCTTACACACACACACACACACACACACACTGTAATCCTGACATACACTGCCACACTCACACACTGCACCTTTCACACACTTCACCCCTCACACATACCACTGCTCCTATGCGCTATATCCCAGCAGATCCCAGGTAAGTTGTCAAACTGTTCTTAAACGGTTTGACTACTTACTCTGGGATGGGATCCTGGCACTACTGACACCATAACTACTACACTGAGCTGTAGTGGTTATTGTGCCTGGATTATTTCTTTAAATAATCTACAAGTGCCCCTCCTGAGATCAGGCTCTGGATCCGCCACTGTGATGAGGGTAGGCAGGTTATTCCATAGGAAGAGAGCCACCTGCAAGAGGTCCTGCAAGTGTGAGTTGGCCGTATGGGTGTGAGTAGCGGACAGGAGAAGGTCACAGGCAGAGCGGAGGGACAGAGGAGGGGCATACCTATGGATCTGTGAGGAGATATGAGGGGCTAGAACTGTTCAGTGCTTTATAGGTATGGGTTAGCACTTTGAATTGACTCCTGCAGGATACAGGAAGCCAATATAAGGACTGACTGAGGTGTGAGAGGACCGACTAGAGGAAAATAAGTCTGGCGGTGGCATTCATTACAAAGTGTAGCGGGGCAATACAGCTTTTGGGAAGACTAATCAGGAGAGGGTTACAATAATCCATGCGGGAATTTACTAGAGCATGGACAAGCTCCTTGGTTGCCTCTTTTGTAAGAAAGGGGCGGATGCGGGCTATGTTTTTAAGTTGGAACCTACAGGATTTGGCAACAAACTGGATGTGAGACTCAAAGGTGAGGCCAGAAACAAGTATGACGCCAAGACAGCGTGCTTGCAAAGATGGACCTATGTGGATACCACTGACTTGAAGGGAAAGAGGAAGATCAGTATTAGGAGGAGGAAAGACAAGGAGTTCAGTTTTAGAGAGAGAGTTTCAGAAAGCGGGAGAACATCCAGTCAGAGATGGAAGAAAGGCAGCAGTGTTGATATTTGAATGCAGGAGCTTATTTGTGTGAATTGTTGGAGTTGGAATGCTGAGGTGTGTGTGTGTGTGTGTGTGTATCTGAGAGTCTGCACCTGTGTATGTGTGACACATACAGGTGCAAACTCAGATAAACTAATACAGATACACAGACACCCACATTGACATAAAGATACACACTAACACACACAAAGATACACACGCATACTGATATACAGACTCTATCTAACATGCTTCCATGCATTTTAAGTGCAGGAGGGTGGCTTCCCTGGTATCAAGTGGCATCTGACTGAGTGTGATGGGAGCCTGGCTCTCTCCTCAGGTCCTACCTATTAATCCACCTCCTCTCTCTCGGTTTGTTGGTAAGCAGGGAGGGAGAACCTTCCTGCGTCGCGGCATTACACAGTGCAGGGGCCCAGTCACGCTGATAAGTGGCCACGGTGCTTTACCGGGCCTCTGATCATTGAAACATTTACTCTTCAATAGCGGGCGGCACATGTGTGATGTCGATGTTGCACGCCAATGCGCACAGGACTGAAATACTCCTCTGTTCTAGTAAGCAGTGTCGGGCCCTGAGGTAGGTGCGGTTTGCACACGTTGGACTCTAGGTCAGCGCAAATTTTGTTGTGTGTGACTGTGCCACAGACACAAAGTGGCTGGGTGGCGGGCACCCTACATCGCCCGGGCCCTCGGACTATGTCCGAAGTGCCCGACCGCTCAGTCTGCCCCTGCAAAGATTCTGAAAGTGACAGAGCAGTTAAAAATAAACAAAAAAAAAACAATACACCCCAAATGGTTGTTTACATAACCTTCAATTGCGTCCATTTGTTTTCAAGGGCTATTTATATTCTGACGTGGATTGTATATCTTTGGTCCTTAAGGAGTTGCATAAACTGCCAGAAGAACATTGTAAAGCACTTTTTTTTTTTTTTTTATTTCATGCCTTAATGTGAGTGTATCCTTTGTAAATTCTACGTTCATGTGTAGTACAAGAGAAGGATTCACTGGTGTCTGTTTTCCTCATGTTGTGAGATTTCTGATTAAGTTCCTAATTAGATGCAAATGAGGATACTGTGGATTTAGTGAAGTAAATTGTTAGCAAGTATTGCATCTAGCAGTCATGTGTTTTATTGAAGTTCTTTTTTTAAAGAACAATTCTAAGGGATTCTCCAGTGCCAGGAAACATATTTAGTTTTCCTGGCACTGCAGGACCCTCTAGTGCCCCTCTCCCTCCCACCCCCCCCATCCCAAGTTGCTGAAGGGGTTTAAACCCCTTCAGTGACTTACCGGAGTCCAGCGCTGATGTCCCTCGGTGCTGGGTCAGGCTCCGCTTTCTCTCCTCCCCCACCGACGTCAGCCGGCGGGGGAGACCTAATGCAATGGCTGTGCAAAAAGCATTAGATTGGACCTCCCATTGGGAAAGCATTGAATAAAGCTTTCAATGCTTTTTCTATGGGGATTTCCTCGATGCGGGAGGTCCTCACAGCGTGAGGACGTCCAGCGTTGTTTTAAAACACTTCATGTTCTATGAACATGGAAGTGTCCTCTAGTAGACAGCCACTAGAGGAGGACTTAACTCTGCAATGTAAATATTGCAGTTTATGAAAACTGCAATAGTTACACTTGCAGCGTTAAGGGTAGTGGGAGTTGGCACCCAGACCACTCCAATGGGCAGAAGTGGTCTGGGTGCCTGGAGTGTCCCTTTTTAAAGTTCTAAAGGGAGTGATTTAACAAGAATTTTCATTTGGGGACAATTCCACAAATCTTCCATGTAATTCTTGTGAGGAAATAATCCCCTATTGTGTGATGAATTTAAGTATAGTTTCCATGTGCTACTGTGTAGTTGTTCTACAGGAATGCTAGTGTTTTAGACAATGTTGCTAGGTCAAGGTACAATAATGTGTTGTGGTCTATTTATGGAAAGTTTTCAAGCTAACTCATTCTAAATTTTTTTTTTTTTTTTTTTTAGTTAAGATAAATGTTGAAACATGAAGCAGGGCATGACTATGCAATTTATTAAAGAGTTATTTCAACCTCCAAGATCACTTCTGCTTGAAATGATGCACATCCAGAGATTTTATTTATTTTTTTTAAATGATTTATTCCGACCCTCTCTCCGTCCTGTTACTGGCTCAGACCATGCTTATGCAATCTGAGCCAGCGAAATGGTCTAATCAAATGATTCTCTATTAGAAGCATGTGAGTGGACCACTTAGAGGAAGAGAGTGACTCAGTGTGCCATTGGGTCAGGGCATAGAAGATCCTTGTTGGGTGCTGGATTCCAAATGTTATCCAAATTTTTTTTTTTTTTTTTTTTTACTTATTGCGGGCTATTAACTAGTACCTCATAAGACACTATAAAGAAAAAAATTAAGGAAATCCTTTAAGACCTGGAACTTTGTAGTTGTTTAATTGTTCTAGCTTTTTACTGTAGGCATGGTCTTGCAAGGTTAGGGTGAATACCAAAGCAAAATGGAAAGTGGGTTGACATTGATTCTTCTGTGGGTTGACAGAATAGTCTGCTACTATTTCTAATCACAGTTATTCTTTTAATAAAAAAGGCTCTTGAATATTGCTAATCCACCAGAATGTGAGGTATGAGTAGCGTGTAGCATTCTATTGCTCCATAAACAGAACAAGGTTCTTCTCTCTAATACAGTTTCCAAAATGCCCAGGGAAAAACAAAGGTGGTTAGAGAAACATTTCATTTTAATATTTTATAAAAAAAGCTGTTTCACAGATTTTTGCCATTTTCTTTTATTCCATTACGATATTGATTGTAATGCTTTATTATTTGCAAAATCAGTAAATATTAACACTCCTGTCACACCTTGGTTGTTCTACATTTTATGTTGGTCTAAAATTGAGGATTCCTAGAATATCAAAGAGACAGTAACACTGTAAACTTTAACTTATTACTTAAAGGGACACTATAGTCACCAGAGAAAATGCAGTGTTTACATTACAGCCTAGTGATAACTTCACTGGCCACTCCTTAGATGGCTGTTAGAGATCCTTCCTGGGTCATGGCTGCCTAAAATGCATCCAATCATTCAGCGTCTCCTCCCTCTGTATGCAGACATTGAACTTTCCTCATAGAGATTCATTGATTCAATTCATTTCTATGAGGAGATGCTGATTGGCCAGTGATGTGTTTGAATCATGCTGGCTCTGCCCCTGATCTGCCTCCTTGTCACTCTCAGCCAATCCTACGGAGAAGCACTGTGATTGGTTCATCTTGCTTTTCTGAGGCAAACCACATGCAGAGCTACAGCTTCAGGCTTGAATGCAAGTAAGATTTTGCTATATTTATGGAGGCATGAGGGGCCCAGGGCGCTAGATGGTGGTGTTAACACTATAGGGTCAGGAATACATGTTTGTGTTCCTGACACTATTGTGTTCCTTTACAGAAACTCCAGAAAAGAGCTGAACCATGTGTTAGTCAGTTGGTGCATAATATCATATTAAACACATACAATTTTTTTTTTAACCCCTTAAGGCAGTGGCGTACATACCGGGGTCGCGACCGGGCCCGGCCCACCAGGGGGCCCGGCCGCCCCTGCGACCCGGTATGTACCCACAGGGCCAGCCTCTTCCCCTGGGGGGCCCTGGAGCCGACCACCCCAGGCCCCCCCGAGGCTGGCCCTGCTGACCCCCGGAAGGCGGGTGGCCGGTCGGGCAGGCGGGCGCGAGGGAGCACTCAGTGCCTCCTCTTCAGCTCCCTCGCGCACCGCACTGATGCCGGAGCCGGAAGATGATGTCATCTTCCGGCGCCGGCATCCCTACGCGGCGCGCGAGGGAGCTGAAGAGGAAGCAGTGAGTGCTCCCTCGTGCGCCATCCTGCCCGGCCACCCGCCCGCTGGGGTCAGCAGCACCACTGGACCCCAGGGAATCCCCCCAGCACTCCAAAAGGTAAGGAGGCTGGGGGGGATTAAATTTGAAAAAAATTAAATTTTTGCACCGGGGCCCCATGGGTCATGTGTACGCCACTGCCTTAAGGACCAAACTTCTGGAATAAAATGGAATCATGACATGTCATGTGTCCTTAAGGGGTTAAGTGGGAGTAGATTTCATCCACCCCATATGCTTTGTGCGGAGAAAAACCGTTAGTCATTCTTGTTCCATACCTTATGCTAGACACAAGTTGTGTTGCTTGGAGTGTTGTCATTTCTGTTGTATAATAGAATTTGAGCCTGCGGAGAGCAATGTTCTATTAAAAAAGAAGAAAGGGGGGAAAAAAAACCATACATACAATTACTTTCCCCTACTTGCAAAAGGAATTCCCCATAAGATGTATTGCAATAATGTTATTTGTTACGGTTTAAATCTGATTTCAAAATATACAGAACTTGATATACATTTAAAGGGACACTATAGTCACCGCACAACTACAGCTTAATGTAGTGGTTCTGGTGTCTATAGCATGTCTCTGCAGGCTTTTTAATGTAAAAAGAAAAAATGCATTGTTTAGTAACACATTTAGTGGCAGTCACTCGCTTTAAGCATCTCCATGCTCTGCATGTAGACATTTAATTTTCCCATAAATTGGTGCAGCTTGGCATTTTGCCACGCACGCGCAATAGCCTCGTATTGGTTGAGATCATCAAGTTTAGTGATCTCTGCCATGGAGGCGGGGTCAGCCACAGCAAGACCGGCGCTGAGAAAAGGTAGGTTTAAACACTTTTTCACTGCTCTGACTGGGGGGCCAGGGACCTACGTAGTGAGTTTACCACTTTTTTTTTTTTTTTTTTTATAAATGAAACAATGCTCCATTACAAGGCAATAAAAGAGTAAAAGGATGAATATAGGAACAAGAGGTAACAATAATTGGGTCAGACTTGACTAAATGTTGTTCAAGCTAACTTGCCAGCTGTTTGCTCTGTTTTTTCTGTGTGAAACTGCAACAGCAGTCATGTTAGGTTGAGCAGTAGAGTCTGACCCTAGTAAACATTCCTTAAAACTTTTAAAAAATTACATAATTTCCTTTTTTTTTTTTATTTATTTTTTTACATCACAGTTAATAAAAATGCTTTAAAAATCTAACGTTTTCCTTTTAAAGGGATACTATACCTGTATTCCTAACACTATAGTTCCCTCTGACTCCCCTGGACAATAAAGGGTTAAAAACGTACTCCATTCCAATAAAGCATACTGGCCAATAAAGAGTTTGATCACATACTCAATTCCAGTGTCGATGTCCTTTGGTGCTGGGTTGGTGCCCCGCCTCCTCCCTCATCTAACAGGGTGGGGGAGGTAATGCGCAAGTGAGGAACATTAAGCCTTCCCCCCCCCCCCCCAAAAAAAAAAGCATTAAATCAATGCTTTCCTATGGGGATTTAACCAACACTGCATGTCTTCATGAAGAGCATGAGGCCACCCAGCATCGTTTAGGTGACCTAAAGTCTGGTACAATCACGGAAATGCCTCTTGCCTGTCTGGTAGACAGTCACTAGAGGCTGTCTTAGTCCTGCAATATAAACATTGCAGTTTCAACTGCAATGATTTACATTGCAGGACTAGTGCAATTAGGACATTGTATGCAGACCACTTTTGTGAGCTGCAGTGGTCTGGGTGCCTATAATGTCCCTTAAAGCTTCACCCACTGCCAAACATTTCCAAATCTCATGCTTTCTATAAGAACAAGTAGTTTCTACTTTTTGTTATGTACAGCTACAGATAATTTTTTTTTTTTATTTTATTTTTTTTTGCTATTTTTTTTATGTAATAAAATCCAACATATCTACAAGAAGAAACGGGGACAAACATGATTAATTTAATGGAGCACTATATACTTTATCTCAATGGTCTGGGTGCCATGTCCCCCCTGTTTAAACCCTGCGGCTGAGACCATCTGATTGGCTCAGTGCTGCTTTTTGTCATGCATTCAAACTGGCCTCATACACATTTGAATTCCTAACCATATAGTGTTCCTTTTAAAAGGTAAATCCTCAAAGAATCAGCACCACTTTTAAATACAATTTTAGATAAGTGTATCTATATGCGCACAGTAGCCAATATTATGTTTGGAAAATGTGTTCCACTGCCAATAAATTGCATGCTTTTTGTGTTATTTTCTGTAGGTTAACAGAATGCCATTGACACTGTACACTTTCCTTCTAACCCTAACATTTCTGGCGTCAAGCAAATCCGTAGGTAAGATGCTAATTTTTATTATTGTTTTATTTAAAAGAAGGTTAACCCCTCACAGATATTTACACTATACATTTAAGCATTTTGAATAGAAAATTCTATAAAATGAACCTGAAAATTGCGATTTCAACTTCTAAAATCAATTTTTGTTTTAATTCTGTCTATCCATATATATCTATAAAATCAGTGTTTTGAGATGCAAAATCAATATGTATGTGCTATTTACAAACAGATATTATCCAATCAGTTGGATTAATTCAATTTTCACTTATCGGACGACACACAGTTCTGGGAGTCAACTGATTTTTATTCAGCCACAGCTGGCTTTTATGCAACACCCCATGCAAGGGGTTTCTTAAATCATATTCCTGGGGCATTTCCCAGATGGACCTGAGAGGGGACAAGTAAACAGTTCAGACTCCTCCTCTGTGTCAAAATATCACTCAGATCCGTTCGGTGGTTCGGGAACACCATTTGAGTGAAATTATGACCGGACAGCCATGAGGTGAAACCCCAAAACAGTTCCAGAGAAATTAAGGCTCAAATGGTCATTTTTCTGAGGTTCTCACACGAATGCCGACAAAGGTATTCCCCCTGGCTGCTAGCACACGAATGTTCCCCCTGTTGGATAGTTTAGGTCTCCCGAACGCCGTTCCAGGTCGTCGATGAGCATGTACCACTGCCCACGTTCGAGAGACGAAATGGCCGCTGCTTGTTTTGTACACATGCGTTCGGTAATATGAACAGGGGCCACACAGGGGAAACTTTCTTTAACAAGCAATTTGCGGTTAACAGTCAGTTGTTAAAAGATGCAAACCCATGTTTATTCTGCTACAATTGATATTATTGCTATTAAGATAAAAAGCCACTGGCAGCATTGTGTAACTAGTAGGCAATGGTTTAATAAACCGTTGCAATGCCCAGTGGTTAGATCCCTGCTAACCTGTAGGAATCTAGTGCATGGTGTCCTTAGCTCTTGCTGTGTAGTTTTTTTTTAGTTGAAGGAAACAAAAACAAACTGGGAACACGTAAATGTAACCTAATGTGCACTTTTTACATGTATGGGTGCTTTGAATTTAGAAAGGGTAGAAGGATTAAAATGCAGTTTGGGCACTTTCAAAAGTCATATTTTTTTTTATTTTTTTTTACAGAGGATTGCAGACTTTGTTTCTTAAACATTCATCATTCCTACTGTAGAATCGTATTAATTATGGCAGATTGGGGTTACTAATCTTTTTATAATGTGATACTCACATTTGGTAGTTTTAAATTACCATGAAAACACGTGACTTGGAATGCCTCAGGGATAATTTTATATAATTTTATTTGTTTTGCCAGTTCTGGGCAGCGATCCACAAATCTGTACAGTCCTGACCCATTTCCCGCAATACTTTGGAATGCAATACCACATCCTCTGAAGTTAGTTTTGATGTTTGTGACTCCTTAGAAATCAGAAACCTTTCATGATTTATGTTTTTGTTGTAGGATGTCTCATTTGTTTAACAATAGAGCATTTATTACAGTTTTATCTACTTCTCCTGAATTCTATTTATGATGCGGACCATTACAGCTGTATGCTTACTTTAACCCCTTAAACAGATTGCGATGTCAGGGCATGCTGTGCTTTGACTACTATAGGAGGGTTTTAATGCTGTTAGGGCAGCATAGCAGCTCCCTAACGATCTGGTCATCCCTCCAGCCCGCTGGCCTACCCAGCCAATGCCGGTGATCCGAGACACGTGTTCATGGTGATAGCCTTTCACAGCAATCATTGTTACAATGTTTCAGTCAATGATTTGTAACATTGGCTGAGACATTGTTTTCTGCTCTTCTCTTTCCACACTTTGATCTGAGATGGGAGGAACTGTGTCCCTTACTATGTAAAAAAAATAAATTAAATAATAAGGAAGGGATTTTTAAACCCTTTCTCTTGTGATCATTCTGATAAGGGTATTTAGTACATTAGTACTAATATTTATTAAAAGGTACACTTTTTTTTTTTTTTTTCTCTTGACCCTTTTTGTCAGCTAAAGTAATTTTCATATTTTTGTTAACCTTCTCTGCTGCCTGATCATTGTATTTTAAATTCAGAAGAAGTACAGAGACTTTGTGTTTTGGCAAGCACGTTTCTTTCCGAATCTCCCCCACACATTGTAAAAAGTCACCCTAGAGCAGCGTTTCCCGATTGGTGTTCCGTGCGATTTTTGCCCATCGGGTGGCCCAATCATTAGAGCCACCTGATGGGTATCGCTAAACAGGGGTCCAGTATGGTGTATATGACATTCACAGTTAAAATGCCATGCAGAACTTGAAAAATAACATTTTTATTTCTCACATGTTTTTAGATTGTAGAGATCATTGATACCGTGTCCCATATTATATTTCATTTATGTGAAATTATAGTCCCATTTCTCCTGAACAAAATTATATATAATAAGTGTAGGTACACTTAATATGAAAGAGGTAAATATATAGCTCAAATTCTAATTTTTACACATCCAGTGCAACAAAAGGAAAAATAACTTAAAATAGATTCATGTACCAGTCCTGATTTGTTAAATGCCTCATATCTAGGATCTAAATACATTTATTTTGGTAGTTAATGCAAACTCTATAGTTGTCCCCCAAATATACCAACAAAACACCTGACCCAATGCTTACTTACTATAACAGTATACCTACCCCTAACCTTAACTCTACATTATCCCAAACTATATTATTGCATTAACCCTAACCCGGCATTAATCATTCCCCTACCGCTAATGAAACCATCTGCTATACTGATCTAGTTAAAATAGTGGAGTGTGGTCTGTGATCACTATCTACTGTCTGTTTTCAGCATTACCAGGAGATTTCCCTTTAATACTGCAAACAAGCATGCTTTCATAGCCGATTACACTTTGCCAGCTGATCAGCACTGATCACAATTGACCCGAGGCATCCAGAGAAACCATTTTAGGGTCTGTTTGGACTCTGGGGTCTCCCTTAAGCACCTTCCAGTGATTGTGCTCATCTGCTCTGTTTTCAGTTGATTTAAAGGGCTGTATGCGGCGCTCAATTTAAACAATGCATACAGATTACAGATCGTCAGTCAGTCTAGTCTAGGGCCACTAAATGGGCCCCGCTTACAGAATGTTTTTGATTTTACACACACTGACTGAGATAATGTTCTTTTTGTTAACTTTCAAACACGTTTTATTACATAATTCCTCTATTTCAAACAGAGCCGAGTTGTTAGGTACTCAAGACAGTCAGGGGCCTGGAGTTCCAGCTCTGAGCAAATCCTCCTCAAGCTGGCAGGGAGCTCAAAAGATCTCTGCACAGTTCTACGCTCACTCACTTTATTCCTAGAGCGTTGTGGTCGGTACCAATATCAGGTACATACCACATAAAGTGCACCCTCGCTGCTACCTCAGCGCTGGTCAATGACTCAAAGCACCACAGCCAGCTGATATCAGTGCAGACTATGAAGCATCCCCACTGGACCACAAGGGATCCAGCTCACCTTCCACTAGACCACCAAGGATCCTTCTAACCCCCCACTGGACCACCTGGAATTCAGCTAAGCTTGTTTTGGTGGTCAAAGTGACCACTTTTTTAAAAATTTAAAATACTTAGATTGTTTTGCAGCTTAGTTACTGCACTGTGTTTAACAGATAAACACAAATTTAGCCCGGAAACAAGCAAGATGATTAAATACAGAATATAACTATTCATTCCATAAACAAAGTACATTTCAGAAATGTGGAGATTAACCACATGTGTTACCGCACAAGGCAAAGCCCTGCAGTTGAACTATGTAGTCCTGATGTGGTCATTACGTTATAAGCACTGACATGCAACTGATGTGCATCTGTGATATACAGTGCCCTCCACTAATATTGGCAGCCTTGGTAAATATGAGCAAAAAAGGCTGTGAAAATTAGCTTTTGTTATCTAACCTTTTGCACTTTTGTTAAGAAAAATACACAAAAACACCTAGTGGTTTTAATAGGAACACATAAAGTCATACATATTACAATGAGACCATGTTCTACTTTAACCTAACTTTATGAAGTAGCCAACAATGTTGCTATTATTAAATATAGCCATGTTTGGCATCATAACCATCATTTAAACATGGAAAGATTTTCCTTGCAGAACATATGTACATACTGTAAAACATTTTTAGAAACCGATATTTTTATTAGAATTTTTTTTTTTAATTGAACACATTTTTATAATAAATATTTTAAAATAAAAATATAACCATTAAGATATGGTGTAAAATAAAGGGGGGAGGAGGGTGATGCAATATTAAAGGCAGAGGGTTTCCATCCATATGTGCAAAAGGTGAAAGTATAAAAAATTTACATAAATAAAATTAGAGTATAATAAAATACAAAAAAATCATATTTTTTATATAAACAATTGCTATAATATTTTTTCTTTAATTTCAGAAATATGTAAAGATGAAGGAATTAATTTTGAAAGAACCTATGTAGCAGATGGACAGCCAGTTTATGTCACCTGCCCTTTGATACTGGAACTCACTGAACTTAATTTTAATATTTCCTGGTACAGAAATGACTCCCAAATTCAAATGAGTTTTGACAATAAGTTAAGAGTTCATCAAGACGAAAACCTTCTCAAGTTTATTCCTGCAAGTTTGGAAGATTCAGAGTATTATATGTGCATTATCAGGTAAATTTATTAAATTCAACACTATCCACCTGAAGCAACATCACCCCCCTATTTAAAGGAACACTAGAACATTTGGAACACATAGATATTCCTAACACTGTAGTGTTCCCTTATCTATTTAGTTACCTCCTCTTTCCTATGAGAGTTTAAAAGGTATCGCGCTGTGCAGGTCTCACTATGGCTGCTATGCCACCCTGGCTGAGATCTTCAACATTGATAATCTCAGCTAATCACAAGCATTGGGTGGCTAGTGTGCATGCTCAGCAAATCGCTGTACTCCTCCAATCTAATGCTCTGTATGAGCAGCATGTGATTGAGAAAAGCCTGACTTAATTCTCACATGGGAAGCACCTCTAGTGGCGGTAAGGAAGACAGACACTAGGTTTACCCTACAGTTTCTAAAGGGCCTCTGCACCAAGGCCACTTCATTAGTTGTCATTTTAATGTTGGAAAATAATTTCTATGATTTTTCTAAAATGGACCTTTTAGAGGAATGCTTCCACTACAACGTTTTAGCAATACTTTTTGTGTATAATTGGAAGGCAATGTGAGGTATAGTGAAGTCAAATAAGTTGGACTCAAAGTTCTCCCAATTGCTTTTTTTTCGCACAGACCCCCTTCCCATGGTGATTACTCTGCTTGTGTGGTTGTGCCTGGAAATGGGTAGCTGGCATGCACATATACAGTATTTGATGTTCTCCCTCCATGGTGCCCATCTTCACTGCCGTTAAGCTAGTTCAGCTCCTGGTGGTTTCACCTATTGGTAGCCTCTTCAGTAGTGCACTCTCTCATGCTCTTACAAGCCTACAAAATGTTGATCTATTGCAGGATGTGAAAGTTGCTTTCCCTCTTCCACATTTTTCCCCAAATCAGCTGTTCAATTAGACAAAGTAGTCCCTACACACAGTCAACAAAAGCCTTTCGTAAAGAATCGATCATTATGAAATGTTCAAAAGTGACACTGGGCTTTATAATCTAGCTTAAATTGGATGTGTAATATGCATTTCCCCCTTCTGTGTGTGTCTGTCTCTTCTGGTGATATTAAAAGTACATTTTTAATCTATTGCTGTCTATTTTTTGGCATTCTGTGGTTGGGGTTCTATTTGTGTGTGTGTGTGTATGTGTATATATATATATATACACACTCACACACAATATAAAAATATATAATATATATTTTTAAAGTTTAAATGTTGTTTTTGTTTAACGACTATTTTGTATTTCATACAGAAACACCACACATTGCTTCCAAAAGCTAGTAAAATTAGAAGTGTTTAAGTATGATGACGGCTTGTGTTACAGCAGCTCAGCATTGTATGTATTCAAAGATTTGATGGTTCAGACAATCAATATACGTTGCCCAGATTTGGAAAATTATATTGATGCCAAGAGTCGTAAGCTTAAATGGTTTAAGGTAATTGTTCATTTAAGTAAAAAAAAATGTTTTTTTTTTTTTATTTTCCAAGTCAAATATGGGTGAATTTTGAAGGTGTTTTTAAATGTATGGTTATAAGATTTGATTATCTACTAAATTGAAGTTTAAGGCTTATACATTTAATACAAGAGTTATATTTGTTTGCGATTTGTGCTGTCTCTATATACATTTATCACATTGCATACCCATGTAAAATATATACAGTAAAACACCAAAAAATCCAGGATAAGTTAACTCTGATTAAAAAAAGCAGTCCTCATATGAAACAGGATGTGCTTTTTTTTTTATTTTATTTTTTTTATTTTTTTCATAATGCCAGATTAAGGAGAATGCTATTTGTGCTCTAGACTCTATCCTTCTGGTGTTTTATAGTTGGGTGGTTGACTCACAGTATGCAGTAGACTTGTGCATTTGATTTCAAACGAACTGGGATTCATCAGAATGTTAGACTATTTATGGTCTGTCTGAATTACGTTATTTCAAAACGCCATAAGGCCGTTTCACGAACAAACGAGTTGGACAATAGACATGTTTGTTTGGTTTGTGATCTGGAGTTCCTTCCATGTCACAAGAAAAAGAGAAATGTGGGAAAAAAAGATGATCAATGGTTAGGGGACAGCCACTTAATGTTAATTTTATTCACAGGTAAAAAAGGAGCAGTAAAAAAAATAAATCTATTATATTTAATATATGAATATTGATTTCTAGTCACTTTTTCCTGACGTGATCTTTGAATGGTGCAAAAATACAGTTTACTGCAAACTATGTGTAATCTGTATTTTCACCTTCTGTGTGTGTTATCTGTGTCTTTTTTTTTTTAAATTTTTTTTTTTTTTTTTTTAACCTTTTTGAATCTATTATGAAGCTATTTTTTTGGTGTTTTATTTAAGTATTTTGCACTATCGGTCCTTGGGAGATGGAACCTCAAGCCATCCCGGTTCGTGTACTTTATTTATGTCTAAGATTGAAAATAAGTTCTGTGTTTAACAATTTTAGCTTGTCTCCTTTCTCTAGTCCAACAGGCTACACCAGGTAGCCCAGCTGGTATCATTTGTATCGAACCGTGTCTGTTATCCTTTCCAGCCTATTGGCTAGAATGCTATTTTTGAATTATCACTAATAATCCATATCCAGGTGTGCATTGATATTCCAATTATAGGCCACTCCAGATGTTGTGTATGTAGAAAAATTAAATCTTAAAATAATATTTCCGTGGATTACATCACCGATAATGCTGGCAAAGCATCAGGGGAGATGTAGTCCACAACATGTGAAGTGCTGAAGATTGCCTAACCCTGGCCTAGAGTTTCCCTAGGATTTTTGACAGGGGTTTAAATAAAGTGAGAATTCAAGGTGAATTCAAAGTTAAAGATACTATAGGCATCAAAACAACTTTAGTTTAGTAAAACAGTTTTAGAGTATAGATCATGCCTCTACAGTCACACTACCCAATTTTCTGCTATATTGGTGTTAAATCACGTTTGTTTGTGTAGCTCTACATTTACGTTTCAATCAGATCTTCATTGACTTTAAAAGTTTTTATTCCCTGCTCTTTAAAATGAACTTTAATCACATACAGGGGTCAACTGTAGTATCTAGAAGTCTATTAACACAGTAGAAGATAAAGAATTCTAAATTAAACAGCATGTGCAATAAAGGTTTTTAAAAGGTTTAAACATAATATCTCTGTTGGAAGGCTCTGCAAGTGAAATGCAGGGAAGTGTGACTAGGACTGCATAAACATATACCTAAATGACACTGGATTACTCAGTGAGACTGCATGGGCATGACCTTCACACTAAAACTGCGTCATTAACCTAAAGTTGCTTTGTGCCTACATTATCCCTTTAGTTTCCAATTTAAGGCCACTGAGTTGCATAATTTTTCAAATTCAACTTCTCTGACTTAGATTTGAAATTCACATTGAATCCTTACTTAAGCGTATAACTGTTAGTTAATTGTATATCATGTAATAGAATCCAGACAATTTTGTTAGGCTGAAATAGCAAAATACAAAGTATGCTTGTGAAACCCACCCGCAGATTTATCAAGGCAAAACATGTGATATTCTGGTGCAGAGAGTAAATAAGCATCACCTAAGCGACCAACAGAATGTCTCTCGACAATTTTGTAAACTTTTTTTTTTTTTCTTGCAGGATTGCACCCCTTTGGCTAGCAACACTGATAAATATTTTTCAGTAGACATTTTCTTAACTATTAATAATGTGACACAACAGGATGAAGGAAAGTATACGTGTGAGGCATCTTTTTATTATAATGGTGCAAGCTATACCATTTCACGTACTGGTGATCTTGTCTTAAAAGGTAATTATAATTTTAACGCCCTAAAGGACAAGTTTTTTTGTTTTTTGTTTTTTTGTTTTTTCTTTGTTTTTCACGTAAACTGGTTCTGTTACCTCAAACTTACCTTTCTCCTACTGCCTCTGCTTCCCTTCTTTCAGAATCTGTTCTACCTTTCTTTATTTTTGATCTGTTTCTCTTTAAAACATATGTATTTGTCCCACGCTTGACAATAGTGACAAGGGGGTGGAACGTAAGGCAAGCTCAACTTCAAGCTAACAAAGGGTGAAGCTTGTGTTAAGCACCATCCTTTGTCAAGATTGACAAGTGTGGGGAAAAATACTTAAGACAAAGTAGTCCCTAGTTCCCTTCCAGTTCCTGCTAGAGTTTGTCCAACATGTACTGGGCGTCCTGCGTAATCAGCATGTCATGGCCTTGTGTGCGTGGTCACGTCATCGCAAGTACATAGTAGTCCCTGTTAGTGAATTTCATATTTAAGGTCAAAATGGCTAAATTGGAAACATTCTCTTAAAGGCCTTGACTTAATTCTTCTGACAGTCAATTTTTCCAATTTTAGAATAGATTTAATCCCAGCGATTAAAGTCGACAAATGTGCGTATTTTGTTTAGCTGTAGTGGCTTAGTCACTACTAACAGGGGGACCAAGCACTAGGCCCCCATGACCTCACTATTTAAAAAAAGAACTGGGGAGGACATACTATCACCCTTGTTTTCTTAAAGTGAAAGTATATTAAAATAATTAAAAGGGGGTATAGTATTGCCCATACCACACCCATGGTTGGCGTGTGGGAACTCTAATATTACCTGCTAGGAGATCTAATGACCACCACCAATGTGTGGTAGATTATAAAAATATTATAATGCTCCCATCTTTTGGCAGTGGGTGGGGGCTATTAATAATAGGGAGACCTTATTTTTCCCCGACATGTACAAATATAAAGGGATACAGCGGTTTTAACCTAAAATAACAACACATAGTGTAATAAAGTTATTGGCATGTATAAAAACATGCTACTGGTAGCACTCACAGAATGGAAATAGTCAAAGTACCTTAAGAGTGCCGCCCCCTAGTCCATAGGGGAGGTTGTGGAAATCCACCTCACGTCTTAGGAACACAGGAACCAGAAGGATGCAGGAATCAAAAGGTATAAACTAACTGGTGTAGTGGGTGTGTTTCTAATTCGTTCCACGATTGGAGCTGCCATTATACCCGTCAGTTGCTTCAGGTAGTTCATTCCGCTCAGCTGTTCTCGCTTCATGATCGCAAAGATGACGTTTGTGTTTCACGGAACACTTCCGTGTGTTCCAGGGATGTCATTTCATCTGTATATTCAGTAAGTAGTTGCGAGTGCGTGGTAATGTTTTTTTTCGTACTTAACCATATGACAGTATTTCAAAGTCCTCTTACAGGAAAAACAAATGATGTAAATGGTGAACAGAACACTACAAGAAGAAATGTTTATTAGAGCCCATATTCCTCGTTAATCATGTATATACCAATAAAATGAAATGTAACCTAACTGTAAATTCACTTACTCCTTAGATAGGATTTATAAGAGTGCAAAAAATTTAAAATATACCGTATATACTCGAGTATAAGTCGACCCGAATAGAAGTCGAGACCCCTAATTTTACCCCCAAAAATTGGGAAAACTTATTGACTTGAGTATAAGACTAGGGTGGGAAATGCAGCAGCTACTCGTAAATTTCTAAATAAAATTAGATCCCCCCCAAAAATTATATTATTAGAATATTTACTGTGTGTGTGTGTATATAATGAATGCAGTGCGTGTATATAATGAATACAGTGTGTGTGTATGTGAGGCAGAGCCTTGTTGGGGGGTGGGCATTTTTTATATTTCAATTTTTTTTATTTTTTTATTTTTTTTCAAATATTAATATTTTTTATGTTTTTTTATTTTTTATTTTTTGGTTTTTTTTCCGGCCCCCTCCCTGCTTAATATCTGGCCAGGGAGGGGGGCTCTCATTCCCTGGTGGTCTAGTGGTGTGCACTGTGTAGGAGGGGGTTGGCAGGAAGCGTTTACTTACCTTTCCTGCAGCTCCTGTCAGCTCCCTTCTCTCTCCTTCGGTTCGGTCAGCTCCACTTCCGCGCGGAGCGTTGCCACGGTAAGCTGTGGCAATGCTCTGACCTCGTGGCTCTCGCAAGACTTGCAGGGGGGATGACAGGGAAGCTGACCAGACCGTAGGAGAGAGAAGGGAGCTGACAGGAGCTGCAGGAAAGGTAAGTAAACGCTTCATGCCAGCCCCCAACAGGACCGCCGGTCTTGTAATGAACCCCCGGCGGTCATTGTCTGTATTATGGCAATGTAAGTTGCCATAATACAGACACTCACTCGAGTATAAGATGAGTGGGGGTTTTTCAGTACAAAAAATGTGGCGAAAAACTCGTCTTATACTAGAGCAGGGGTAGGCAACATTTTAGCAGCACTGTGCTGAAATAGGATTGTGAAGTCCCGGAGTGTGCCAGTCCTATTATTTTCAATTGAGGTGTGTATGTTGCCTTATACTGCAGTTGCTTTGTATCGTTGTATTTGTGCATATATGAGCTATTATATTGTATATGTTCATGAGTAGTTTGTTGTATCGAGTATGATACCTATGTATGGGGGCTGCTTGTGGAATTGGGTTTGTGTGTGTGTGGATGGATGTCACATTGTGTGTTTGGTAGTGTGAGTCTGTTTGGGGTATTGCATGTGAGAGGCTGCTTGTGGGGCGGTGTATGTGGATTGTCAGTGGTGTTACGTTTGTGCGGATTGTGCATTTGTCTGTGTGTGGGCTGTACATATTATTTGTATGAGGGAAGGGTTATTCTGCAGCTCTGTGTATATCTAGCAGTGTGGGTGGCTTCCCTGGGTTCCAGTGGGGACCAGGACGGACAGGAGCTGCAACAGCAGCTGTGGGCTGCTGTGCTAAAGTGTGGATTCCTATTCACAAGTGCTGGGAGGAAGTGATCACTTCCTCTATGTGCTGCAATGCATAAATTGAGGATTGCCCTTCACAACCTTTTTGTATTCGCAGATATTTGAAGTTTCCCTGGGACTCATGATAGGCCAGAGCCTGTTTGGCTCTAGCAGGATTGAGTGCCGTGCAAAGATACCTCGAGTGCCGTGCATGGCACACATGCCGTAGGTTGCCTACCCCTGTACTAGAGTATATATGGTACATATTCACAAAATACATATCAAATATAAAAATACATAAATACACCCACATATTTTGTTAGCATAAGGCAATTAACTGTTTTGTTATAGGATCTCTGTTTAAAATTTTTTAAATTAAACAAATCAAATCTATATCCACATTTAACCCATTCGGCTCCAGTGTCTGCAGCCTATGTATCCAGTAGGTTTCCCTCTGGGATAACTTCTTAACTCTTCCCACTCCCCTCCCTCACCCCCCCCCACCCCCCCACAATGGGGGAGGAAACCTACTCATGAGGTTGTCATAATTGTAAAGCATGTACTTTCTAGAGGTTGTCATAATTGTAAAGCATGTACTTTCTAGAGGTTGTCATAATTGTTACGAATAAGTACGAAAAAAACATTACCAGGCATGCGCAACTACTAACCGAATAAACAGAGGAAATGACGTCCCTGGAACACACGGAAGTGTTCCGTGAAACGCAAACGCCATCTTCGAGATCGTGAAGGGAGAACAGCTGAGCAGAATGAACTACCAGAAGCAACTGACTGGTATGGTGGCAGCTCCAACTGTGGAGCGAATTAGAGCGGGAATTAAGCGGGTTTTTTAACTGCATGTTTTCATTGCATGAAATTGTTTTAAATTGAGAAGGTCCCTGAGGAAGTTCTATGTTTAGAACGAAACGTGTAGGACCGCTGTTTTCTTATCAATAGTTTATACCTTTTGATTCCTGCATCCTTCTGGTTCCTGTGTTCCTAAGAAGTGAGGTGGATTTCCACAACCCACCTATGGACTAGGGGGCGGCACCCTTAAGGTGCTTTGACTATTTCCATTCTGTGAGTGCTGCCAGTAGCATGTTTTTATACATGCCTATAACTTTATTACACTATGTGTTGGTAAAACCGCTGTATCCCCTTATATTTGTACATTCCTGTTTGATGTGGCATCCATGTGGGAAGGCTGCAGAGGGAAGCTGTTAAGTTACATGTATAATACTTATTTTTCCCCAGCCCACACCTGTGGGTGGCAGGTGGGAGCGATAAACAAATATACATGATTGCTCCTCCCTCCTCAAAAAAAATAAAGGCAAGTTTAAACCACCCAACTACCTTCCGAAAAACTGCAGATTTAAACATGAACAGTTGGATGTAATCAAGCTCTGTCTGCTTTCAGTTCAATTATTCTGGCATTAAGTTTGGATTCTTACTTTAGTATATTGACCTTCTGGTACTTCAGTTATCAGTTTTTTTTGTTTTTTTTTTAATATATATATGTGTATATGTATGTGTGTGTGTGTGTGTGTGTGTATAAATTATTTTGTGTATTGATATCTTTGTTTTTACCTTTTTGTGAGTTATGTTTTTCTACATCTATTTAGGGCAATATTAGAGGGCAGAGATATGTTGTACCTTTTTGATTTCTCTGATATTTAAAGCTAATAGCATGCATCTATTTCAGCATTACCAATACAAAGTTCTCCTGCCATCATAAGGCCAACAAACAACATTTTGACTGTTGAGTTGGGTGAGTATTTTATTGTATATCATTGTCCGGGTGGTTGGGTCAGCTCAGGATGTAACTTTAATATATGTATACATAATATGTATATATTTAGGTTTTCTTTTTAGATCTTGTTACACACAAAAGGTGCAATATTTTGAGTATGTGGTTTTCTCCCCCCACATTTTAAAAAAAGTGTTCTATATTTTAGTTGACCTAGTCCTTTAAGTTAAAAGATAAGCCAGCTGGGTACTACGAGTTAATGATGCTGTCGGAGGTGATGTGACACCTTTGGCAGCAAAGAGCTATATGTCTTTACATTTAATATGGAAACGCTGCACCTACAGGGTTCAAACACCATGAACACTTTAAATTACTAAAATAGTCATTGTGCTTGAAATTATCCTAAACAAACTTACTCCCTCGATGCTGCAGTCCCACCCTTTAGCCCTCTCACCCCCCCTTCCCCCACAACATTTTTGGCCATGGGATCGGTGCAACTTACTATTTTCAAAATTGTGCTTGTCCCACTAAGATGGTGGTGGCCAGATTGCATAAGAGTCAACACCTAACTCCATGATGTGCTGCTCCCAGAAGTGACATTGCACTGAATGGAGGTGAGCACAGGTTTACCAGCCATTGACAAAGCTCACAAAGGCCATGGAGTCAAACTGCAGGATATGCATGTATAACTTTGAAAATATACAGAGTTAAAAACACCAATTGGGTTTCTGGCCGACCTTCCTTGCTCGCTAATAGAATTAAAGTTCACCTTTTATTCCAGTGCTGTCTGGTTTTGCAGCCTCTGGCCCCGCCCATGTCTTCCTTCTTGGCTGACATCAGAATCGATTTATCTAAGCCAATTCAATGCTTTCCTATAGGAAAGCATTGGATTGGCTGAGCTTGCAAATTATGATGATCTCAGCCAAGTAGGTGGGTTGGGGGAGGAGTCAAATGACATACTGGCTAATCAGCATCTCCTCCTAAAGATGCAACTGAATCAACGCATCTCTATTAGGAAGGTTCAGTGTCTCCATGCAAAGTATGGAGATGCTGAACATCAGTGCTCCACATTGTGACCCTAGGCAATAATGTAAACACTGCCTTTTCACAGAACTGTTCTGTATGTGTCTGTTAGAGATTCCTTTAGTAATAAAAGTGGATTTATTTTAAACCATGCCATGAAATGTATGAATAAAGGGGAGAAAGGAGCAAATCAGTGTTCAGAATTGTATATTTATCAAAATCCAGCATAAATAAAATAGAAACTTTTTTTTTTTTTTTTGTATTGTAGGATCCCCAGTGAGTCTCGTCTGTGAAGTGCTATACAAAAAAAAAGTATTTGAAGTAGACTTTATATATTGGTCGTTTGATGATAATTGGATTGATGATTATGATGGCTTCAATGAAAGGGTTATAATTGGACTTCCATAGTAAGTATACTTTAGTTTTAATTTACTCTAAATAACTTGCATAATGGTAACCAACAAAATCGTATGTGGTATTTAAGATATGCCGAACTCCTAATAAAAACACTTCATACTGACAAATTTGTGGCTCCTGATATAAAAAAAAATATATACTTTTTTTTTCCTACTGTTTTTAAACAGTCAGCTTCCCATTCAGTGTGTTTTGGTAAAGCAGGTATTTTTTCTTATTAAATTTTTTGTTTTGTCTGCTTATCCTGTAAATTGAGGATCTATGCCTGGCTAATGATGATGATGATGATGATGGGGTTGGCATCCCATTGTATGTATGCTGACACCCCATCTCTGCAAACGTTGATGCTATTACCGCCCACCTGGTTCCCCTCTTCTCTTCCATAACCATTTTGCTGCCTGGCATCCCTACTTCTTTCAAATAATATTCCATCCTTAATTTTTGAAGACTTCAGCATTCCTATCAATTCGCTCCTAACTGCAGTAGCCTCACAACTACCTTAAATTTTTTTTTCTCCCTTGGACTATCCCAGTGGGTTGATTCTTCTACTCAGCTGGCAACAACCTCAATCTTATTTTTTCAGATGCGTGCACAGTCTCTAATTTCTTTAACCCTCTATTTACTCTCTCAGATCACCACCTGATATCTTTTGTTTGGAATGCCCCCTCATGCAACATAATCAACCTAACCCCCCTCAACTCAGGAGAAAACTGAATTTTCTTGACCTCCAGCAACTGTCAGTTGATGTCCATTCCTAACTCTTATCCACCCCTATCTTATACTGACCCTCTCTGGCTATTTCCTTCCACAACATTACCCTCACCTCTGCCCCGATCCAAGCACATACCTCAAGGAGGACACTCCTCCAACCGTGGCACACTAAGTTAACCCGTTACCTACAGAGATGCTCTTGTTCAGCTGAACATTGCTGGAGGAAGTCTCACACCTTGTCAGATTTTCTCCAATATACATTTTTGCGCTACTGGTCAAGAGGTGACTGTTTCTCCTTTCCTCTCGTCTCACTACTGGTCTGCTTGATCCCATTCCATCCCACCTTATCTCGCTACCCTTGTCTTGTGTCATTCTTAACACATATCTTGAACTGCTCTCTTCTGGCATTGTTCCTGCTATACTTTAACATGCTACTGTCTTACCTGAAACTATGTTTACATGTGAAGGGTTAAAACCTGAGGGACCTGGTACTCAGACAACCTCATTGAGCTGATGTGGTCTGGGTGACTATAGTGTCCCTTTAATTAAAAAAACATAAAAATAATAATAATTTAAAATCATGAGGAATGGATTATTATAGTAAAACATAGTGTGGAGGTGACCGCTGTCCTTTAATGTGACAAAGTGAGGTTGTGTTATTACAGAGGAAGATCCAGTTATCTGACTACAACCATTTCTTTCATGGCCATGCAAAAAGTCTCTCTGATCCTCATTATACCTTGAAATTCTGCTTTCCCACATGCATAGTTGAGTTTTACATGAATATAGTACAATTACCAAATTAAGTAAAGTGAGAAAATTGTATTCAAAATAATGTAAAGTTAATCCCTAAAATATATTGTTACAAATAGGCTTTGCTAAAATGCATTCCACCCCCTTTGATGTGTTCCACAATTTATAAGCTTTATATTAAAGCAGCGTTTATTATTTTATAGCTTAATATTTCTTCTCTTTGTATTTTAGCAATAAAACTACAGACGAAGGCTATGTGTCTATCCTTGAGCTTAACTTTACAGAAGTTAAAAAAGATGACTATGGGAGAAAATTCATTTGTACAGCCTATACTGGAGTAAATCCTATAGCCTATGTTATGCTTAAGCATCCAGGTAAGTTGTCAATTTATTTGGTTTATATACCTGCTGAATAATCTATATCTAACATACTAAACATTACTCATGATTTTAATTGTCAGGGCACACACCAGCCAAAAGATCAAGCACAATCAAAGGTTCTTAAACAAACTATTTTTTTTTCTTCTTCCTTTTATTGGATGAGTTCTTGTGAAATGTTGATCACTCGTACAATGAAGGAAGAAAAGTATTAGTTATAGATATGCTTTTTTACAAAAAGGATAAACATAAAAATCATATATAATGCAGTTGAAACTGAATTCTATTACTATGTAGAAGCACATAATGTATAGCCAAGTGCACTCATTTAATCTCCATAAGTACACATGCCTGTGCAAAAATGCTCGGAGACTGGTTGTCCTGCAGCCCTATAAGTATTCTCTGCTTTGTGTACACTAGTATGCCTGCAATAGAAATACAATATCCAAAAGCAACAGAATGCTGTGTCCCATTCTCTAAACATTGTGGGGTGCACAATAGGTGTTTGGGGTGAGTGGGGAGGAGTAGATAGATGGCTGTACATGCTAATTAATTTGCTATGGTTGGCATATTTGAAGATTTCTTTGCGCTCCAGGTAAGTCTTTTTTAAAAATAAAATAATAATCATAAAGTGTGTGTGTGTGTATATGTGTGTGTGTGTATATGTGTGTATATGTGTGTGTGTGTATATGTGTGTATATGTGTGTGTGTGTATATGTGTGTATATGTGTGTGTGTGTGTATGTGTGTATGTATATGTATATGTGTGTGTGTGTGTATGTGTGTATGTATATGTATATGTATATATGTGTGTGTGTGTGTGTGTGTGTATATATATATATACACACACATATGTATGTGGGTGTGTGTGTGTGTAATTTCACTATGTATACATTAAATGTATTAAACTAGTTTGTTCTGACCTGTTAATCACATCTTTCCTCTAAAAAAAAGTCGAAGCACCATAACTACTACAACCCACAATAGTGGTTATGGTGCCGGGAGTGCCCTAATACATTCCCACGGTAAATAGTCAAACTGTTTTTGAGAATAAATCAACAACTAACTTTGGTTGCAGTGGTCATTTCTGTTAGCTGCTGTGCATGGCCAGCTTATGGGTCAAAATCATCAGTTGAGCTCAGTTCAGGAGCTTCTATAGGCACAGGAGGCCCCCATGTTTGACTAATTACTCTGGGATGGTGCCTGGGTGCCACTGGTACCATAGCCACTAAAGTGGGCTGTAGTGTTTATGGTGCTTGTAGTTAGTGGTGTATTCAGGTTTGGTGCTGTCCTAGGCATGACAAAACTCAGGCGCCCCCCCCTCCCTCCAAATTTATCTTTCTGACAGATACACGCCTTCACTGATGCATGCACTGACATACACTCACAGATAGTCATTGTCACACACATTGTTTAACCAACTCACACCGAAACAAACCTTCACAGACATACACATTCACAGATACACACTTACTCATTCACAGTTACACACTGTGACGGGCCTCACGATCCTTCTGACTTTTTGGGTTTTAAGCAGGAGGTGTCAGAAAAGTTACACTTTTTATACATTTTTATAACTTTGTGAGTTTACAGCGTACATACATAAAACTTATATTATTTTAACCAGTATAACTTGGGGACAAACATCCAAAATTCATTTGAATATTTTCAGGGATTTAAGTTAGGTCGAAGTCCTTTATCACTTGCAAGCATGGCTTTTCCTGCCCAAACCAGTTCCCAATGGTCTGGCAGTGTCCCTGGGACAACACCCTGCTGGAGAACAATGGAGCTGGGGGAGGGGAAGAGCCGCACCTTCCCAGGGATTCAAAGGGGAAGAAAAAGGTGTCCAAAAAGTTTCAATATGTCCATACACTGTTTTTAAAGGGCCAGCACCATACAATAAAAGTCCATAAGTCCAAATGCTAGTTTAAACGGGTACAATCTCCCAGAGGCCATAGTTGCAGGGCAGGAGGCTGGCAAGCAGGCCTCTCCAGGACCAAATGGTGAAGTGCACTTCCTCACACACACTTACAGTCACCGACAGAAACACATGTACACTAACTGACAGATACGCATTAACCGATTCACATGCACACTCACTGACAAACACTGATACACTCAGTGACAGACACACAGTCACTAACACATACCAAGTAAAACACACTCTCTAACAGACACACACACATCACTAGCAGACACACACCAACACACACTCTATAAGACATACTAACACTCACTAACACACACACTAACACACATAATAATTTTAAATCCATCCAGCCTTTGGGAGTGCTGGAGTGGATTTTTCAATCTGGTCCAGTGGGGCTGGCTGCAGCTTTGCGGGTGGTTGGGAGGTCTGGCAGACAGGTGAGCTGGGGAAGCGGGTGGCGAGGGAGCTCTGATCTTAGTGATGTCGGGGCTGGAGTGACGTCATGCTACGGCATCACTGCAGGTGCACGAGGGAGCTGAGCTGGTAAAGATTAGGGGAGAGTGCTCCCTCGCCGCCCGCATGTAACATTAGCACATGCCTGCCTCGGGGGGCCCTAAGGTGGCCAGCTCCTGGTCCCCCAGGACAAGAGGCTGGCAAGGCATTTGCCAGGGCATTGGGGGTTGTATGTTTTTTTTTTTTGGTGCCGCCTTAAGCAAATGCCTTGTCAGCCTCGCGCTAGATACAACGCTGCTTGTAGTGTTTAAAGGTTTGCTTTGCTGTTCAACAGTGTCAATTTTCTCTACCTTGCTGCAGAATCTCAATAATTTTTTTTAATTTGATATTTGCTGTGACACTACTTTTTTTTTAAATTTTCTATGCTGCATTCTTTAAAGGAGCAGTTTATTATGTTTGCGTGTAACTGTGGTTTCTCTTATTGCTTACAGATCCTAATTTGCAGGGCTTCTTGATTGCATTTTTTCTATCATTGGTGTTTGTCGTCATTATCCTTTTAATACTATTCAAGATTTTCAAGGTGGACGTCGTTCTTTTTTGTCGCAGCGTCAGTCTCTCAAAAGCAAGTCTGAAAGGTATATTTAATATTGATTAATGGAATACTAGAATTTAAACGCATAAATCACTGTGATCAAGTTGTGACTCCCAAAACGTGTATATTAAAATATTTAAGAAACATACCAGACCCCCCCCCCCCTTTACTTGATTATAATGCTTCCCAAAATAAAAAAATATTGTGAGAATGTACATATTATTTTAAGCATGCTTCAGCCTTTTCATTTTTATTTATTTATACTTTCTTTTAGATGGGAAGTTCTATGATGCTTATATTATGTATCCAAAAGATACAAAAGGAACCAGCTCCTTCACTATGGATGTCTTTGTATTAAAAGTTCTACCTGAGGTTTTGGAGAGGCAATGTTCTTACCGGCTCTTCATATTTGGCCGCGATGATATACCAGGACAAGGTGAGCATTATGAGTTACCAAGCAAGTGTCTATTATTATAGAATTCCTAACTGCAGAAGTGACAGATGGGACCCAGACCTGTGTTCCACCACTATTTAGTCACATTGTTAATTTGTTCTTCAAACACTTTATGTAACTATTGTTTCATAACAAAACTGAAACAAGCTGCTATGGAATTTAGACTTATTCAGCACGAGTAGAACCTGATAGATAACTCTTTGCCCCAAGATTACATGAACCTATAGACCACCGTGCGTATTCTCTGTTTCCTAGAGAGCATGTAACTTTTAGCTTATAAAGTACATTTTAAAAATGTAAATAATAATACTAAAAAAGTAACAGTGACCATATATGCAGGGTCATCGTCCGAAAAGGATTACTGGCACTGATCTGATAACAGGACCCCTTGAGCACTGTAACCAGACAGCCCAGCCATAGAAAATCAGTTACACAGAGAGGGCCCCTTATCAGATCAAATTGGCGATTCCCTTTGAAATTGTGCTGGGAGGATTAATGACATACCACTTTATTCCAATATAAGGATGCCCCCAGAGATCAAATGGAGTCAGCTTCCCTGGAGCCATTTACTGGTTCACTCTTGATAGACCCTTGTAAGTCAATTATCCTGCACTCAAAAGGGTGTACAACTCTGCACAAAAAAAAAAAAAAAGGGTGGCCTAAGCAACATTTCTAGTATGTGTGTAACAGGTTGTGTGGCAGAGTGTATGTAATATATATTTATATAACACACACTCCAATTGAAGAATTCAGTCTGTTTATTTTGCTTCTGTTCTAGTGTTTAGTGATTTTTTTTATTTTTACTTTTTCATTTCAGTTGCACTACTAACAAGTGAGGGGGGGGGGATTAAAGGAACAAACTTGTATTCCTGACCCTATAGTGTTAAATTTAGGTGGCTTGCCCTCCCCCTGTACCTTAGAAGGGGTAAAACTCATCTTTGTTTGTCCTGCACCCGATCCGCCTCCTTGATGACATCAGAATTAACTTTTTTTTTGCCAATCCAATGCTTTCCCATATTGAACACATTGGATTGGCTGAAATCTGCAAGGAGGTGGGATGGGGTTGGGGATAAATTATGTTTTGGCCAGTCAGTACCTCCTCATAGAGATGCATTGGTTCAATGCATCTCTATGAGGAAAATTCAGGGTCTCCATGCAGAGCATGGAGACGCTGAAAGGCAGTGCTGCCTACTGTGCAGCACTGCCCCAGGAAGCGTCTCCAGTGGCTATATGAGAAGTGGCCACTGGAGGTGTCCCTAGGAGGCAATGTAAACACTGCCCTTTCTCTGAAAAGGCAGTTTGCATGAAAATGTCGGCACGGAATGATTATACTCATCAGAAAAAGTACATTAAGCTGTAGTTCTGGTGACTATAGTGTCCCTTTAAGTGTCTATAATAATTGGGTTCTCTTAAACTGTCAAAAGGCTAGATGTTGAGAGATGTTCTTCTACTAGCTTGTCTTCCTAGTACATATTCTCTAAGATAGTGTAACTGTAGCATGCATATTAAGATAAAATTGCCGAACAGTCTTACAGTCAGGTTATTTTTTTTTTATTTTTTTCAATCTGAATATGTCTTTCTTTTTTTGCAGCCACTGTTGATGCCATAGACGAAGCTATCGCTAAAAGTAGAAGACTTATCCTTGTTTTAGGGAACACCTCTAAAGGATTGGAGAATGACTTTGAGCAACAAATTGCAATGTATGATGCTCTTATCCGGAATAAAATTAAGGTTATCTTGGTTGAAGTTGAAAAGATTTCAGATTACTCAAACATGCCAGAATCTATCAAATACATCAAACAAAAGCAAGGTGTGGTCAGATGGAAAGGAGAATTCACAGAGGCAAAACTTTCCCCAAAAACAAAGTTCTGGAAAAACATTCGATATCTGATGCCTCCAGAACAGCATCAGCTTTCAAAAGACTCAAATTACATAACATCAGAAGATGTGGATGTGTAGCACAGTCTGTGAAGAAGAATTACTAGAAAGTGATCACTGAAGAGAACAGTTTTTTATCAATGGCATACTACATGACACCTGCACTTCTAAAGCACTTTGTACAGCAATGGTTAAAAAAAAATAAAAAATTATTTTTTTATTTTTATTTTTTTAAAGTTTGACTCCTCATATGTTATGTGCGCTATGTGCCATACATGATAAATACATGAACAATACTTACTTCTCCTCAAATGTATGTTTCACAGTTTACCATCCATATTAAGGAAAATTCCCAGGAGATCATGTCTATCATGATACATACAATTTTTTGGGATCAGAAAGCACTGTTTTTCAAAAATGTTACATTTAATAATGTGGATGCAATGCAAACTCTAAAACTGAATACACAGAGCAATTTGTAGCACCAAAAGCAGAATATCTTCAGTATTTTGCTGGTGTTTAATCAACACAATGTTTGACGGACCTTAAGCAATTGAGTTGTATATATGATCTGCATGTAAATATTATAAATATATAGACTGCAAGGTTTTTTAAATTTTTATTTTTATTTTTTTTATTATTGTGAAAAACACGATAGAGTAGGTTTTTTCAGACTTCATGGTAATCGGATAATTTAGACTGCAAATCCTGAGCATCAGGTTCACTTTAGGATTTTATTTGGACCCATAGCTTTAACTGTCAACTGAATCTGATACAATTTTTCACTAAGTTATGAATCCATATCAATCCAGAGATATTGAATTGCCTGTATGTTTATATTTTTTCACCCTGTGAATCCAGACTGGAGGAATGTTCTATTCAACTCCCTAATTGACAGGCAACTATAGGAACGCCAGATGTTGGGGACTTCATCTCCCATAATGCTGACAAAGCATCATGAGAGATGTAGTCCGAAACATCTAGAGTGCCAAAGGTTGCCTGTCCTAATTGGTGCCTTGTTATAGCTGTAATTTGAGTACAATCGGCAGTACTGGTATTTATGAAAATTGTTCGACTGTTACAAATGAGATTTATTTTTTTTTCCTTTCCACTAATTGTATGACTTGCCTGGGTCAGAAAAGTCTGGAGGAAATGCTCAAGACAGTTGAAAATAAATACTTTTTTTGCAAATGGATTCTGCTTTTATAAGTCACTTTGTATCTATAGGTAATCTATTGAACACATTTATTCCTTTCATAAATTCACAATATAAGGGGGGGCGGAGCCGACCGAGCTGGTGCATGGCCGCGTTCTAAATCAGCTCCGGCGGCACCAGACACACACCCAACCAGATCGGGCCACAAAACGAAGGATGGGTCACCCAAAACGAGCGGCATCTTCCCAGCAAGCCTCCAGCAAAACCCCATCGGGTAAATCGAGCGCTTTTACTAAGTATTTCCGCGACCGGGCGGATAGTAATGCGGGCGCACTAGGCCCCAATATGGCGGCAGACTCCTCACCTCTATGTATGTCCCCCTCCAGCCCAGCAGACTCGGAAATTTCGGGCCCCCCGACGGACGGGGACCTGAAGGACATCCTCAGAAATCTGCCCTCCAAACAGGACATTGCAGGCATGCTGACCCAGCTAGAGGCCTCAGTCCAAGCCAAAATGGATGCATTTAACTCTGAAATTCGCCAAGTTGCTGACAGAGTGAGCACCCTGGAAGATGACAGAGATACTATGCATACACAGCTCAACTCCCTGCAGGCAGCAGTGGAACACCAGAACACCTACCTGTCCACGCTCCATAGGTCCATGGATGATCTAGACAACAGGGGGCGCCGCAACAATCTAAGGATCAGAGGTCTCCCAGAAAACGAACAAGAAGATATCTACCAGACGCTGAATGAACTATTCAACTTAATTCTGGGTAAGCCAAGAGACCATCACATCCTACTAGATAGAGCACACAGGGCACTGAAGCCCAGAGGCATAGCGACTGACAAGCCTAGAGATGTCATTTGCAGGCTTCACTATCACACATGCAGGGAAGATATACTGCACACGCTGAAACAGACCTCACAACCTATGCTATTTCATGATGCCCCAATAACCATCTACCCCGACCTCTCATGGCTGACACTACAAGCGAGACGGATTTTGCGACCAATTACAGACCAATTAAGATCCAGAAACCTAAGATACAGGTGGGGATTCCCACTGGCACTGAGTGTCACGTATAAGGGCACTCAGCACACGATACACTCCCATGCGGACATACCACTCTTTACACAAGCCCTCAACCTCACAGACCCACACATCATGGACTGGTACGGACCGCTGCAAACACCACTTCCACCTCAGCTACCGCAGAGACCCCGATGGCAACAAACGCCCAAGAAGAAAAGATCAGATACCCAAGACCCGTCGCTACACTGAAAAGATTCCAACCCTGCGCACACACTACGACCTGCTACCAGCCAAGGCTATATGATCCACTAGCAGCTGCCACCTCCGGGACACCAGCTGCTAAGGGAAGCCCAACTCGAACAACCAAGGGACATGCTGAGATGACCATCTCTAACACGCTGCCAGAGACTTGTTAACGCTCCTCGGAGCCATCTCCACTTGGGGCTATCAGGACTCTCTTAAGAACCAGGTGACCGTATCCATATAATGCTAAACCCATGTTGCTAAGGGATGAACCCCCCTGGGGTATGATACAGAGCGAAAATGTCTTAAATGCCAATCCCTATAACGCCAGCCAGCTGTCGCAATTTCCGCGACCTCAAC
Source organism: Pelobates cultripes (assembly GCA_933207985.1). Taxonomy (NCBI): domain Eukaryota; kingdom Metazoa; phylum Chordata; class Amphibia; order Anura; family Pelobatidae; genus Pelobates; species Pelobates cultripes. The sequence goes on from OW240912.1 coordinate 260,527,853, forward strand.
AGGAATAACACTCAACAGGGTAATCTCGCTTATTTTCCCGCGACACTTACCATCCCCGGCAGCGGCATAACAGGCAAATATACAGACCTGATATACGGCTTCCACCTCTCCCTCTCACTATGCAGACCCAATGGCTAGGCTGGCGGCAGGTAAATGCTGCACATTACCGGGATCTTTCTTAGTGGCCCACCAACAGAAATTTAGACATATCATTAACGCATCACCCACAAAAAAAAAAAAAAGTTTATCTAGAATAACGCTGTTTATACTGTTTTTATAGCCTCCTCATCTAAGATGTCTAACTAACTGATATGTTGTGAAATGTATTTACGGGTGTGTGCTCTGGCGACGACAGTTGATGACTCTTACTCCCGTTGATCTCCTACGAGAGTCATTGACTGACATCAGTCGCCCGGGACCACCTCCGTCCCTCATCTCTCTTTGCATACTATCGTATGATTACTAGACGACTTGCATTGTATTAGGTCGACACGACCTATACCACGGTGTCACAAAAGTCCCAGGTGGCAACGTCCCACTCTGGGCCCGACACCAGAGGTCTCCCCTCAGACTGCTGGCTGACGCCCGGTGTTCAACCGGTGCCTCCTAGCAATCTCGGGGGACAGTTTCTACTCCGATCTATCTATAGATTTTTCGCTTGTATATAAGTTAATTGTTCTATATTTTTCTCCTCTTGTTGTTTCTCTTTTTCTTTTGCTTTCCTTCCCCTTTTGCTCCTCCCTCCAGGTGACCAAATCCCCCCCATCCAAACATCCCCCCCCTCACCCACAGACACTCTCATTGGCACACCTACAAACGTATCCAGACCTGATGGCTACCATACAATTAGTCACACTCAATGTTAAAGGCCTTAATACGCCCGAGAAAAGATCTATAGCTCTTACAGAGATGCACAAACTACGAGCTAACGTGGTCTTCCTACAGGAAACTCACTTTAAGAAGGACAGAGCGCCCACTCTCAAGAGCAGGACATACCCAACAGGATTCTTTAGTAACTATAGTCACGCCAAGGCCAGGGGGGTAGCCATACTCTTTGCAGCACACACTCCTTTCACCTACAAGGCTCACAAAACTGATGATGGGGGCAGGCTACTCTTGGTAAAGGGACAGATAGGCCAGACCGTCCTCACATTTGCTAACCTATACCTACCCAACCGACACCAAGGCAAAGCCCTCAAGAAGTATCTTAATATAATCGAATCCTTTATGGAAGGCATGTTGATCATGGGTGGTGACCTGAATATGTCCTTGGACTCTGCCCTCGACACGACCTCCCACTCCACACAATACCAAAATGCTGCAAGGAAACAGATAACACACCTCCTTGACCAAGCTAGACTATTTGACTGCTGGAGAACCACACACCCACAAGATAGAGACTACTCCTCAGCCTCACGCTCATACTCCAGGATAGACATGATGTTCCTTCCCCAAGATCACTTGCATCTGGCCATCTCCTGCTCCTACGGTCCAATTACCTGGTCAGACCATGCACCTCTATCCCTAGTCATACAGATCCCCACGCTCCCACTGACGTCTTTTCATTGGAAACTTAACGATTTCCTCCTCAATGACCCCACAATCACAACTCGTGTGACAACTGCACTTACCAACTACTTCCAAGAAAACACGCTACCAACCATCTCCCCCATGACCACTTGGGAAGCGCACAAATGCGTCATAAGGGGAGAATTCCTAGCAATAGCGGCCACTCTCAAAAAAAGGAGAACACAGAAAATAGACACGCTCACACGAGAAATCAGAGTCCTTGAACATACTCATACCCGGGATAGTTCCCTATCAACCTATAACACCCTCATAACCAAACGCACAGAACTGACACAACTACTGCACCACCAGGCCAAGAAAAAGCTCCTCCATACCAGGCACTCCTACTATACACAGGGAGGTAAATGTGGCAAACTACTAGCCAATGCCCTACGACAGTCCAGGCAAAACACGTACATCTCCAAAATCAAAACACAAACGGGCACTATATCACATACCCTCCCAGACATCATGAAAGCCTTCCAACACTTCTATACCAAACTTTACAACCTCAGGGAGTCACCTCCGGATATAAACGACATAACAAGATACCTATCAACCAGGCTAAAAAATAAAATCCCTGACGCCGTGGCACAGTCCATAGACATGCCCATTACCACTGAAGAATTAAATTGCGCGATAAAATCAACACCACTAGGCAAAAGCCCTGGCCCCGACGGCCTCACAGCCAAATACTACAAACAATTCGCTACACTCTTGGCTGAACCATATCTACGGGCATTTAATGCTCTTACCCATCCAGCCCCACTCCCGGCATCAGCGTTGGAGGCCCATATCACTTTGCTGCCAAAACCCGGTAAAGACCCCAAAGAGTGCGGCAGCTACCGCCCAATCTCGCTCATAAATGTAGACTTGAAGATTTGTACGAAAATCCTAGCCATGCGTCTACAACCTATACTACACACCTTAATCCACCCTGATCAATCCGGTTTTGTCCCTAAACGAGAGGCCAAACATAACACAACTAAAGTACTGAACCTCATCCATCTCTCCCGAACCACAAAAGGGCAAAGCCTACTACTATCTATAGATGCTGAAAAAGCATTTGATAGAGTAGACTGGACAATGCTCACTACCACTCTCCAGGCCATGGGCTTTGGTCCAAACTGGATGCAATGGATGGGAGCCATATACTCTCACCCAACGGCAAAATTGAGAATAAACGGCCAACTGTCAGGTCCGGTACACATAAAGAACGGCACGAGACAGGGTTGCCCTCTCTCCCCCTTACTCTTTATTCTCACCCTAGAACCCTTCCTACAGGGAATACGGGACCACAACACCATCCATGGCTTTAAAGTCCACCAACAAGAATTCAAGGTATCTGCGTTTGCAGATGACCTACTATTTTCCATCACCGACCCGCTCACCTCCCTGCCTCCACTGATAGCCGAACTGACGACATATGCCAAGCTCTCCAACTTTAAGGTCAATTACACAAAGAGTGAAATCCTACCCCTCCAACTAGACAGACAAACACAAAACACACTTAAAACCACGTACCCTTTTGCATGGGCTCGAAGGTCCATCACCTACCTTGGGGTCCATCTACCCAGACACCTGAAACACGCATACGATCTAAACTTCATGCCACTACTCACCGAGATATCAAAAGATCTAACAAACTGGCAGAGACCCGTCTTTAGCTGGCTATGTAGGATCAATATATTGAAGATGAATACATTGCCAAAGGTGTTATATCTCCTACAAACACTCCCCATTGCGATCCCCCCCTCCTTTTTCTCCAAGCTCAAACAAATATTCACAACCTTCATATGGGCGACTAAACGCCCGAGAATAGCGTACACGATTCTGACCAGACATAGGGGAAGGGGGGGCCTAGGCCTACCTCATATGGAACGCTACTATCAAGCGAGCATACTAACCAGAATATACGAGTGGACCGCAGAGCCCCCGCTGAAACAATGGGCATATATAGAAAGCTCAATGTTCCAATCTCCTCTATGCACAATCCCATGGCATGACAAGGGACACACACTCCTCCTGCCTCAACACTCACAACACCCAACGATCACACCCACACTGCACCAATGGTCGCGCATTAGGCCCCAGAAAGACGTCTCACCACACCCCTCACCGCTATATCCCTTGGCACACAATCCAAAGTTCCTACCGGGCACATGCCCACACTTCTTCTCCCAATTTCCATTGGTCCAAAAGACGAGATACCCGATGGTTAGCACAGTTATGACCCCAACGGGAGTGGCTCCACTGTCTACACTGGCCACAACAGACCACCCTACTACCAAACAACACTTTCGATACGCCCAACTGTCTCACTTCTTGAAGGGGGATCCACATTTCATTCGAGGAACAAGGGCACACACCACCTTTGAGACCTACTGCACCACACACAGCCTTCAAACCAAACACCTGTCCATTTTCTACAAACTCCTAAGCACTTCAAGTCACACCCTATTGCCGGCGTTCACGTCAGCATGGGAAGGTGAGCTAAATATCACTATTCCTCAGGAAACATGGCATAGGATCTTCACACACACACATAAATCATCTGTCAGCACAGCAGTAAGGGAAAGCACGTACAAACGGATATCCAGGTGGCATTACTCACCTACCAAGATCCACGCACTCTTCCCAACAGTACCTGATCTATGTTGGAGATGCGGGCAAACCAAAGGAACCACGGCTCACATTTGGTGGCTATGCCCGCCTATTCAAACCTATTGGCAGAGACTAAGAAGCCTAATAACATCTATCACGGGTTACCAAGTATCACACTCCCCCGAAACCTTCTTATTCCTCATGCACACCACCCACATGCCAAGCCACCTACGCAAACTCATAAACCATATGCTGACAGCAGCGAACATGCTGATACCACTTAAGTGGAAAAGCACTGGGGTCCCATCAGTACGTGAGTGGATACAGAAGGTGGAATTCATACGGACCATGGAAGAATTAAGCGCCTCATACTCGAACCACTACAACACATACATTCTAACCTGGCAGCCATGGTTGACCTACCTAGAGCGTTAGAGATACCTAAACGCCACCCTCACCCGACCCATATAGAACTTGCACGACCTTCATCCCACCCCCCCTCCTCTCCGTCCTCGCTCTACCACATCGAAAGGTACAACCCTACGAGCCGAACCCATACCCCCCGACCAATGTCAGTAGTATGCTCTGTACCTGCATTCACTAGAATACTACCCTGTCAAGTTACACAATGTTACAAATGGGACAAAGGGAAAAAATGCGCAAATACTAAAGCCTGTGAATTTTGCAACGATATTTGTTAAGCCGATGTGGCTACTGTTTTATCTGTCTTGTAACACCTTTTTCTCTGCGCAATAAAATAAAGATTATAAAAAAAAAAAAAAAAAAAATTCACAATATAAGCAACTCAGAATTTAAAAAAACCCATAGAACAGTGCTAAAAGTGCATGATTCATAAAACTAGGTTAAAAATATCCAGAACTTTTTTCAAGGTTATGAAAATATTTTAAATGTCCATGGTCCTCTGCTGGATTTGGCATATAATATTAGTTTTTATTTTTATTTTATCACCCAATCATGTAGCACTTCTACTACATCCTTACTACTCATTCATTCCACCATGTAAAGCATTGCTTCCCTTGTTAGGCTTCCCATAATACACTGCTCAAAAATAACACATCCTAGATCTGAATGATTTCAATATTCTTCTAAAATACTTTTTTTACATAGTTGAATGTGCTGACAACAAAATCACACAAAAATTAAAAAATGGAAATCAAATTTTTCAACCCATGGAAGTCTGGATTTGGAGTCACACTCAAAATTAAAGTGGAAAAACACACTACAGGCTGGTCCAACTTTGATGTAATGTCCTTAAAACAAGTCAAAATGAGGCTCAGTAGTGTGTGTGGCCTTCACGTGCCTGTATGACCTCCCTACAATGCCTGTGCATGCTCCTGATGAGGTGGCGGATGGCCTCCAGAGGGATCTCCTCCCAGACCTGGACTAAAGCATCTGCCAACTCCTGGACAGTCTGTGGTGCAACGTGACATTGGTGGATGTCTCGAGACATGATGTGCTCAATTGGATTCAGGTCTGGGGAACGGGCGGGCCAGTCCATAGCATCAATGCCTTCGTCTTGCAGGAACTGCTGACACACTCCAGCCACATGAGGTCTAGCATTGTCTTGCATTAGGAAGAACCCAGGGCCAACTGTACCAGTATTTGGTCTCACAAGGGGTCTGAGGATCTCATCTTGGTACCTAATGGCAGTCAGGCTACCTCTGGCGAACACATGGAGGTCTGTGCGACCTCCCCCCCAGCCCCCCAAGAAATGCCACCCCGCACCATTACTGACCCACTGCCAAACCGGTCATGCTGGAGGATGTTGCAGGCAGCAGAACGTTCTCCACACTCTGTCACATGTGCTCAGTGTGAACCTGCTTTCATCTGTGAAGAGCACAGGGCGCCAGTGGCGAATATGCCAATCTTGGTGTTCTCTGGCAAATGCCAAACGTCCTGCACGGTGTTGGGCTGTAAGCACAACCCCCACCTGTGGACGTCGGGCCCTCAGACCACCCTCATGGAGTCTGTTTCTAACTGTTTTAATAGGCACATGCACATTTGTGGCCTGCTGGAGGTCATTTTGCAGAGCTCTGGCAGTGCTCCTCCCGTTCCTCCTTGCACAAAGGCGGAGGTTGCGGTCCTGCTGCTGGGTTGTTGCCATCCTACGGCCTCCCCCAGGTCTCCTGATGTACTGGCCTGTCTCGTGGTAGCGCCTCCATGATCTGCACACTACGCTGACGGACACAGCAAACCTTCTTGCCACAGCTCGCATTGATGTGCCATCCTGGATGAGCTGCACTACCTGAGCCACTTGTGTAGGTTGTAGACTCCGTCTCATGCTACCACTAGAGTGAAAGCACCGCCAGCATTCAAAAGTGACCAAAACATCAGCCAGGAAGCATAGGAACTGAGAAGTGGTCTGTGGTCACCACCTGCAGAACCACTCCTTTTTTGGGGGTGCTAATTGCCTATAATTTCCACCTGTTGTCTATCCCATTTGCACAACAGCATGTGAAATTGATTGTCACTCAATGTTTCTTCCTAAGTGGACAGTTTGATTTCACAGAAGTCTGATTGACTTGGAGTTACATTGTGTTGTTTAAGTGTTACCTTTATTTTTGAGCTGTGTGTGTGTGTGTGTGTGTGTGTGTGTGTATGTAATGTATGTGTATATATATATATAACACAAGATCCAGCGCACTCACCTATCCACTAAACAGCAACTTCAATGTTGAAAGATTTTATTTGTTTTTTTTAAAAACACCTAATCTAGGCAAAAATAATGGGGGTTTAGTTACATTATATGATCATACATTGCATTAGCCTGCCACAACGTCAATGTATCCCATCTTTGGCAGGTCCTACACTAACAGCCTAATGTCTGCTCTTATGATATTAACCCACTTACTTGGGTGTGTGTATATATATCCTCTTCTCTACACCTCATGGGTGGGTATATGATCACAAATACCTTGTCCCACCCCATCTCTCTTGTGGGGTAATATGCAATTTTGATTCTACAATGGGTGGTGGTTTCCCTTCCAAAGCTCTGTGAAGATACCAGTTAGTGTTGACATATTTCCCACACATGTCCATATCAAGGAAGTTAATGTAGGTTTGCCATGTCTGGAAACTTATTCTTTAGGTTTTGTTTTCATCTTTTTGTGACATTGATTCTATCCAATCCATTATGAAGGTATGAATAAGTTTTGTCTTTCATCAAAACCATAGTTGGAGCTTTAGGTAGAATCCAATTTGTATAAAATATATTTTCTCGCAGTAGCCAAGGCCATTTAAGTACATTTGGTATGAGATTTAAAGGTAGTGGCAAAATGCCTTATATCGCCATCTCAAGGCTTGAAGGGTTTTGTTAACCAATTTATGCCCTTATGATGTGCTTTGCTGGAGATCACGCTGGGGTGACCTGTCTGGCAACCCAAGTAGTCCCCCTGCAGCCAACAATGGCAATTTGCTGCATATGATCACGGTGACAGCCTGTCACCACGATCACTGTTAAAATGTCTTGGCTAATGATTTGTAACATTGGTGGAGACATTGTCTCACTGTGATCAGAGGTGAGAGAGGCAGAGAGATTATCACTAAACTGTGCTAAAGACTGAAAAAGTGTTGATTCTTTTTAACCCTTTCAGTGCAAATCACACTAACCGTGCAATTATTTTTTAACCACTTGTGTTTGCTGCCTGATCACTGTACGGTCACTATCTGTGCAGTATGGTACTGAAAGTGATCAGTGTGATTAGAGGGCTCACTGATCAAGCTGACATTTTTTGGGATAGTTTATTTCTATAAAAAAAAAAAAATCTTTTTGGTGCTGGTTGCAGCTCGGCGATCAGCAATTTTATTTAAGTTTTTGGGTTGGGTATAGGGTTTTCTGTGGGTGGAAGTGGGAATTTGTGCGTGTGTATTAGCCAGGTAGGCAAATTAATTAAATTATCTCCCTAATGACATAGGTTAAATTAATCCCCCTAAAACTATTATACAGCGGAGGAGCCGTACGCCATTCTGACAGGCTCGATAGTGACACTCTGACAGACAGTGACACTATGATAACCTCTAACATTGAGCCCCTGAGTCCTCCAGTGATGGTGCTCCATCACCATCGACAAGAAGGCACTTAGGACACCCTGCACTGGTAGAGATAAACTGGGAACCCCCAAACCTGACTGCCCCAGAAATAACCACATACATTCACAGCTACACTTAGCATCATAACAACTGTATACGTTTGTGTGCCAGTGAACTATACTAGCCTCTTTATTCTTCCTGGTTTGACAGCCAGTATCTTTCTGCAAATCCGGAGTCACATTACAGTAGAAGAAACATTGTACTCTCCGATGTCATAGTAATGAAAACATTTTAGTAATGAGTATTGTGAAAAAGCCAAATATCCAGATTCATCGGCACAAGCACCACATCCTGGCTACCCTCTTTTTTCCCCCCAGGATTTATGAAGAGAGATCGATACGAGCAAAAGCTGCGATTCCACTATTTTAACGGTAAAAATTCAGCCCATTATCCAAAAAAATTATTTCTCAGACCAAAACATTTGTGTTAATGAATACCTAATGAAATTTAAACGTAGACTGCTTTTCAAACGATATATCCCATTGAAGTGGTCATGGTATAACAATACATTTTTATAAATTATGTGAACGCACTACTGGCAATACATGAGCGTTTTGGATTTATCAAGGGAAGGACAGCCACCTCGACCTACCAGCATGCCCTTATTATGTGGGAACAAGTGGCAGAATTGTATGAGATCTGATCCTTCCCTTGTTAAATAGGAGTTATTAGCTATAAGTTGATAATTATTATAAAAGTATTGATTTATTTACAAATTTATATTGTTTTGAAATGCTAGCATGTGGCACAGTGCGTAAAACATGCAATGGTTACGCCCAAACTCTGACAAGCGACAGAAGCCATGGAGGCTTCTCTTCAGGAGCCAGGATGAGTCACTAGCCTTCAGTTCACAGATAAGAGAAATGTATACATACGGTCTACAATGCACAATGAAAACACACAGTGCTAGAATCTGTCACAGGAACAACTGAGCAGCTGGAAAAACAGAGGTGCATTGTAGACTACAGCAAGTATATGGAAGAGGTAGACTTGGCTGATCAATGTATACAGTCTTTTTTGGTGAACCGAAAAAGTAGGTCCTGATACAAAAAAAAATGCAATATTCAATTCCTATGTGCTGTATTAAAAAAAAAAAAAGAAAAACAGCTGTAGGGAAGCCATACCCATTTCTTGATTTTATGTTGAAACATTTGGCTATTTTATTTACCCAATCCTCCCTCTTTGGAATCAGATGTCCAAAGACTTTGTAACCTCTGAATACCACCATACCCTGTAAAAAGTCACCCCAGAGAAAGTTTTGTGTTTGCTACAAGACATTATTCTGAAAAGACTCCTGTTATTGCTGCACTTCCTGCCCGTCTCTACCTGCTGTCTGCATAACTCTATAACTCAATTACTAGTATGGGATTTTGTCAGTTTGTTAGATTTTATTGGATTCTGACCTTGGCTTTTTCTGATTACTTTCTGTTAGCGGTCTGTACTGACTTATTGGCTTGTTATACCAACTACTCTGACCTCAGGATTCCCACGACCTTTGCATGTATCTGTATCTGTTTACGTTAAGCCCAGCCATTATAAAGTGGCAAACAACTCAAAATACAAAATTTAGAGTACTTGCCAAAATGCTATGCCATCTGTTTCGTTCTTTGGGTGCCATGTTTTCTCAAAGATGACATAGATACAGAAAATCACTTTGTTAATTTTACAAGTTTAAAAGGAAATCTAGTATATTTGGCCCTGTGACTTGCCAAAAAACAACAAAAAACAAAGTATGTGGGGTACTCTTATGTTTGTGAGACAATGTGTAATAAAAATACTCAGGCCAGTGGCATACTAAGTGGGGGTGGGGGTGGGGGGTGGGGCGGTCGCCCTGGGTGCCTGGGGCAGACTGCAATGCCCATCCTGCGCCCATCGCCGAGACCGGTCTGCAGCTCTGCAATGTGCAGAACTGCAGACCATGTGTCTCGCGTGCACTGCCCAATCAGAGTGTTGCTGCGGGTTACCAGGTCAACACTCTGACGGGGTCTCACGAGATCCATGGTCTGCAGCTCTGCGGAGCTGCAGACCGGAAATGATAGCCACCAGACCACCAGGGAGCCCCCACTGGATCACCAGGGATTTAAGGTAATTTTTTAGTCCCCCCTGCATCATCCCCCCTCCCTCACACATTCACCCCACTCCCTCTCCTCATCACCCCCTCCCTCTGCTCATCACCCCCTCTCCCCATCACCCCCTCCCTCTCCTCATCACCCACCTCCCTCTCCTTATCACCCCCTCCCTCTCCTTATCACCTCCTCCTCTCCTCATCACTCCCTTCCCTCTCCTCATCACCCCTCCCTCATCATCACCCCTCCCTCTCATCATCACCCCTCCCTCTCCTCATCACCCCCTCCCTCTCCTCATCATCCCCCTCCCTCTCCTCATCATCCCCTCCCTTTTACAATCATCACCCCTCCCGCTCACAATGACCCCCTCACAATCAGCCCCTCCCTCTCACAATCAGCCCCCTAACAATACCCCCCCTCCCTCGCAATCACCCCCTCCCTGAGCTCCCTATCACTTCACCCCCCTCACACCATCACCCACCCCCTTCCCTCTCACAATCACCCCTTCCCTCGCACCATTATCCACTATACAAGCACACACACTGCATTCACTATACAAACACACACAGACACACACTCAGGGCTGTATTTACCACAAGGCAAACAAGGCATTGGCCTAGGGTGGCACTTTCAGGGAGGGCGCCAAAAAATGCCACCCCAAGCTCCCAGGCACATGTCTTGTTTGCTTTGTGTTAGGGGCTGTCCACCTTAAGGCTCCCCCGAGGTGTTAAACTACTAATATTCTAGCCAGGCGGCAAGGGTGCGCTGTCCTCCGCTCCTCTTGCTCTCTCACTAACCCTTCTGTGATGCCGGTAGCCAGAATATGATATCACCAAAGCCCCGGCATCACTAAGCGGCGCACGAGGTTGCTAAGCAAGAAGAGCTTGGTTCCCTCGCCGCCTCCATTTAGCGCAAGCAGCCCCAGCAGAGCCAGCCAGCCCAGCCAGCAGTGCTAACTCAGCCAGCAGAACCAGCAAGGAACCTGCCCAGCAACTGTCAGGGAAAGGATCCACTCTAGCTCTCCCAACGGTAGTGAGGCTTGGTGGATTTAAATTTAAAAAAAATATTAATAATTGGTGAGTGTATGGCAAAATGTATGTGTGTGTGTGTGTGTCTGTGAGTGTGTATGACTGTGAGTAAGTGTAGCTGTCATTGTGTGTCTGTGAGTGAGTGGAAGTGTGTGTGTGTGTGTCAGTTAGGATGGGTGTGTCAGTGTGTCTGTCAGTGAAAGTGTGTGTTGGTTAAACAGTGTGTGTGCCAATGACTGTGTATCTGTTAGTGAGTGTATATCAGTGCATGTATGAATGAAGGCCTGTGTCTGTCAGTCAAAAAAGTGGCCTTGACACAAATTTAGGGGGGCAAATTTAGATTTTGGGGGTGCCCGAATTTAGTCATGCCTAGGGCAGCACAAATCCAAAATACACCACTGCACACACTTATACATGTGTGTCTGTGTATCTGTATGTGTGTTGGTATATGTGTATCTGTATGTGTCAGTGTGTATGTGTGTCTGTGTATCTGTTTGTGTGTCTGTGTTTGTATCACTGTGTCTGTATGTGTGTATCTCTATCTGTATGTGTGTCTTTGCCTGTGTGTGTCTCTCTCTGTGTCTGTATGTGTGTGTTTTTATCTAATTGTGTGTTTGTATCTGTGTGTATGTGTCAGTTTTTGTCTGTATATGTGTATGACTGTTTCTATGTATCTGCATATGTGTACCTATGTGTCTGTGTGCCAGTGTGTGTATATGTAAGTATATGTATGTATCTGTGCATACATCTCAGCATTTCACTTACACTACATACAAATACAATCCTGCATCCAAATGTAAACACTACATAAAAACACACCACCATATTCAAAAACCACATTACAGAAAAATGCACTCCTGCATTCAAATGCCAATACGTGCAAACACACCCGTACATTCACTCATACATACTCCATACAAAAACACATTCATTCAAACACACAAACAGTGCTTGGTGCGAAATACATAAAAACATAAAAACACTGCTCAGTGCTAAAGACAAAAAAAATTTGCGGGCGTTTTTTACATTTTTAAGCAGGGGGGACAAATCTAGGATCTGTCCCGGGTGCCAAATGTTCCAGGTATGCCCCTGACTCAGGCTTTATTGCACTAACTCAGATTGGGATTATTTAATTTCCTGTGAAAATGGAATTCATGTGTGTGGAAAAACACAAATAAAAATATGACCACTAAATAGGACCAGAATTTGTCATAAAGTGACTAGACCAAACAACTTAAATTACACCATTTGAAATACACTGGGTTGCCTATTTTTGAAAAATAAAAAAAGAAGAGTGCACTCCTGCCTGTCACTTCTTGTAGTGTGGCCATGTGGATCACGGGTAGAGGATCTTCTGTATACTCTACCTGGTCTTACAGGAAGTGCTCATTTAGAGCAATGAAAAGATTCCTGTCAAACTTAAAAAATAAGAGTATAAGCCGTGGGCGCAATTCGCACCACTACTGGTGTCGGCTTCTTTGGTGGTCTCTCTCCTGTATAGCAGCTGCGGGTGGTGCCATGCTCAGGTTTTGGAATTTTTATACTTTATTCACTCACAACTTTTTTTTCATTTTCACATGAACCAATATACCATACATGAGGACTACTGTTCTAGTATCTTGCCATATGTATTTTCTTTTTTGACTACAATAAATGTGCATTCTTTTCCTACAATTTTATCCTGATGTATTTTTGGGGATTCCTGATGAGTGCGGATCAACATACCTGTCCTGTGTGAAATCATTTGATTACTGGGAGGATTCCAGCACCAAGAAGGTAACCCTGTGATTGCACCTACTGAACTGCTATAAGTATGATGAAAACCGTTATATCCATGCTTATTTAATTTTGGAGTTGAGGCAACATGTTTTTCGTGAGTGAGGGATTTTCTTCACTTACTTTTCTGCCTTTTAAGAGCTAGGGAATAGGGAAAGCATGACGTGCAGCAGGTATAATTTATCAAAGGAATTCCAAGTGTATCATGCAGATAAACAAATTTATATGTGGCGTCACATGAAATGAGCCAAGACAGTCTAGGTATTGCCCACCGGAAACATCCACTAAGGAGATTTTTGGGAGCAGTTCAATACAGACATATTTATGAATAGGGATTGAATTTCTGGAACTACAGCAGACATTTTCCAATACAAAATATGCTGTTATAGTGTTTATAGTGTCGTCCCTAGATGTTTAAATTGTACATGTGTGACAGCGTCTCGCATATGCAATTTGAATTTTTATGATTCCTAGTGACAGGATACCGATGGGTTAGAGCAATGCCCCCCTCCCCGGAGTGCATGTGGAAAGCAAAAGTAAGAAAAAGCTGTTGCCTCACAATGATGCCTGTCCTTTTAAGTCAGAAGAAAAGAGAAGTGGTAAAATACTGGCATGATAAAACTTCACTTTTTTTAAAATATAGTTTAAAATGTTCATGGGTCAATTATAAGTAAATAATAAAATAATGTGCATTTATATTTATATAGTGAGAGAAATAATGAACTAAAGAAAATGATGATTATACTTAGAGAAAAAACGATTTGCTCACGGTATTAATATCACTCAGGGTATTTGAATCCTTTGGAGACAGGGTCATTTGGTCTCTCCCTGTTTCTCTATTTTAAAATAGGAAAAGTGCTATCACTAACAACCACTAAGGGGCTCTGGCACACCAATGCAGAAAGAATCGCAGTGAAAAGTTAAAGGCAGCTGTCTGTTATCTAAATTACCCTAAAATGTATTTGACAAAAAGCTATGGTGTCACCTGGACACTGCATTCACATAAAGCTACACCCCTCCACCCCACAGAGAAGGCTGATCTTGTCAAATGGATCCCATGAATGCACTTACTAGGACAGGGGATTGTATGCATCCGATGAAAACGAGTGTTAAAATGTTTTGTGCTACACTGGAAGGCAGATTTGTTGTTATAAGTATAAGACTTTATTCACCAGTGTGTTTGTTTTTTATACATACCTTCTGGCCTTTTATACGGTTTGTTGTTTTTACATTAAATAAATAGTTTCTTTTGTATCAATCCATCTGTTGGTGTGTTGTATATTCTTCTTGGAACCATAGACCAAGAAGGGGGCACCCATAAGTGTTTTCTATATCGCCTGGTGGTCATGGCCCTAGACCATGTGAGTGGTTCCATCTATATTCTTGCACACACATCTTATGGTTTTGTGTTCTGATATGATTTTCTTTTCTTTCTTTTTTTTAATGTTTTACATAAACACACGTTCCTTTATTATTGTGTTGAAAAAGATTTAAAGGGGGAGTGGACTTTTTTTGAAATCAAATTTTTTTTTGTGGGAAAGGACACTATTCCTGTTTGAAAATAGGTAGAAACACAAAGATACCTAATGACCAATGTCCAGTGATTTAAATACCTATTGTGAGCAATGACTTTTGCATTATAATTGACTCATGAGCATTTTAGTTATATTTAAAAATTATTGCGCCAGTATTTGTACCACTTCTCTTTTCTTCTGATGTACAATTGAGGGCTAAAATCAATTGGGTCTTGTGGTGGACCAATGTTTTTTCTAATGACTCTCTTTTTAATTTTATTTTAAGGACCAGTTTGGGCACCTTAACAACTTCATCAACATGAAGTTGTTTTGGTCAAAGGAGGTCCGTGACGCGCTGGCTAACCTTAAGGGGTTAAACCATTCTCAAACAGTTTAACCCCAAAGTCTGTATTCCAGTGCCAAATTTAACTGACTCAGTTCTACCATTTTCTCAAAATCTTGCAGAGATGGGCAGTGTTGCAGCTGATTCAAATTCATAAAACTTGCTTGAATATGGTATATTTCTTTTAAAGACAGTTTTTTGAAAGGTGAGTCACTGATTGAAGCTTGACAAAGACCTCCATTAGAGGTTGAAATGTTGCTGCTTGTTTAATACACAATATTCCATTAAAACTTTTGGTTTGGATGTAGAAGAGTGCGGTGCCTGTCATTTTTGAAGCAATATATAAGTTGTGTCACTGGAAATGCCCCAAAGGACTACCCACAAAGCTGTATTTTAAACACTATAGTTTTGGAATACAGCTCCTCCCCCCCCGGACATTTAAAGAGATAAACACTTAACTGATTATCACACCGATGTCTCTTGGTGCTGGGTTGGGCTTCTCCTCCTCCGACATCAGATAATGGGGGAACCTAATCCACATGCCTTCCCAATAGGAAAGCACCGACTCAATGCTTTCCTATCTGGGTTTTCATCACACTGGATGTCCTCAAGCAAAATGTGAGGATATCCAAACTCTCTGAAACTGCAGGAAGCACCTTTAGTGGCTGTCAATGTTTTGCATTGCAGGGTTAAGTGAACAGGGATACTGCCCTATTACCTCAACTCTTCTTGTCTATTGCAACAAGCTGCAATGGAGTTTCTCATATTCAAATAATGTTTTGCCACTGGTTTATCAGTCACTATCTGTTAAGGCTATATTTAATGCTATTCTGTGGCAACGTATGTGATCTCTCACTGTTATATACGTTTTCCCTATGTAGAGAAGTTCACAGGGACAGATTATCTTATACACCATTGGAGTATTAGAAGGGATTGGAGGGAACGGTGGTGGTCTGCCCCAGGTGACAAGTGGGAGGATGGTGAACAGAGTACACCGCTGTCACTCAGTGTAGCGTGGCCTTACTGACCACAGTAGAGGAACTTCACAAACACTATCCAGTGTAGGTGTGCTGGGAGAGGAATGGATGGGAAAATTATGCTCTCAGCACACATTTCTCAGTTGGGGTAGAGAATAATGAAGCTCCTGTCATGAACTCTGCAAGGCCTTGCTACAGAAAGTCAAGAGATACAAGAATTCTTTCCATTGCATATAATGCATAGATCCAAAAAGTTAATGTTTCAATACTTCTGTCATTTGTCATTCTAACTGAAGTATTTAGATCATTTGTAACTTACATGGCCTTCTCAAAATATGTACAATCTCCCTCCTAGATAATAAAGCAGTCATCGACATAGCACTTGTACAGATTTATTTTTAACATTTATTTCCCCTCACTTAGTCTTACCTTGGGCCAGGTAAACCTGTTTCCTGTTGATCCATTGGAAAATGCAGCATATCAGCACCCCCAGACTGCTCCTTCCACCAAGTACCAGAAGACTTTATCAGAGCATTGCCATAGTAACCTCGGCAATGCTTTGACACTATAGAGGAGAGGGAGACCAAGTACGGTCTATTCAACACTGGCCCTGCAGGTGTCGGCTGGGGAAATCTCCCCTGTCAATCTTGGCCATACAGAATGATAATTGACTGGCCAGCAAGAGAGATCTTTAACTCCTTAAAGACTGAGCCAAATGTACACGTTGTGATCAAAACAAAACCTTCAATTTGCGCTCTATGTCTGTTCAGGCGTAATTCACCTCTTTCATATTATGGGCACACACACTTATTATATATCATTTTATTCAGGGGAAACATTTTCATTTAACATCAAATATTGAAACATGAAATATAATTTAATATGAATAAAATATAAAAAAAGGGAGAAAATAAGAATTTTTTTAAATTGTTTTAGTTCTACGTGATATTTTAACTGAGTTTCATAATACTGTTTGCTTTTACTGCAATAAAATTCACATATTTGTATTCAGCGATGTCTCACGTGTAAAACAGTACCCCCTATTTACAGGTTTTATGGTGTTTTGGGAAGTTACAGGGTCAAATATAGCATGTTACATTTTTCAGTTTTTTTCACATTGAAATTCACCAGATTGATTATGTTGCCTTTGAAACCATATGGTAGCCCAGGAATGAGAATTACCCCCACGATGGCGAACCATTTGCAAAATTAGACAACCCAAGGTATTGCAAATGGGGTATGTTCAGTCTTTTTTAGTAGCCACTTGGTCACAAACACAGTTATGGTAATGGTATGCTATCATGGGGGTAATTTTCATTCCTGGGCTACCATATGGTCTCAAAGGCGACATAACCAATGTGGCAAATTTCAATGTGAAAAAACTGAAACGCAAGCCTTATATTTGACTCTAACTTTTGAAAACACCATAAAATCTGTACATGATGGGTACTGTTATACTCGGGAGACTTCGCTGAACACAAATAGTAGTGTTTCAAAACAGTAAAATGTATCACAACAGTTATATTGTCCGTGTAAGTGCCATTTGTGCGTGAAAAATGCAAAACCTTTCACTTTCACTGACGATATTGTTGTAAAACATTTTACTGTTTTGAAACACTAATATTTGTGTTCAGTGAAGTCTTCCCAGTAAAATAGTACCCTCCATGTACAGGTTTTATGGTGCTATCAAATTAAATTCCCTGGACTTTCGGCCTGGGTTGTCAGGCAGGTCCCGCAAATTGTAATTAATAAAATGATCTAATTATGTAAAATTATTACATAAATATGTAATTATATATTAATATTAAAATACACTTAGACAGTGTATGTGTATGTATGTATATGTGAATATATGTATATATATATATATATATATATACACACACTTAGATTATATATATGATCTAAGTATATATTTTATTTTAAACTGTTTTTAAATCTTTTATTTTACATTTTCAGGCAGCAGGGGGAGTACCTGTCATTCCTGCTGTGCTGCCCCTATCCCATTGTCACCCCGAGGCCATGGCATTGTGCCAAATTGGGCCATGCATACACACACAATAGATACACACGTTTGAACCTGACACATGTGCTTCTTCCAGCCACACGAACAGCACAACTCTAACACAGTGGAGAGGATAATTTTAGGTAAAAGGTATTTGCAGTTTTATGGGAGCAAGTGAAGCAGAAACCGGTCAAAAAAAGTGGTGCCTTTGGAATGATCCAAAGTGAGTGAGTGGTTTTTTTTTGTCTTTTGTTTGGATTTTTTACAGAGAACATTTTGAATCCCCAACATTCACAAATGCCCCCACAACTGAAGGAGCATATAGCCTTCCTCAAATTAAATTTCCTCAAGTTAGGTTACCTATTTTTCTGTTTATTTCTTGAAGCATCATCTTCTGCTAGCTAAGATCAAATTGTTCACTCACCGCTCCCTTAAAAAATGTTTCAAGATGTGCAAGTCTTTGAATCAGACAAAAGGATACAATCAATTAATATTAAACAGTGCCAAGAAAAAAATAAATGATCTTGATAAAGACCTTCTGGGTCGAAACGTCGATTAACTTGAACTAATACAATTTACAAATCCTCTGGAGTGCTCTCTTCATTTGTTTTGTATATCTATTCACGCTGTGCAGCACCGAGGTCCATTTCATCAGATCCTCAAAGGTAGAGTGCCTGATTTCCTTATATTTATATATATATATATATATATATATATACACACATATATACACACACACACCTGATTTGTATACGTACCCACAACTATATACAAAGAAAATCCATATCAGTATGGGCATATAAAAGATACAAGTTAGCAGGTTTATTGGTTCCAGGAAAAAAACACAACATTTTGGTTTCGCTATGAGATCTTTATCAGAGAGAAATGACGACATTGTCCATCATATTGCATGCAAAGTCAGCCCGATTACATGACCGAACCACGTCACAAGTCAAGCGTGAGTGTCAGTAGATGCATCCCATGCTGAAACACTCCGAATCAGACCAAGGAAGGAAATTCAATATTAAAGGGACACTATAGTCACCAGAACAACTACAGTTTATTTAATTTGTTCTGGTGAATAGAATCATTCCCTTCAGGCTTTTTGCTGTAAACACTGTCTTTTCAGAGAAAATGCAGTGTTTACATTACAGCCTAGTGATAACTTCACTGGCCACTTCTCAGATGGCTGTTAGAGATCCTTCCTGGGTTATGGCTGCCTAAAATACATCCAATCATTCAGTGTATTCTCCCTCTGCATGCAGACACTGAACTTTCCTCATAGAGATTCATTGATTCAATTCATCTCTATGAGGAGATGCTGATTGGCCAGGGCTGTGTTTAAATTGTGCTGGTTCTGCCCCTGATCTGCCTCTTTGTCAGTCTCAGCCAATCCTATGGGAAAACATTATGATTAGATTAGGCTACCACTTCTGACGAACAGCATGCAGAATTACAGCTTCAGGCTTGAATACAGTAAGATTTTGCTATATTTATGGAGGCATGAGGGGTCCAGGGGGGCTAGATGGTGGTTTTAACACTAGGGTCAGGAATACATGTTTTTGTTCCTGATCCTATAGCAATCCTTTAAATTGTGACCAAAAAAAAAAAAAAAATGACAAACATGAAAAATTGTTGAAGGAACTCCTAGCTATCAGACAGTTTATAAGCATATATACCTAGTTCATACGTATATATACACTCACACACACACACAACACATATCCTGAGAATGCAGGGGAGAAAGTGTAGGGATGTACGCAGAGCATGGAGCAGCAGCACCCCCAATGCAGCTGGCATGGAGTCAAAATGTAGGCATCATGGCGAGTGGAGTTCTGCCAACTTCATCCCCTGGCACATGCAGCCTAAGACAGCCCAGTAGGCAGACATGTCTTTTAGGGCAGCATATTTACTGCCTGAAAATAAGACAGGAGCAACTGTGAAGGTGATTCAGATAACTTAGGATAGGATTTAATCAGATTTTGATTTAATTTGGTTATGCTTTTTTTTTTTTTTTTTTACAACAGAAAGGTATACTATCAGGGGAGGAGAGGGAAATGCAGTAGTAATAATTAAAAAGGATATCAACACAATAGGGATCAACCGATATTGATTTTTTAGAGCTGATACCGATAATCTGTGAACTTTCAGGCCGATAACTTGCCGATATTCTGTACATTTACCGTTTTGAAAAAATATACTATTTCTAAGGTAAATGCACAAAATATACATGCCACATGTAGTGGATGCAGTGTGTTTAGATAGGGGAGCTGTGTGTGTTTGTCTGGTGGATGCAGTGTGTATTTGTGTAGTGTGTATATATAGTGAATGCATAGTGTGTGTGTTTGTGTAGTGTGTGTATAGTGAATGTAGTGTGTATGTGTGTAGTGTGTGTAAAGTGAATGCAGTGTGTGTGTGTATAGTGAATGCAGAGTGTGTGTGTTTGTGTAGTGTGTGTATAGTGAATGCAGTGTGTGAGTGGTGTGTGTATATAATTAATGCAGTGTGTGTTTGTGTAGTGTGTGTATAATGCAGAGTGTGTGTGTGTTTGTATAGTGTGTGTATATAATTAATGCAGTGTGTGTGTGTGTGTGTTTGTATAGTTGTGTATATAATGAATGCAGAGTGTGTGTGTGTTTGTATAGTTGTGTATATAATGAATGCAGAGTGTGTGTGTGTATAATGCAGAGTGTGTGTGTGTGTTTCTGAAGGGATGTAATTTGTGTAAAATGTAATTTTATTTTATTTTGAATATTTATATGCTTTTTTTTTATTTGATTATTTTAGTCCCCCCTTCCTGCTTGTTACCTGGCCAGGGAGGGGGGCTATGGCATTCCCTGGTGGTCCAGTGGCATGTACTGAGCAGTGGAGGGGCCCGCAGCAAGTGCTTGCTTACCTTCCCAGCAGCTTCTTCAGCTCCCAGTCTAAATATTGCAGTTTGCGTTGCCATGGTAACCCGTGGCAGAGCTCTGCGGTCGCAGGACTCGCGAGATTTACACTGGGAGCTGAAGGGAGCTGCTGGGAAGGTAAGTAAGCACTTGCTTACAAGCCCGGCGGTCCTCGGAGGTATTATCGGCAATATCGGTATCTCTATTGGCCGATACCGATATTGCGGAAAATACTGAATATCTGCCGATAATATCGCTAAAACCGATAATATGTCGATCCCTACAACACAAAAAGGTGTACGTTTACACAAATAAAAAGTTATGTACTCCAACATAAAAAAAATTAAAAAAAAGTTTTCTTTTTACATTTTTTAATTGCAATAAAAAAGCAGTGGGGAGCAGCCACAGCTGACAGAATGGATGAGTGTCCACTGTGATTGTGAAATATGATTTGAACTCCGTGAGACATTTTTTTCTCCCACTTACAGAGAACAAACTGCCTGCTCAAAATTATAATTTATTGGTTGGCTGGCTATTGTATTTTTTCTTTTTTTTTTTTTACCTAATTGGTTAAAGGCAATCTAGTGAAACATGCACTTGTTATTTTGATTAATTCTAATACTTATGACCAATGGTTAATATGGAATTGCTTAATGGCTATCCTCTGTGCACTTTTATTGCAGCAGTTTTCCAATAATTGCATTGTCCCAATTGTTAATGAGAAGTACTTGTCATACTGTATTACTCCTCCAGATTGTTGGGAACAGAAGCAACTCTGCGTGCTTTCCAGCGGGGACAGAGGCAATGTTATTCCTTGTTCGTCTGTACCTTTGTATCCTGAGTTTCTTCGTGGCCATGTTATGCTGGCTTCCCTGTCTTAACGCTGCCCATTGCCTAATACTTATTGAATGCAATCCTCTCCAGCTTCTGTGTCGAACTATCCACTATGTTTGTTTAATTTTCTCTCATTAATAACCTACTCTCATATACAGTTTATAGATATTTGACACTGTTGCACATATAAGGCTTATCAAAAAACTGCAATCTTTAAGTTTGGATTCCAATATTGTTTAATGGGTAAGACAGAAGGTTGTAGTCAAAGGAGTATGTTCAAAGCATGGTCTTGTCACCAGTGTGGTACCTCAGGGATCTGTACTTGGACCCATTCTCTTTAATATTTTTATTAGTGATATTGCAGGTCTTGATGGTACGGTATGTATTTTTGCTGATGATACGAATATATGTAACAGGGTTGATGTTCCAGGAGGAATAAGCCAAATGGCAAATGATTTAGGTAAACTAGAAAAATGGTCAGAGATGTCCTAACCTCAACATCTGAGGAAAGGGATTTAGGGGTGATTATTTCAGATGACTTAAAGGTAGGAAGACAATGTAACAGAGCAGCAGGAAATGCTAGCAAAATGATTGGTTGTATAGGGACAGGTATTAGCAGTAGAAAGAGGGAAGTGCTCATGCCAGTGTACAGAACACTGGTGAGACCTCACTTGGAGTAGTGTAGGCAGTACTGGAGACCGTATCTCCAGAAGGATATTGATACTTTAGAGAGAGTTCAGAGAAGGGCTACTAAACTGGTTCATGGATTGCAGGATAAAACTTACAAGGAAAGGTTAAAGAAACTTAACATGTATAGCTTGGAGGAAAGATGAGACGGGGGATATGACAGAAACATTTATAATACAAGGAATAATGAAGGGAACCAACACAGTAAAGGAGGAGACTATATTTAAAAGAAGAAAAACTACCACAACAAGAGGAACTAGTCTTAAATAAGAGGGGCAGAGGTTTAAAAATAATATCAGGACGTATTACTTTACTGAGAGGGTAGTGGATGGTGGATGCATGGAATAGCCTTCCAGCTAAGGTGGTAGAGGTTAACACAGTAAAGGAGTTTAAGCATGCGTGGGATAGGCATAAGACTTTTCTAGCTATAAGATAAGGCCAGGGACTAATGAAAGTATTTAGAAAGTTGGGAAGACTAGATGGGCAGAATGGTTCTTATCTGCCATCACATTCTATGTTTTTATGTTTCTATGTTTCTATGTTTCTATGTAGGACTTGATGAAAAAAAAATGATAAAGTAAGCTTGTTTCCTTTACGTTAAATACCAAGCTATCTGACTCTCATTGAACTTACTAGCTGTGTGTACTATGTCTTCCAATGCAAAAAGACTATACTCTACTTAAAGGACCATTATAGTGCCTGGAAAACATACTAGTTTTCCTGGCACTATAGTGCCCTGAGGGTGACCCCACCCTCAGGATCCCACTCCCGTGGCGCTGAAGGGGGCGGAAGGGGTTAATCCCTTACCTTTTTTCCAGCGCTGGGCTCCCTCGGCGCTAGGACTCTCCTCCCTCTTCTGACGTCCCTGGCTGAATGCGCAAGAGCCGCGCTCATTAAGTCAGTCCATATAAAAGCATTTCTCAATGCTTTCCTGTGGACGGCAGTGTCTTCTCACTGCGAAAATCACAGTGAGAAGTGCGGAAGCACCTCTAGCGGCTGACAATGAGACAGCCACTAGATGCTGGATTAACCCTATTGTAAACATAGCAGTTTCTCTATGTTTACAGCAGGCTGGGTTAACCCTAGAGGGACCTGGCACCCAGACCACTTCATTGAGTTGAAGTGGTCTGGGTGCCTATAGTGGTCCTTTAACATACTAACTATCCCAACCAGGGCCGGAATTTCTCGGTGGGCTGTCGGTACCTGGTGCCGGACAGACAGCTTGCTGTGCTGGCGGCAGCAGGGGGGAGCTGGCTCCTGGCTGATCTGGCGGCCGCAGGGGGCTGCTGGCTGTGCTGGCTCTGCTCCCCCACCCTCGCGCACTACTT
Source organism: Pelobates cultripes (assembly GCA_933207985.1). NCBI lineage: Eukaryota > Metazoa > Chordata > Amphibia > Anura > Pelobatidae > Pelobates > Pelobates cultripes. Next base: position 260,551,582 of record OW240912.1, read on the forward strand.
AATGAGACCGGGGCCGGAATATGACATCATATTCCGGCCCCAGTCTCATTAAGTTGTATGCTGGGAAGCAGAGCCAGCACAGCCAGCTCCCCATGTGGCCGCCAGCACAGCCAGCTCCCCCCCTGCGGCCGCCAGCACACCTGACCAGCTGTCTGCCCTGCATGACTCCCTGGCCAGTTACCCACAGGTAGCTATATTATGTGTCAGTGTGAGTGTATGTGTGTGTGTGTGTGTGTGTCATGGTGTGTGTCTGTCATTATGTGTGTGTGTGTGTCATGGTGTGTGTGTCTGTCATGGTGTGTGTGTCTGTGTCATGGTGTGTGCGTGTCTGTCATGGTGTGTGTGTCTGTGTCATGGTGTATGTGTCTGTGTCATGGTGTGTCTGTCAAGGTGAATGTGTCTGTGTCATGGTATGTTTGTGCATGTATGTGTCTGTCAAGGTGTGTCTGTGTCTGTCATGGTGTATGTGCTTGTGTGTCTGTGTGTGTTAAAAAATAGTGTTTTATACTCACCTTTTTTTTTCCACGCCGTGCTGCGGGGCTGGCCTATATTTTTTTCCAGGGATGCTTTGTATCCCCAGTCTGGCCCTGTTGTTACCAAGCAATTGAGTTTATAGACTCACTAACTGAAAAATGACAGATCTATGTAATTACTCTAAGCAGGGCCCGACTGGCCCACCAGGATACCAGGAAATTTCCCGGTTGGACGTCGGCATCTGGGGCTGGACAGACAGTTGGCGGCTGCAGGGGGGAGCTGGCTGTGCTGGCTCTGCTCCCCCACCCTCCCGCGCTACTTAATGAGACCGGGGCCGAAATATTATGTCATATTCCGGCCAAGGTCTCATTAAGTTGCACGTTGGGGAGCAGAGCCAGCACAGCCTGCTCCCCCCTGCGGCCACCAGCACACCTGACCCAGCTGTCAGCCCTGCACGACTCCCTGGCCAGTTGCCCACAGGTAGCTATATTATGTGTCAGACTGATGTCTTAAAGGGATTAACGCTTAATACTACAAAAGTTAAATGAAAGAAAAACCTTTAAATGAAAGAAAAACTTTTAAAGTGTGTGCTTATTTCAAATATCAGCTATATCCCTAAGAATAGGGATATTCAGAGAAGATAATCAGAGACAGATAAAAAAATACTGATGATAGACATATGAATAAGGTATATAATCCAAATGAAAAACATTTAAAAAAATATAAAAAATTATTAATGCATCTAAAAATAAACATAAAAATGCATTGGAGATTAAATAAATGTTGAAAAGCAAATATATTTTATGGGATATAACTATAAACTGTCTCTTGATTTGTATTTAAATATCTTTATGGTATCCAACCTAAAGTCCATTTTGGCCTTATCACTCACCTCGACTGGAAGCATAATACAGATGACAACTCGATCATAAACAAATGTGATCATGACATAGTAATTCGATAAGTATCACAAACGTAAAACAGACAATATATATTTTTAAGTCAAAAGAATAAATAGTGCATGTCTCTAGATACTGCATACGTACACAACAATACTTAGAGTACCAATTTTTGGGGAGATATGAGATATAGTACTTAACACTCTCACTGCCAAAATAAATATGAACTAGCCTGGATACCCTCAATATATATATATATATATATATATATATATATATATATATATATATATATATATATATATATATATATATATATATATATATATATATATATTTATAAAACAATAGAACAGAACCGATCAAACATGACTACAGGAAAACTTCAATATTTGAATAAACATGATTTATTCTCTTCCTCTAATAGAGGGGTATCGGTTCAAGTATTTATGTTTATTGTTTTTATGCTTCACTATTACACGTGTCAGGGAGGGGCTCTGTAGATTTTTGCAACATGCAGTAAGTCTACCCCCTCTCTGCATTCACATTAAACCTTCCATTTTGGGCTGCAACACACTGTTGTTGTTTTTTTGGTGTTTTTTTTAAATTGAAACGGTTGCAGTTTTCCCCCATTTGGAAGGTTTATGTTATGAACAGTTATAAGAACCAGGAACTTTATTGATACATTGCTGGATGGGGTTACATATCCCACTAAAGAGGTTTACTTATATTGAAAGGGAAAAACTCGTAATTTTTTATCTGTCTGTATTTCATTAAAGGTATATTCATATTTTACCTATAGGAACCAATTTTTATTTCTTCTATCCTCCTACACCATTGGAGCGCACATACAATATCTTGAATTTGTAGTTTATAAAAAGTGTCAATCACAAAAAATTATGCTTTAACAGTTTTTGAAATGCTAAAAGCATGCAGCATAGCCCTTTTTATTTAAATTTTGTTTTTCATCCTACTGTTCTCCCATCCATATCTCCTTCACAGGGAATGCCAATGGTTGATGAACACACAGATAACCTGAAAAGGAGTTAGGAACATGCTCATTACATCCTGACACACAAATCCACTCTATATAAGAAATATGCTGATAGACATAGACGTGCTGTTCCTGTTTACCAACCGGGTGATAATGTCAAGTACCAAAAATATCTATTTTAAAGTTCCTTCAATTAAGTTTTCTCCCAGATTTGTGGGTCTTTAAAGATCATTAGATGTATTAATCCTGCATCATATCGTCTTGCATTTAACTCCTGCCTTATGTATACCAAATGCATTCCATGTGCCCTTGTTGAAACCTCTAACCTCTGGCTCTGCAGTGTGGACAGTCAATGCAAATAAAATTTGTTTACAATGAACAAATTTCATTGGCAATGGTTAAAATAATGTATACATGACTGCATGCACTGTCAGCCATGTATACACAATTGGTGGCATGAAAGGGCTAGATAGAATATTTGCTCTAGGCAGATGCACTCTCTGACACTGTGTCAACCCTAGGACCCCTACAGCCTAAATGTAGAATGTAACGATTTAGGACCGGCACAATTTACATGACTGGTATAGTGAGCAAAGAGTCTTAAGTTAACTTGTTAGCAGACATGTTAACTTTAGAACTGATGCGCCAGTCTCTCCTAGTCAAATCTCCAACCTCCATTTCTCTTTCCAGAGGTATATCTCTAGTATTCCCCCCTTTCTTCTCAAACGTTTACCTAACACCCAGTGCTGCATTTACAGTGTTTGCCTTGGCAGCACTTTCCATGGGGGATGGGCTGCAAAAAACGTTGTCCCCAAACTCCAAGGCAGATGCCTTGTTAGCCTAATGTCATGAGAGTTCCAGGAGCTGGCCAGATGGCCACATTAGGGTCCTTTGAGGTGGGTGTTTGCACGTAAAATAGCTGGGTGGAGAAGGAGTGGTGGTTTCTGTGCTCTTCTTGCTCTGTTCCCTTGTGCGCCCTGCTGTGATGCTGGGAGCCGGAATATGACGTCACTCTGGCCCCAGCATCACTAAACAGCACATGAGGAAGCAGAGCCAGAAGATTACAGCTCCCTCACTGCCTCCATTGACCGTCTGCCTAGCAGCCCCAGCAATCCCAGAAGTATGTCAGTCGCAGTATTTTAGTCGCAGTGTGTGTCTGTCAGTGAATTTGTGTGTGTCTGTAAGTGTGTACCTGCCAGTGAGTGTGTATCTGTTACTGTGTGTCTGTCAGTGAGTATGTAGCTGTAATGATAGAAAAAAGGAAGAGAATAGGCGCTCGCTATAGTGATCAGGCAGCAGTATATACACAAGGATTCCCAAGCCTTGTAAGTGAATAGTAGGAAAAAAAGAAAAACGTATACCGCGCCTAATTTATATATGTGAAATATACATACATATATCTTGAATATTCCAAATGTATCGTAACCTCAAAAAGAAAAGATTAAGAAACAAGTAATAGTGCAATACAGTAAATATATTCTTTAGAGCAGATGGTATAAGGCTAAGTTCAATCCACTCACATATGGATGAGCTATAACAGAGCTCTGCTGTGAAAACGCATGGACGGTACAATCCCCGTCTTTGGATTTGCAGAAGTTGCCACGAATATTTCCACAATGCAGTGAACGTAGTAAATATGAAAGGGAAAATAGCAGCAATATGGTGAAGTAAGTACTAATAGTATGATCAGTATTAAATAGTATTGTACTTACAATTTCTAGAGCATATATCCTGCTCTAGTATAAACAGCATAGGTGGTATAATCCCCACCAAGGATATACAGGATCCAGGAAATAAAATAAAAGATTGGAGTGGATATAAAAGTAACTTTAAAAGTATACTTTAATATAAACAAACAGAATAAAAAATAAAATTTATAAAACATAAAATATAGTCCCACTTAACGCGTTTCGCCAGGTTGGCTTCTTCAGAAGTGTATGTAGCTACAAGAGTATGTAGCTGTCACTGTGTGTCTGTCAGTAAGTTTGTGTATGTCACTGTGTCATATCAGTGAGAACGTGTGTGCTTATGATTGTGTGTCAAATCAGTGAGTCTATGTCACTGAGAGTGTTTACCTGTCAGTGAGTGGATGTGTCAGTGTGTGCCTGTCAGTGAATGTGTTTGTGTCTGTCAGTGAATGTGTTTGTCTGAGTGATTGTGTGGCTGTCAGTGTGTCTGTGAGAGAGAGAGAGAGTGTGTGTGTGTGTGTGTGTGTGTATGTGTTTAATTTAAAAGCAAAGGATAGGAACAGGGGTAAAAAGTTGTGTTGCTTATAGAAAGTGGGGGGTAACCCCTAGTAGCTAATTGAAGGACAAAAAGAGAGAACAAACAGATACAGAGAAGCCTAAGACTTAAAAGAGTCAGTCACAAAGGCTCCCTATGTATGCAAAGCAACCCACATAGAAGTGACATAAAATTTAACTTTTAATTGATTCCTTCTAAAATAAAATCCTAAATAATAAGTGAAAACATAGTGAATAAATAAATTAAATAAAAAGAGAGAAGGAGAACTACGGGATAACTAAGTAGTAACAGAGAAAAAGTAGAGAGAAAAAGTGCCTAGTGGATCAATAATGAATCCAGAGGTATCTATAGTAAAGAAAACACTTAAATCTTTCCCACTGTATAGATACTAGTATTGCATCTCCTATCTCTCTATAGTCTCAAGCATTGATGACCTGCCTAAGTGTAACAAAGTAACCTATATTGAAGGATCACCAAGGTAATAATATCTAGCTACTGGTAATATAGAGAGGGTGGTTTACACGGAGCGCCATACAAAGATTATTATAATAGCTGCAGCATCGTCCCTAATCTAACTCCAACCACCCGCTCACTGAACTAGTCCCGACGCGCGTTTTGCCACACTGGCTCTTCCAAGGGAACCGAGCAAGACGCCGGCAGTCGTTTAAATAGCCCGCCCTCCTCTGTGTTTGGTCACCATTTCAAGCAATCACAAGCGAGGGGGCGGAGTAAAGTGCCGGTGCCGGTTAGCCCCTGATCGCAGTGGGGACCCGACAGGGATAACAAATATAATGATTTGATGTCTGTGTAAATGAAATGTCAGAGGAAAATGACAGTTAAAAATAAATAAATGAAGTGGAATATGTAGGAAAATGCATCCGTATCTAACAGACTTGTGGCTAAAAGTATCAATTAAATGTTACAAATGGAACAAATGTGGAGACAATTATGCCGTTGAATAAGCAATAGTCAGATTATAAGAGAACGGTATACAGTAACATTAATTCTTGTATAGGGATTTACAGTGGTAACTTGAATACATGCTGAAACCAAGCTTAAAGAGATAGGTCCTTATATGAAGGAGGATGTATAACTCGGATCAAACCTGTCAATTATATTTCTCATTGCTCTATCATAATAAAGAGCATAATTGTAAATAAAGCAATACAATGTGGCAACTAAAAGGTAGTATGATGTTCCACAAGTAAAAAGAGAGGAGAAAGAAATGGATCTTAACTGTAGACTAGATTCACACATCAAATTGATGTGGGTGACTGTACCGTCAAGGATCTATTTATGAATGAATGAATGGAGTAAAATTAAACTCCTCATTTAGTCCTTTGGGGTATAATGTTTGGAACAAGTAAATCCAGCGAGATACAGCTTTCAATAATGCAATATTAATATCACCTTTCCTGTGGTTTTGGAAGACCTTTTGAATCACTTGGAATTTGAGTACATTGGGTCTAGAGTCATGATTTAGACGTACGTGTCTTGCTATCGGAGTATCCATATGTGGATTTAAAATTGAATTGATATGTTGCAAGATACGTCGACGTAGTTGTTGATAGGTCTTGCCAATGTACTGTAATCCGCACTCACATGTGATAATGTAAATAACATTGGTGGATCCACAATTAATGAAGGAGTTCACCTCAATATCTTTTGCGATTTTATGATTCCGTACTTTTTTAGATGGTAAAATAAAATTACAAGCCTTACAATGCCCCCACCTGAAAAGGCCCTTGGTCTGAAGCCAGGTTGGCTTGGTAGATAGTGGTTTCAAATGACTTTGGGTTAGCAGGTCTGCAAGGTTCTTTGCTCTTCGGTACGTTAATGAGGGTTTGTTAGTAATGGTATTTTTGAGACATGTATCGTATTGGAGTAGTGGCTAGTTACGATTAAATACCTGTAAGGTGTTATTCCAATTTTTGCCATAGGTCCCTATAAGTCTAGTGACCCCAGCAGTAGATTGAGTCGTGTTTGGGGGTTTGTGTAGGCTCTCGGACCTATCTACGGTTTTTGTTCTTTGGTAGGCTTTTTTAAGAATACGATTCGGATATCCTAGACTTTTGAATCTCTGTCTAAGGACGTTCGCTTCTTTTTCATAGTCCTCAGGGTTGGAACAGTTCCTTTTTGCCCTGAGGTATTGACCGTATGGTATGTTGGCCTTTACATGAAATGGATGGAAGCTGTCCCAATGTAATAAACTGTTCGTAGCGGTGGGTTTTCTATATAGTGAGGTGGATATTAGTCCATCCTCTGACAGAGCGATTGTGAGATCCAAAAAGACTAGATGACTCTCATGTATAACATGAGTTAGTTTAAGGTTTATTTGATTGATATTTAAAACATCTACCAAGTCCTTAAATAGTGAGAAAGAGCCTAACCAAAATATTAGCACATCGTCAATGTACCGAAACCATTTGAAGATTGACGATGTGTACATAGCATAGGTACTAGTAAACACAATTGTTTCTTCCCACCACCCCAAGAAGAGATTAGCGTAACTGGGTGCACAAGATGAACCCATGGCAGTGCCCCGTAGTTGTAAAAAATATTTCCTATTAAATGTAAAGTAATTATGTGTGAGTACGAATTTTAGTAGGAGCAAGATGAACTATTGTTCCTGTATACTAAATGTTTTTGCTTTCTCCAAAAAGTAAGCTACTGCTGCTAGACCCTTATCATGTGGAATGTTATTGTACAATGCCACTACATCCAAACTCGCCAGGGATGTGTAGGGGGGCACCGTAAGATGTTCCAAAGCTAAAAGTGTCTGTTTGGTGTCCCGTATATGTGATTTTAATCCTGTTACCAAGGGCTGTAACAACTTATCCAAGAATTGGCTTGCTCTCTCCGTTAGGCAGTGATTGCCAGACACGATTGGCCTGCCCGGAGGGTTCTGAAGGTCTTTGTGTATTTTTGGGAGACAGTAAAAGGTGGCAATGGTGATATTGGACTGGGAGACAATAAATCTAAACTCGTTTTGAGTAATAATACCATCAGTAAGAGCTTTTTGTGCTAAAGATTGCAGTTCCATCAGGAACTTTTTTGTAGGATCATCCTTCAGTAACTGATAGGCCATTTTGTCCATAAGGTGTTGCATGCACATGTTAACATATTGGTCTCTTTGCATGAGGACAATGTTCCTTCCTTTATCTGTTGGTTTTAAAACAACATCTGTTGCTAGTTTCAGTTCTTGTAAAGCCTGTCTCTCTTCTGCTTTCAGATTAGAGGTTTGAGATAGTGAGGGAGTTTGATTCTCTAATTCAATACATGGAAATTCCTTCAAGTTGGGAGTAAACCAACTTGGAGGTTTAAAATTAGTCAATGAGTCTAATGTGCCTTGTTTTGAGTGTAAGTCCATAAGTAACTTAAAGAGTGCATTGTCCTCTGGTGAGAGGCCTAAGTCTTTAAGCTTTTTCAGATTGATTTTTTCATGCAAAGCATGTAAGGCCAATTTACGGCCAAACAGGTTCACATCTTTGGCCCAGTCAAATTGATTCGTAGGGGGTGTAGGTATGAAAGAAAGGCCCTTTTGGAGAAGTCATATATGTCTTTGTTTTAACATGAATTTCGAGAGATTTATTATCTTATTGTCCTGTGTTTTCACAACTGTTGATAGTTGGATTTCTGTGTCTTGTACCCCCACCTGTTCCTGTCTCTTAATCTTTCCCTTTGTGGCTGTGGCCAATCCTGATCTAAAAAAGTCAGTGATGGTTGAATTGGTCCTGCAGTGGGTTCATGTCTAGAGTTTGTAGTGGCAGTTGAATCCACTGGGGGGTCTGAAAAGGTTATGTTTCTATCCGTATTTCTCAGAATGCCTTTGGTCTGCCCTGAGGGTGTATGTTGAGTGAAACGAGTGTTCTGCCTTTTTTGGTATCGAGGTCTAGACTCTGATTCAGACCACTCGGTCTCATCTGATGAGGAGAAACCTTTATTATGTGCTTTATTAATATTAAGCCTCCTTTTGTTTTTATTTTTAAAGATGTTTCCTTCCTGGAAATCCCTGTAGTCCCTTTGAAATTTATAGTGTTTTTTCAGTCTAATGTTTCTTTTGAAATTCTTTAAGTTCTTACTCAGCTTACTCTCCATGACTAAAAAGCTTGGTTCTTTATCAAAGGTCCTAATTTTCTTAATTTCAATGTCCAATTCTCCATTTGTTTTGTCTAAACTTTGTTGTTCTAATTGAATTAAAAACTGCATGATTTTGGCCGAACATTCCAGAAGAATGGAATTCCATTCTGCTATCTGCTCTTCAGTCTTGACTTTGTCAGGTAATAGAATGTCAGGTGTGTGTGTATGTGTGTCTGTCAGCGAGTGTGTAGCTGTCAGTGTTTATCTTTGAATGAGTGTGTGTCTGTGAGGCAGCACAAAAACAAAATACACAACTGTTAAGACCCATATGAATGTTTGCTGCTCTTGCCTCCAAACTTTTTATATCCAGCACCTTTTCTGGTATGTTATATGTTCAGTAGAATGGACTAATCCACAAAATGTATAACAAATAACAGTGTTAGATAACACACAGTTCTGCAAATGTATTACTTTTTAAATAATAAATAATAATAGGAAAAAAACAATCTCAATTATTTTTTTTCTAAAATATGGAAGTTCAATATTTATTTATTTATTTATTTATTATTGCAATTTATAAAGCGCACACAGATTCCGCAGCGCTGTACAATTAGTTGAGAAACGTACAATATACACAAACAAATACAAGAGGTAAGAGAGCCCTGCCCGTAAGCTGATATCTAGCCATTGGAGCTCTTTTATGCAAAGTGCTTAGCTAGATGGCCCTTGAGCTTACAATCTAAAGGATACCAGGGGGATTTGAGACAAAAGGTAGCAGGGGAAGTTTGGAGGTGATAGCTGAAAGAGTTAACAGAGAAGCAGCTATTGGTAAGATGTTAGGGGAATGAACAGGTAATTGGGTGAGAATCTCGAACAGCTGGAGGAGCATGCTATATATTTAAGGGGAGCCTGGGTGGGCGGGAGGAGGGGAGGGTGGGTGGGAAGTGGGGAGAAAAAAAATGCAGTCTTCACTGAGTTGATTGTGAAGTGAGGCCTGAGGAATAGAGATAGAACAATTAATGAAGGTATTTACGACAGGGGAGGGGAAAAGGAGAGTGTGAGAGGGGGAGGGGGGGGGGGCAGAGTAGGCATGTGTTATAGACTATTGAAAAGTTTAGCAATAAAAATTCTATCACCCAAAATATTAATAACTGTCTACATGAAATATTGGTCACAAACATTAAATGACAGTGGTACACACTGCATGCACATAACAGTGGCAAACTACAGGTATCAATTGTAACAACTCTATAGTAACACATGATAATTTTTTGTATAAATAAATGTTAAAATTGTGACCACATATCACAAGTCAAGTTTTTGAAAATGGACTGAAATGGCATGTGGGTATATGTGAGGTTTCATTTCTGTATTTGTTCTGAAATAACATCTGTCTCATGCCAAGACCTGACAAGAAACAGAATTTTTTTTGTGACTTCTTTTATTCATGTGTTGTAAATTGAATAAATTATACATAGAAAGAAAACAAAATAAGCAATCAATTCCTTTGGCTGTGAAATAGAACACTATTAGCAGACATGGGTAAATCCAGGGGTGGATTGACGACTCTGGGAAGTGTGAGGGGAAGAAGCAGGACCAGGAAGTTACATCACTTCCTGCACCCTCCTCCTGCAGAGTCTGCTGAAGCTAAGGAGCGGAATGACAGAATATATAGGTATGTAAATATTTTCTTTACCCCCCCTTTACCCATCCAGCCCCATGCCTCCCTTTACCTACCACAGCCCCTATGCCCTCCTTTACCCATCCAGCCCATATGTCTCCCTTTCACCATCCAACCCTATGCCCTCCTTCACCCACCACAGCCGTTATGCCATATTTTACCCTATTAGCCCCATGCCAACTTTACCTACACAGCCACTATCCCACCCAGCACCCAACACAGCCCCTATGCCCTCCTTTACCCTTCTCAGCCCCATTCACCCACCACAGCCCCTATACACTCCTTTACTTACCACAATCTCTATCCCAATTATTAGCTACTGTGGTAAATAAATGATGGTTCCCTAGGACTTTGTCTTGATCCCATGGATTTAAAAGCCAGTATTGAGATGGGGCATTACCAGATACCATCAAGGAATGAAATCCCGGAGTGAAGGCAAATGCCTGGGTATTTTTCATCGAGGACTCCTAGAATGGATGTTAGCAGATGTCTCAGGTTAAATAAATCAGGGGCATATGTACCTTCAACACACCCTTTGGCAGGTATATTCATATATTCTAAAAAGTCTGCATTTAGGACTACGTTTATCCCTGTAAACATTTTAAAGTTTACATTACTGATATACAGATTTGGGGTGCCACAGAAAGTGAACTTAATGACAGACTTGAGAAGGTTCTGGCGATTGTCTAAAATAATGAATTACAACTGAACAAAACAAAATGACAATTTCCAAACTTAAATTCTTTATTTAGGAGAAATCCAGCAAAAGTCTTATACAAAGTTCAGACAGTTATGGTTCATGAATTTTTGAGATGGTGGCGCGCCAAACTGCATTCACATCATTTGACTCCATTCCCTCACTCTGAAAATCTCACCTCCTGATTTATTGAACTCATTATATATTACAATTGCTATCAAAATAACAACAACTTTATTTTATTAGCATAACCCTTTGACAGCACGCGATATGACACACTGCAAATACATTGTGAGTAAGTTATGAAAATTGTGAAAAAAAATAAACATTTTTGGTGCTTACTAACAATTTATGCATCTGAAATGTATTTAGCACAATATCAATGTATCTTATTTACACAGATTGATTTTTAAACAAAGTTATTGTAGTTTAAAGACATCTTACTGTGAGTATTATTGCTGTAGAGTTCTGTTATTATATACAGTTTTGCAATGTTTTACAGGTATATGCAATATTGAAACTGTACATGGGATAGTCTGGCTGCATAATTCAGTGTGGTAGGTCTGGGGGCAACATTACCAGAAGTCACACAGTGTTGGTGTTTAAGGCACATATTTTCATCAGATTCACACAAAGCTGACATGGGAGAAATATTTCTGGAAGACACACGGTATCTTATTGGATGCCACAGTAACAGCTGACACACTTAGTGCTAATATTAAAACTGAGCTTTTTTTACTTATGTGTTTCCCTTTAGCCTAGTGGTTAAAGTTTTTAAAGTTTGTGCTTGGCAACTTGGGTTCAAATCCTGCTAGGTATTTACTAAATATATTAATATAATGAATATTTGATAACTACATCACACTTATGGAAACAAAATGAGCTGGATACAAAAAATCACAGCCCCTGCTATCTGATGTGTACAGAATGAACAGAAAATAAAATATAACAAATAACAAAAAAAGACAATAGTCAGTGTAACGGATCGACGGGCACCCCAACTGGGTACCTACGTTGAAGGATGCTCCTAGCGCTTCCTGAGGGTTTCCAGCATTCCAGCCAATGCCATAACCACCGTAGACTCCTTCAGAGGGCAAACCAGGAACAAGCTCTTTGAAGAGTTTATCAGTGAATATAGCAAGAGAGTATGCAGAGCATAGCAATCCCTTGTAGCAGATTCCCCCAATAAGAGACGGCACTCCAAATTGAGGGTGAAGTAGAACTGTCTGTACTGGCACATACAGCCTCTTTTATTCACATTCTACACAGGGTTTCACATTCTACACAGGGTTTTGCAGAACAACCAATCAATACGTACAATACACTCAAGACACTCAAGACACTCCCACACAAAATCCTCCCCTCTGCCTGTGATATAATTACTGAACACAATGGTCTAACTTAATTATCACAGGCAGGAAAATACACAGTTTTACACAATATTCATAACTCTAAAAGTATACATCACATTCACATAAAACTTACATTTTCAGAATACTCCAAATACAAACATACGTCAAAATCATACAAATTGGTCCCGTGGGTCAAAGTTTAATTGAAAGTCCCTTTGTGACCAAATGAAGCATGGTTTTTCTGCCCAAAACCAGTTCCACAGAGTCTTCTATCCTGGAGATAATTGGGAAGTAATCCAATTATCTCCAAGGACAGAGGCAAAACTCCATTAGCCACATGGTAGCAAAATACAATAAAATACATAAAAATATATAACTGTGCAGTTATTGCATAAAACAGGTACATTCAACATATCACCAGATAGCTTAGATCTGAGCGCACATTGTTACTGAATGGTGCTCAGATCACATACATACAGTTCAATTTCCATCGAGCCAAAGTCTTTCACATAGTCTTTCGTTATACGAATGGGCTCCATGGCATAGCTATCTGGGGTAACACTGCTCACATAGGGAAAGTACCGAATGACCCGGCTTTCGGGTCTTTGCAGGGGAAAATCAAGCATTTCAACATGGCGCTATAGTCACAGGGCAGGAGGCTGGCAATCAGTCTTCTCCAATGCCCAGTGGCGAGGCTGGTTCCGCCACAGTCAGGAATGTGAATATGGCGGCTACTCTTTCCTTTCTTTTATTGTTCAAAATATAGCTGTATGAGTAACAGAAAGTAGAAAAGAAAAATAAATAAATATATATATATAATTTTTTATTTTTTATTTCCACTAACAGCAATGGGGGACCAAGATTGGTTGAAAATACCACAATATATGTCCAATTCGTAACCCTATATTCTTTCTTCTTTTGCCTTATCGAATGGCTTTGTGGACATAAGTGACATGTGGAGGATATAGGGAGACATGTGGGAAATGGGGATTTGAGGATCTGGGAGATGTTTGGGGAATGTTGGTCCGTGAGGGCATATATTGGTCTTCAGGGAAGCCCATGGACAAATTTTGCCAGACTGCTGTCAGTTCGTAAAATAATAATTCATTTAGGATCCCTCCTAATAGTACAATAAAACTATAACTACCTTCCATAGACTATAGACATTTGTCCTATTATAATTGATCACATAACAGTTCAACAAACAGCAAGTTGTAGTGAACTGAGAACTATCAGGAAATATGAATTCTAAGAGATAAATAAAACATTTGACAGAGTTGAAATATTTGGTTAAATATAGTTGTCTATACATCACAATTATGTGTTCAGTTAAAAGTCAGAGTGTATTCTGATAACAAAAATGCTATTTTTTTTTTCCCCAACCATACAACTTCCTTATTCTAAGAAACTCCATGATTGATCAGCATTTTTGTCGTGAGCAGTGTATAAAGTTCTTAGTTTAGGCTGTTTATGTCTTGCACATGTTGAGTTTTTTTCTCTTCGCAATACAAGGTACATATCTTTAATCTTGTTATTATCTTTATAACCTTTCTGCTGACTACCTCTTTGACTTTATCAATGAAAACGATCTCTAGGAGTGATTACAACACAGTAAGTTAAATGTAAAATGTATGTTTGTTTTTATATATGTTTTTCTTTGACTATAACATACATTTTAAATGTTAAGTGCAAGAAATAAAATGCCAAAGCAGTATGAAATTAGAATTGAAAACACAAAAAATGCAGAATATAAATAATTGTATCAAGATGTTCTCCACAACAATATGCATTTCGGTTCTAAGAATTTGGACTAGAAATCTTTGTTTAATGCCCTTAATGATTAATGTTAGTTGGTATGCTCAAAGTTGAATAGTGGAAATAGAGAAACTGTATATACATTGTTTCCGAACTATAACAATATAGGCCTCATTGAGAACTTGTTATTTGAATGACTCGTTATCTGGATGATAATTTATATTCATTTTTGTTCATTTCATTTTTCTTTAATGTTGCAACCAATGTGTTAAATGCTTAGTGTACACTGTCTATGTTGTGGGTTTTTCAAGTGGTATCAGATCATAAGAGTGTAGTGTCTTCATCATCACGTATAAGTGAATAAATTATCCTTAAAAATTGAAGCCCACTTAGTGTGGAAATAAACTTTTTCTGTTGTTTAAATTTGGCCTCCTATTACTCTGGATGTTACATCATGAGTTCAAATGAATAACATTATATTGTGATGAAAGATAAATTAAACAGAGAGCTGTATTGATATTTAAAACAAAACAATAATATGTGATTAAATTGAATGATTGCTTTTATAGATTTGTCTGTAACATTTAATTAAAGATTTTAAACATAAAGCCAGAACAATATTTCTTATTTCTCACATGCATAAGATTAATTAATTGCTAATTTCAGACTTACCTAATTATCAATAAAATCATTGGACAAACCTTCCATTATTTAAATCGAAGGGAACATTTTTAAACTTTTCTCAATGCTTCCTGTCATTTAAAGCTGCATTAAAAGTTTTATATATAGCAAGAGTCATTTCAAGTCTTTCTTCCTGGCTAATCATGGCAGCATTTAACATTTAACATATGGATTTAGCAACTTCCCCTAACCCTCGAGACAGGGAATTCAATCAATTAAACAATTAAGTATTCAGATCCAGGTTATAATAGAAACCACAGGAACCCTCTCTCCCCAGTCTTTTTTCTGACTTCATAGCCCTAGGACAGTTGTTATATTTTTTCTTTTCGAGTTTTATCTGATAAGATTTTTATTTTATGCTCACCTGGTTATGTTCTATGATCTTATTCCTGTTGAGGTCAGCCTCCCTCCTCAGGAAGCCCATGCACAAGTATCCCAATCTCTGCAGAGTTAGGAACCCCTGGGAGCCGCGGCGGTTAGTTCCCCCAATATCTGAAGTTTGGATGCCTGTGAGCACGGACAGCTTTATATCTTGCATGCTCATTTCCAAGATGGCGGAGACGTGGTGTGTGGCCAATCGGCACAGGCGCAAGGCTTTAAAGGCACAGAGCAGGAAATTTGAAATGGCGGTAAGCCAAAAAATAAAACTAGCGGTTCAATTCCCTTAAAGATACAGTGCTCTCAAGTTTGATTTCCACTCTCTGCACCTTCAATTCAAAGCTCTTCCCTTTGGGATCAGCACAGCCCTGAGGACATTCTCCAAAATTGTTCTTCTCAGAATGGAAGGTGTTGCTATTTTTCACAATCTCTATGATATTTTAGTGGTGGCTCCAGACTTTGAGACCGGGTTTCAACATCGACGCCTAGTTCTCGAGACACCCTCTCAGTTTGGGTGGCTCATCAACCACAAGAATTGGTATTGGTATTCCTGGAAGTGAATTTAAATGCAAACACGGCAGGTGGTCTCTCTGGCACACAAAAAATAAAAATCACCCTACTGGATCGAATAAGGAAGTTCAATTCAAAGACTTTGGCTTATGTGCTAGAATTTATGAAGCTCATGGATACCCTTTCTGCAACCATATACCTCATCAGATGGGCACAATGGAACCTTTGTCCGCTACATCATTTTTTCCTGCGGAATTTCAGGACCAGCTCTCGAGAGTGGGAAAGATCAATTCACATTTTAAACCATTTAAAAATAGAAGCTTCTATGGTGGCTGTCGTGGAAAAACATCTCCAGAGGGTTTTCTCTGAGGGCAATTGATTGATTGGTCATTACAACAGATCTTAGTCAGTACGGATGGGGAGCCTCCACGGACTCAAACATCAACCAATCGAGAGCAGCATTTCAAGTGTTTTGGGATTTTCAACACCTCATCTCGGAATTCTTGGATAAACCAGAAGTGTATCTCTGATGAGGGAATTACAATCAATCACACAATTTTATACATAAAAGATGCAACATCAATTCTTAAAACTATGGATCTTATTGAATGAAAGGACGAATATAGTTGGGCGACCCTGGATGTCACTTCACTTTACACAGTAACACATCACAATTTGGGTTTGGCAGCTGTAACTATATACATCAACCAGGATGATTCCATCAACAGTAATTTGAAAGAATTTATCTTAATTGGAATTTGCTTCTTTTTACAGCACAATTATTTTTTCTTTGATGGTAATTTTTATTTACAAATCACAGGTACCGCCATGGGAAGCAAGTTCGCCTCCAGCTATGCCAACATTTACATGAGACAATGGGAAGACCTTTTTGTGTGGTCTAGGCATGGCTGGAGGGAAAACTTGGTCCTATGGCGGAGATTTATAGATGATATTATTATTTGGAAGGGCACTGGGAATTCCTTTGGAGATTATGTCAACCACCTCAATCAGAATAAATGTAATCTCAAATTGGCAGCCGAGTCCAATAAAAATACTATACATTTTTTGGCTTTAACAATTTTCATGAAAGAAAGTAAAATATTGAGTAAATGTTTCTTTAAGGAAACTAACGGCAATAGCCATGTCCACCAACAAAGCATTCACTATGCACCATGGCTGAAGGGGATAACCAGAAGCCAAATGACACAAATTACAAGAAATTGCTCAGATATGCTGGACTTAAAAAAATAAGCTAATATTGTAAAAAATAAACTTTTTCAGAAAGGATACAATAAAAACAATATTGAAAAAGAAATCAGACTGGCAGAAAGGAGAAACAGAGAATACCTTTTAGGAAGTAGAGTAAAAGAAACCCATAATGATGTGTACAGATATGCTTTTATGACTAAACACAATAAAAATTATAAACAAATAAGTCAAAATTTTGGCCATTCCTCAGGGAGGATTCGGTCTTAGGGGAAAAACTACCCGAAAGACCACAAATTATTATTAGAAATGCACAAAACTTAAAGAGTTTATTAGTAGAGTTTAGCCAACCCGAACTGTAAAGTTCAGGTTCGTACCGAACATTACGGTTTTTGGACCCCGGACTCGAACATGGACATTTCACTGTATGTTCGGGTTGGAAATTCGGTGTTCAGCGATTTAATGGCGCATTTTGAAAGTTGCAGGGCAGCCAATCAACAAGCGTTTGACTTGTGTGCCCTTAGAAGCCATCACAGCCATGCCTACTAATGGCATGGCTGTGATTGGCCAGTGCAGCATTTGAGCTATCTACCAAAAGGCTGAAAGACCTAAACTGGTCTTTCAGCCACATTTACTAATACTAAGTAAAGATTACTTAGTATTAGTAAATTCAACCATGTCTAGCAAACAGTGAGCAGCCAGTGGCTGCTCACTGTAAAAAAAATAAAAAAAGAATAAAAACCTATTGGCCCCCAACCCTGAATGGCGGATGGAGGCCCTAAAGTAAAATAAGGGGGGACCTATTGTCCTCTCCCCCGGCCGCCACCCCTGAGCAGCATGTGGGGGCCCTAAATAACAATGATGGGGTGGGGACCTACTGTCCTCCCTCCCAGCCCCACCCCTGGGCAGTGGGTGGGGGCCCTAAATAAGAATGATGGGAGGACCTACTGAATGGTGGGTGGGGGCCCTAACGTAAAATAAGGGGGGGACATATTGTCCTCCCCCCCAGCCCCCACCCCTGCGCGGTGGGTAGAGGCTCTACATAACAATGAGGGGGGACCCACTGTCCTCCCCCCCGGCTTCCACCCCTGTGCGGTGGGTGGGGGCCCTAAATAAGAATGAGGGGGAGGGACTACTGTCCTCCCCCCCGGCCCCCACCCATGCGCAGTGGGTGGGGGCCCTAAATAAGACTGAGGAGGAGGGACTACTCTCCTCCCCTCCCAGCCCCCACCCCTGAGCGGTGGGTGGAGGACCTAAATTTAGAATAAGGGGGAGGGACCTATCAAAAAAAAAAAAGTGCAAAAAAAAAATCCATGTTCACCTGGAGGGCTCCGAGCAGACTGAGCTCTGGCCTAAATAAGAATGAGGGGGAGGGACTACTGTCCTCCCCCCGGCCCCCACCCATGCGCGGTGGGTGGGGGCCCTAAATAAGAATGAGGCAAAGGGACTACTGTCTTCCCCTCCCAGCCCCCACCCCTGAGCGGTTGGTGGAGGACCTAAATTTAGAATAAGGGGGAGGGACATATAAAAAAAAAAACGAGTGCAAAAAAAAAATCCATGTTCACCTGGAGGGCTCCGCACAGACTGAGCTCTGCAAGGAGGGGAAGGCTTATAAAGCCTTGCCCCGCCCTGCAATTAGGCTCAGAGCACTCTGATTGGTGGGTTTAAGCCATCCAATCAGAGTGCTCTGACAGGTAAATGAAGAGACTGACAGGTAAGTCTCTACATTTACCTGTCACAGCACTCTGATTGGTTTACACGCTGTGTAATTTGACTCATAACAACACTCTGATTGGTGGATTGAAAGTAAGCAATTAGAGAGTTATGAGTCAAATTACACAGCGTGGGAAAATTCCAAAGAACTTTCCCACGCTGTGCAAAATGACACAGAGCACTCTGATTGGCTGGATTTCAAGCTAACCAATCAGAGTGCTCTGTGTCATTTTACACAGCGTGGGAAAATTCCAAAGAAAATTCCAAAGAAATCCTTCATATTTCAATACTAGAATTTTCTAGGCATTTTTAGTTCTATATAACACACATACAACACACACAAAGATAGGTGGAGCAAATAGTGATAGAAAATAAAGATATACTTCCCTCTCTTCTAACTTCTCGCTGTAAGAGATAGAGAGGTACAAAATAGTGCAGATATTGCTATATACAAAATATAAATAGAATATAAATCATATGCACTCACAATGGGAGAGCCATATAATGCAAACTGGCTCTGGTGTGGATTTCCTTTGGGATCTTAATTGGGTGATCCCCAGACCTCTTTGATGGTATTTGTTGAGGTATGTCTTCCTTCAATGATAGGCAATGGAGAGAATGGTATATTCCAAAGGCAAAATATTTATTCAAGAAAAAATAAATAAAATGGTTAAAAGTAATACAATAAATAAAAACTCTTAGTGTCCAATATGATTGCCAAAACGCGTTTCGCCAGTGTGGCTTCATCAGTTGGCAACTTGCCAAAACGCGTTTCGCCAGTGTGGCTTCCTCAATTGGCAACTGAGGAAGCCACACTGGCGAAACGCGTTTTGGCAATCATATTGGACACTAAGAGTTTTTATTTATTGTTTTACTTTTATCCATTTTATTTATTTTTTCTTGAATAAATATTCTCTGCTCTGCTATTTCATCTCTCTCTGTTGTTAAATGGGCCATGCATCCTATGGTTGTTCACGTTTTCAAGGCTGTGATGAGAAAAATACCTCCAGCAAGGAAATTCTCTGCTCCATGGAATTTACCTCTGGTCCTGCAAGCTGCGACGGATCTGCCCTTAGAATCTCTTGAAGAAATTCCTATCCCAGTTTTTTCTCAGAAGACCTTATTGCTACTGGCATTAGTCTCAGCCAGAAGAATGGCAGACATTAGAGCATTACCATCTGAAGAACCCTACAGTACTTTTCTCCATGATAGAGTAGTTCTACAACCAAGACCAGACCTTCTTCCAAAGGTCATTACCTCATATCATCTGAATTAGGAAATCATCCTGCCAGGATAATTCCAAAATCCTTTATCACTTGAAGAGGAAAGATGTCATACGTAGTGATGTCCCGAACGGTTCGCTGAACGGTTCACCACGAACGGTTCGCCACGGACTCATCATTGAGTAAACTTTGGCCCTGGACCTCACAGTCAGCAGACACATTCCAGTCTCCCACCTCCTGGACAGCATCCATTTTACATTCATTGTGAAGCTGCATTCTTAGTGAGCTGTCCAGGAGGTGGGAGGGTCTGGGAGGGAGGGTCTGCTGCTGATTGGCTGGAATGTGTCTGCTGACTGTGAGGTACAGGGTCAGAGTTTACTCAATGATGAGTCCGTGGCGAACCGTTCGCGAACCTTTCGGCGAACCGTTCGGGACATCACTAGTCATAAGTTAGACCTGAAAAGGTGTTTATCCATGTAAATTGAGCGTTAAGCAGATTGGAGAAAATCCTCTCAACTATTTGTGATCCCATGTGGTTCTTGTAAGGGAGAAGCAGCTTCAGTCCCTACCCTCCCCGTTCCTGGGTGTTTTCTGTTGTTTATAAGGCATATACTGCAAAAGGTTTTTAGCTATACCTCCAATGAAAAAACACATAATAAATGTTTTTATTTGGGGTATGTCTACTAAACAGTAATTTATTTTATAGTTTTTTGGGGGGGTAGTGGGGGAAGTAGCATGTTCCTTTATTGGTTTCATGCCTCCCATTGCCACTTGCCTTTAAATATATTTATAGTTTGTTCTTCATTGTGCTGCATAATACCTGGGGGCTTCCAGTTTGTTCTCCTCTGTTCTGTGAGATTCTTTTGACTGATGGATTGTGGGTAAATAAGCTTATGGAACTTTGCTTTATGCTCTGCCCATTGCCAAAATTGTTAAAGATTACATCTCCCTGCAGTGGTGTATTTTGGTTTTGTGCTGCCCTAGGTATGGCTAAACCTATTCAACACCCTCCCACCCCCCACCCCCCAATCTAAATGTGCCCCACACCTGCCTGCCAAGACCACACTTCCTTCTTTTCAAAACCTACCCCTTCCGCTGCAAACTCCACCACTCAGTCCCATCTCATTCTATTTAGGCTCTACAATTTCCTCTTTGAGCTCCACCTCTTCGCCTCTGACCTCAAACAGCTTGTGAAAGCAATATATGCCATCAAACAGGTTACCAATACCATCTTCATCCCAAAACAACTTTACAGTGCAAGCTTTGTTCCCAACCAGCTTAGCAGTGCCATTTCTATCCCCAAACATTGTATCAGTGACATATTTACACCCAAACAACTTGCCACGTCCATCTATTTCCACAAACAGTTTGCCAGTGGCATCTGGTATACCATGCCACTAAACTTTAAATGCAGAAACTTGGTATAACATGGCAATCAACTACAAAAGGTATATCCCTGGTATATCTTGCCAATGACCTGTAGTGCGCCTCACTCTGGAGCCGCTGCCTCTTAGAGAGCTCTTGGATGTCATCAATGTTATTCAAGCTGGAAAAGTAGAGGTGTAATGTCTAGCTCACAGAATGCATCAGTTTGCAGCAGCAATGTTACTGACACAAAGTGACAGAAATCTTAAGCATCCGTCTTTATCCACCTATTATAGCCTCTAAAGCTCACATCCTAATGTACTTTATATAACCATCAAAGCTTGCACTCTAAAGTAATTCAGTTAGCTAATAAAGCTTACACTCTAATGTAATTAATATAACCAATAAAGCTTGCACTCTAATGTTATTCAGATAGCTAATAAAGCTTACACTTTAATGTCATTAATATAACCAATAAAGCTTGCAGTCTAATGTAATTCAGATAGCTAATAAAGCTTGCACTCTAATGTAATTAATATAACCAGTAAAGCTTGCACTCTAATGTAATTAATATAACCGTTAAAGCTTGCACTCTAAAGTAATTCAGTTAGCTAATACAACTTGCACTCTAATGTATAGAGAGATCCATATAGTCTGGGTGTATATAGAGAGACATATAGAGTGTGTGTGTGTGTGTGTGTAAAGATAGGTTAATTTTACATATATCGAGAGTCATTTAGTCTGTGTGTATAAAGAGAGATCCATATAGTCTGTGTGTAGATAGAGAGATATATAAAGTGTGTGTGTGTGTAAGATAGGATCATTTTACATAAAGAGAGATCCTTATAGTCTGTTTGTATAAAGATAGGACCATTTACATATTAGCTATAATGTGTGAGTGTGTGTGCGTGTGTGTGTGTGCGTGCTTATAGACAGCCATATAGTGTGTTTGTATAAAGAGAGATCCATATAGTCTGTATGTATATAGAGAGACATATAAAGTGTGTGTGAGTGTAAGATAGGATCATTTTACATAAAGAGAGATCCTTATAGTCTGTTTGTATAAAGATAGGATCATTTACATATTAGCTATAATGTGTGAGTGTGTGTGCGTGTGTGTGTGTGCGTGCTTATAGACAGCCATATAGTGTGTTTGTATAAAGAGAGATCCATATAGTCTGTGTGTATATAGAGAGACATATAAAGTGTGTGTGAGTGTAAGATAGGATCATTTTACATAAAGAGAGATCCTTATAGTCTGTTTGTATAAAGATAGGATCATTTACATATTATATAGAGACAGAAAAAATATATACAGGGCGCCACAATCACCAGATAAATAAACGAAAAAGATGAAGATAATATTGTTTTATTTAATAATGTGCACCAACAATGTGCAAATAGTATAAAATATATTCACTCCTGACGAAGTCTCAAGGACGAAACGCGTTGAGCAGCATTGGGGACCCTTCTACTTTGGTATCAGCAGTTTCTGTTTCACATGATTTTTTTGTCTATGTGACTAGTTGTGGACATTGTTTATGTTTACCAGCTTAAAGTGATGGGAGTTGCACTCTGCACTTTATATTATTGTCTGCACTTTAGCATTTAGCACTTTTTCATGTTATATAAGAGCTGCTATACCTATGGGTCTTTTAGCCTATTGAGGCTTTTTATGTGAATATATTTTATACTATTTGCACATTGTTGGTGCACATTATTAAATAAAACAATATTATCTTCATCTTTTTCGTTTATTTATCTGGTGATTGTGGCGCCCTGTATATATTTTTTCTGTCTCTATTGGATGTTTTAAGGTTTGAGTGACCTTTTACAGTGGCTTGCCTGCATACAGATATCACTACACTTCACCCAACCCTGTATTTGTTCATTTACATATTAGCTATAATGTGTGTGTGTATAGACAGCCATATAGTGTGCGTGTGTGTGTGTGCGCGCGCTCGTATAGACAGCCATATAGTGTGTGTGTGTTGCCAGGCAATACCTTCAAAGCAAAGAAACATCCAGGAGGTGAGACTACTGCATGGTCTATTAGGGGGCGTATCAGCTATCAAGTTGATGTCGGAGAGAAGCTGGAAGGCTCCATTAGTTGGAGATCTGGAGTGGTGTGCAGCAGTTACTGAACTGCTTTTCATGCTGGCTTTTGCTTTCTAGGAGAGAGACTCCTCATCCTGCTGCAGTTTCTCTCTGTCTCAGCCTCTTCCACAATTCAAGCTTTCATTGACAACAAATATAAAGGTCACGAGACCGAGGATGGCAGCTTGTCATCCCCCATTTCCGTTTTTTGCTGCCCCCTGGAAAGTGCTGCCCATGGCAAGTGCCTTGTTTGCCTTGCTGAAAATACATCACTGCCCCATAAGAAAAAGCAGTCCATATGTATAACTAAAAAACTAAGGTGAACTTTAAAAAAAGTAAAACCAAAGATAAATAGCACAAAAAAAAGGATTACAATAAAAGTAAAACCTGCGACAGAGCCACTAACCCCTTCCCGACCTCTGATGTGCAGGGTACATCCGACAAAAAAAACACAGTTAACGACTGCGGACCTACCCTGCACGTTCATGGCTACAATGACCCGGGTACTCACCTGGACTGGTGGTCCGCTGTGACCCTGGTCCAGGGGGACTGCCCGAGATCTCAGCAGTCCCCTTGCGGCAGACCTGGCCTCTCGGGTCCTCCAGGGGCCATGTGATCACCATGATCACATGGCTGCAATGGAAGTCTATGGAGCTGCCAGAAGGGGGACTATCTGAGCAATCAGGCAGTCCCTCAGCCACGAAAAATTTAAAAAAATAAAAAAATAAATATATTATACATATGTCATATATGTATAATATATTATAAAATAGTTAAATAATTTTATAATATATTATACATATAAAATGCATATATATGATTGCATCATAAGTGTACTTTGAGATAAATACACAAATATCTCAAAATGCACTTATAATGTAATCATGTATATGCATTATATATGTATAATATATTATCAAATGCTTTAATTATTTTATAATATATTATACATATATAGGAAATAAAAAACGTGTGTGTGTATGTATATATCTATATGTACATACACACACAAGTATTATATACACACGTATTACATATGTATATGTGTATATATATGTATGTATATATACACATACACACACACGTATTATATACACACGTAATATATATATGTATATACACATGTATATATATATATATATATATAAATATATATACACACATACACACACGTATTATATGTGTATATATATATATATATATGTATATATATATAGTATGAAATAGAAATAGCGTTCAGTTTATTTTTTTTACATTTTTCACACACAACAAATATGAACGTTAACTTTGGCCAGTGTTTGTGACTAAGTGGCTTCTAAAAATAACTGGACATACCCCATTTGTAATACCTTGGGTTGTCTACTTTTGCAAATGGTATGCCGTTATGGGGGTAATTTTCATTCCTGGGCTACCATTTGGTCTCAAAGGCAACATAACCAGGCAAATTTCAATGTGCAAAAAAAACCAAGAAATTGATGCCACTAGTCTCAGTGCATAAAAGCTCCGAGATTAGCTGCATCCCCTGGATATATATGTAGTAATATAGTTATTACTGTATATTGGCATAAAAAATGTATAATTAAAGTAATTCAATAGGGAGTTTAGAATATGTGTGCTCCTGGCACAAGTAGCTAATTTTGTTTTCCAATTTACATCAGGAAGATTAAAGTCACCCATGATGATAACTTCCCCCTTCATTGTCATTTTAGCTATTTCCTCAACTAGTAGATTATCTAACTCTTCAATTTGTCCTGGGGGCCTATAAATCACACCTACACGAGTTACTGTGTGATTACCAAATTCTAACGTAGCCCAAACGGACTCTATGTTTGCCTCACTAACTTTTATTAGGCTAGATTTTATGCTATCCTTCACATACAAGGCCACCCCTCCCCCTTTCTTGCCTTCCCTATCTTTCCTATATAAAGAGTACCCTGGTATTGCTATGTCCCAGTCATTTTTCTCGTTGTACCATGTCTCAGTAACAGCGACTAAATCTACACTATCAGTTGCCATTATTGCCACAAGTTCATGGATCTTATTCCCTAAACTGCGAGCATTTGTAGACAATGGGTTAAGCCCATTGAGACCCTTGGAGTCTCTCTGCGGTACTTAAGATATTGGGTTAGACCTGTCACTATCCCATCTTTTGGGTTAAGTGTATGGGTATATACCTATATTCTTATTTTCGTTCTTAAATTTCAATGTGCACAAACTGAAAAATGTAATGTGCTATATTTTACCCTGTAACTTTCCAAAACACCATAAAACCTGTAAATTGGGGGTACTGTTTTACTCATGAGACATCACTGAATACAAATATATGTATTAGTAACGGCAGTAACAGCTAACAGTATTGTGACATTCACAGTTAAAATGCCATGCAAAACGAATTTTTTTTTACATTTCAGAATTTCTCAATTCTTTTATATTTTATTCATACTAAATTAGGTTTAATATACAAATATTTGATGTGACATGAAAGCCCCGTTTCTCCTGAACAAAATTATATATGATAAGTGTGGGTGCACATAATATGAAAGAGGTGAATTACCCCTGAACAGACATATAGCGCAAATTCAAGGTTTTGTTTTGATCACAACTTGTACAACTGCCTCAGCCCTTAAGGGGTTAAAGGGACACTTTAAGCACCAGAACCATTACAGCTTAATGTAATGACTCTGGTACAAAGAGAAGGTTCCTGCAGACTCAGCATTGCAATCGAATGTGTTTACGTTTGCTCCTATGGCCACCTCTATTAACTGTCATTGTCTAGTGAATACAACTAGAGGCCTTTACTAGTGTGGTCCGCCAATCTTTGCAGGACCGATGTTCAGTGTCTTTAAGCTATGCATTAAGACCCAGAATGATCCAAATAGAGATGCATTTAGCCAATAGCTCTTCTTTATACTGTATGTCCTCTAAGGCAGTAGTTTTCAAACAAGTCCTCAAGGCATGCCAGGATTCAGGGATTGCCTAGTTGTGTTTAAGGTGTTTTTAGAAAGAAAGACAAAAACACATTGGCACAACTGGGTAAACCCTAAATAGTGGACTGGTAGGTGTACCTTGAGAATTGGTTTGGAAACCACTTTTCTAAGGACTTCAGTGCATAGGCCAGTTTATTAAATTTTTACAAATTTTCTTGACTTTTTTCCACCAGGGTAATATTTTGTTTTGTTTTGATCCATCTCTCCCTACCCCTATTGTTTTCCTTTTAGATCAAAACTATGAATGTGAAATTTGTGCTTTGCTGGTTTTGTACTGGTCTCCTCTTAAAGATCTCAGAAACACGTATGTAGAAGAATGTTTTTCTTACATTTTCTTTTAATGAAAGAGTAAATATAATTTCTAAGCAATGTTTTAAGGAATTAATAAAGTAAATAGATTTAAAGGTTTAAAGCGCTTTAGGTTTACCCCTCTTTAGCTAATTTCTAATTTTAAAATGAGGAAGAACTTAATTTAGTAGTAGAAAAGACATGACAATTACATTATCTTTAATGGAAATAATAAAATAAAGCTAAAATAATTTACCAAACCCCACTTTAACCCCTTAAGGACACATGACATGTGTGACATGTCATGATTCCCTTTTATTCCAGAAGTTTGGTCCTTAAGGGCAATGAGAGAATAGGTTATTGCTTCATACAACACCCATTATTGTGCCTAAGTGAGGTGTTTCGTAAATGAGTGCGCTGGATCTTGTATGTTGTATGAATTGGCCCCAGCAGCACCCTTATAGGTATGCATGTTCAGGTAAGTGAGCCCTCTTAGGTTTCAGTTATATATTCATGGGGCGGGGGAGGGGGGGAAGAGCACACCCTCTTGGAATTCTATGGTTCTACATGTCAGGACATAACAATCATCTGTTCCTTAGCAGGTCATAAAAACAGGTAAACAACAATTAATTAATTGCTCATCAGCAAGTGTGACCACCTCTATAAAGGCCGAGGTTTTAGCAGTGTGCTGGTCTGGAGTATTCAGGTGTATTTTAACACCATGCCAAGAAGGAAAGACTCAGGTTTTAGAGAAGCAATTGTTGCTGCCCATCAAAATTGCATGGATTGTAAGGCCATTTCCAAACTATTAAAGTTCATCATTCTACAGTGAGAAATATTTTTCAAATGTAGAAAACATACAAGATAGTTGCCACTCTTACCAGGAGTGGATGTTCTTGCCAATTCACCCCAAGGTCAAACCGTGCAATGCTCAGAGAAATTGCAAAACTACATCTTAAATTAAATTTAGGTTTGATGACAGTACAATTCATAACACAATGAACACGTATGGTTTGTTTAACCCCTTAAGGACACATGACATGTGTGACATGTCATGATTCCCTTTTATTCCAGAAGTTTAGTCCTTAAGGGGTTAAAAGGGTTGCCAGAAGAAAGCCTCCTCACACGGCAGCATGTCTAAGGTCTGCAAAGTTGCACAAGTAAACCAGAAAAATGAAATAATAAACTGGTATCAAATATAACAAAATAAACTGGCAGAATAAGTACACAATAAGTAAAAGTCCACGATAGACTGGAAAAAGTCTATGGGGTAGGGACGTCCAAAGTGAAACCTATCTATTGATAGTAGGAGTATTCCTCGATGTGACATAGGTGAATCCTTGAAGTTCATATGAAATAGATAAAAGATAACAACTAATGGTGCAGTTTGTCCCAAGTAGGGGCTGGATACAGTATAGAAGATCTATATGGTCCTACTACTGTTTAATAGAGCTATCTACTTAGCTCTAGTGTGGATGGTGTACAGTGGTACAATCCCCACTTATAGGATATGTGAAGTGTTTGTAGTCTTGCTTGATGTAGGGACCATATGAAAATATAAATAACAGTAATAGTGCTTACAGTATATAAACCAGAGGTGTAATTATAAAATACTAAGTGGTTACTCACATTTCGTTGAGCAGGCTGACTGCTCAATGAACACAGCTTGAGTGGTATGATCTCCACCTAGGATTATAATATCCTCGCTGGAAAATTAAAAGGATCTGGTACCAGGTAAAAAGGATGGTAATAATAAAAATAAAAATAATAATATGATAAAAAAGTAAAATGGCTAACTCGCCAGACAGAAAGTGGCCAAAATACCTTATAAATATTGTTATATTAAAATACCACAAAGCGTTTCGCCCTTAGGGTTTTTCGAGTGGAGATCAGAAAGTATAACCTGGCAGACAGTAGTATATGCAATTGTTTAAAAAAGGCAACAAAATGATGTAATTAATATTTATAACATACAAAAAAGTTTAGAAATTACATACAAAAGTGTTTAAGTACACATAGAGGTTATATATCACAATATTGTTTAAAAACTAGGCTTGTTTATAGATATAATGAAAGAAAATATAAACAAATTGTGGTTACGTGGTCAGCGCCCATATTTAATTACGGGCTGCTCCACGTGATCTATCGCAATGGCTTTTGGGACTTGTAGTAGTTACTTTCGCGTCCTTATGACGTGTGGCAAAATGGGAAAGTTGGAGACACGTCCCCACTGATGCGACCCATCCCTCAGCAGGTGATAGTAATGGGCATGTCTTAGTAACGTCCAGGGGTTGGTCGTGAATTTATGACGTGGCATAATAAAAAAAATGGCAAAATAAAATCCAACTAATGGGAAAAAAAAAACAGCAAAAAAGAAACAAGGGAAAAATTAAAAATGCTATACAATAAAATTAGTCCTTTTTGCCCCACAAGAGCTCACTGCAGACTAAGCTCTCACATTGCGGAAAGCCATATTTCTGCTATTACATCACATGGTAAAATTTCTCAAGCTATGTAAAATCAGGAAGAGTTCTCTGATTGGTTTGCTAGTAAACCAACTAATCAGAGTGCTCTGACCGCCAAGTTTTGAGTTAAAAAAGAAATGGCAGCCTATTCACCAGTTTTAGTAGAAAAGTTTAGTAGACATATCTCCACCTGCCCTATGACCTCCATAGGGTTTTTAACTGCTACCGCTGCCAGTGGCAAATAGTTAATTTTTTTTTTTTTAATCCGTGACTGGATTTAAAACATTTGGTCCAGATTTCAGCTGCCCGGTGGAAATTCTTGCTTTATTGAAACAAATGCATATTAGTCCATATAAGATGAATTTGATATGTCCAGGAATAATTCTTACTTTTCTTTTTTTCATGTACAGACTGCACGACTGTGTTTCCCAGGATCACAGAGCCATATAATAATAGCTGTCTAAAAGTGAAGCCATGTAAGCGTTACAACTGACTTTTCTATTATTATTATTTTTATTTGATTGTATCTGATTTGTGTATTAGGTAATCACACAGTGCCCACCGTATTTGTCACTTAAGTGTTTTATGCAACAATAATTATATGTTATTACTAGCAAGATAAACAAGAAATGTGCTGCTCTAAATCACTAGTGGCAAGATTATAAATTAAAAATATATGTCCAAAAGTATTCTGGATTTATGATATTATATAGTATATTTACAAATGTTCCAATGTGTATGTATCTACAATATGTTCCAATAAGAACATATCTACAGTAGAAATAGTAATGCATTCAAATCTGTTAAAATAATTTGTTTAATGCTTATTATATAAAAATAAAGTTGATGGGGTCAAAAATAATTATTTAAAAAACTGAGAAAGAAAAGAGTTGCTTCACACTGGGACTCAGCGAAATATAAAATGGAATGTGAGCGCTCCTGAGTTAAAGGTAATTAATAGAATCAGTACAAAATGTGCATTTTAATAAAACAAAATATATAAAAAACACAAGCTGCTCCAAATAATAAAAAAAAAAACATAATATGCAACACGGATAAAAAATATGGGTGGTAGTTGTTTTAACGACATTGCTGCCTCGAGTGTTGCTATATTTTTTTTTATCAGTGTTGCATATTATGTTTTTAAAAATCTTTTGGAGCAGCTTGTGTTTTTTATATATTTTGTTTTATTAAAATGCACATTTTGTACGGATTGTACTGATGCTTATTATACCAGAATGGCACTGCATTTAAAAAAAAAAAAAAAAAAAATTGTATTATAGATATGTTTAAATTAGAAATTGTTAGAAATGTAAGCATTTTTTGATTTATAATTCTGCCACTATTTTATTTATTATTTAGTCCTATAGACTGTAAGCTCATTTGAGCAGGGCCCTCTTTAACCTATCATTCCTTTAAGTTTTCTTGTAATTGTCCTACTTATAGTTAAATGTCCCCTCTCATAATATTATAAAGCGCTACGCAATATGTTGGCGCTATATAAATTGCAATAATAATAATAATAATAGTACAGTGCATTTATTTAATTTTCTTGATATTATTATTAGTCTTGTCCAGGGTGAAAAAAGCTGAATTTATCTTTTATGATGGCACAATTTTGTTTAATTTTGCAAAATTTTAGTACAGAAAGAAATTCAAGGAAACTATTTGGCAGCCAAAAAACAGGAAGCATTTCGAGTATGTCTTTGTTGACACATTCAAATTGTTACAATACTACATGGCCTAGTGGCTACACAATATCAGGCATTTTTGCGTTGCCAATTCCGAGTTGCCAAAATTAGATTATTATATATCTAGATTTAAAAAAAATGGAATAAAATCGGGAGCAGGAGTAATTTCAATAAAAAAAGGGAAAGCAGCAACATAAGCAGCAGCAGCATGAGTACTGTAATATAATTTTTATTTTACATTTTTTTTTGGTGGGTGAACAACGGGATGACATGTCCAAACTGGCATTATTGTGGCGTAAAGTTACTGTCACAAAATGGCATAAGAACTTGCCATTTATTACCCAATTAGCTACCCAATTATTGTCTAATCCTCCAATAGAGTGGGGATTCAATGCCAATGGAGTGGTTGGAAGATAGATTAAGGATTGCTCTCTGCTGTTTCAAAATTATTTTCATCATATCTAAAGTGGAGTTCCAACATGTGCTACCATGGACAGTGTGTAGGAATCCCTTTTTTCTCCTGTTCCTACTTCAAGGTTTGGCTAGTTCTTACTCTATGGTGGAAATGCATGGCAACCCTCCTGCAATGCTCAAGCCTGTTTGCAGTAAGCTTGGACCAACCCCTTACCATTACCACCATATTCAGGCAGCATGGTCTGCCACCAGCGTGTAATCAAGGAAAGAAAAGTGTGCTTGCCGGTAATAGCACTCCATATAGCTGGGCAATTAGACAGGTGATACTGTTAGCCTGCTGTTTTCACATGGCCCTGGAATAGAACCCATCTAAATGTTCAAGAGTGGACTAGTGGATACTTTCCTGCGATGATGAGGAGTCCAACTGTTCCTCTCCAACCTGCCTTAGTCGATGACACCCCCTGCTCTGCGTAAGGGTGGCAGTAGTAGAGGAGGCAATCCTGCTGCTAAACCCCCCACCCCCTTCTATTAAATGCATATCATTGTAGTGGTTACACCCTGGCTAATTTTCTTTGTTGGATTTGTGATTTACTACTACTGTAACATTATTGTGTTTGACTACAGTGCACACTCTATGCAGGTGCACAGTTAAAGGGGTACAAAAAGACTTTGCAAACTTACTCAATGTTGCTGTACCCTGCAACAGTCTTAATACCACACTTGTTCAGTTAACAGCAGCCAAACATTGCATGTAATAGTGAGGGGAAAGGCTTGAAATTTTCAAAGCAATAATAGTGGCACTGAAGCATGGCAAATCAAACAATTCAATTCTTACTAGAATTAAAATAAAAAATAAATAAATATCACAAATCAGTAAAACAATTTAAAGTTAGTGAAGCAAACTGGGTATAAGTAGCTCTGGCAATAAGTAAGAATGTTATCATTTTTTAATTCCCCAGATGCTGAATGGTCAAATTATTCCTGTCCAACCTGCCTCTGTCGAATACTAGCATTATCCTTACTTTTCCCCCTTGCTTTGTCTATGGGTAACATCCACATGAATCCCAGGACTCAATGTTTCCCAACAAAACATTGCCCAAAGCATAACACTGCCTCCTCTGGCCTGACTTCTTCACTCAGTGCATCCTGTTACAATCCCTTTCCCAGGTAAATGGTGCATATGCACCAGGCCAACCACCTGATCTAAAACCTTCTTCTATTGCTCCATGGTCCAGTTTTTGTGCACATGTCCCCACTGAAGGGACTTTCAGTGGTGGACAGGGGTCATCATGGCACTCTGACCTAATACGCAGCCCCATACACAGCAAAATGCTATGCACTGTA
The DNA here is from genome assembly GCA_933207985.1 of Pelobates cultripes. Classification (NCBI taxonomy): domain Eukaryota; kingdom Metazoa; phylum Chordata; class Amphibia; order Anura; family Pelobatidae; genus Pelobates; species Pelobates cultripes. Next base: position 260,584,120 of record OW240912.1, read on the forward strand.
TGTTTTGACACCTTTCTATAATGGACAGCATTAGATTTTTTGGCAAATTGAGCTAAAGTATCTCTTCAGTGTGTTTGGGCCAGATGGGCTAGCTTTTGCTCCCTACTTCAATAAGCTTTGGGTACCCATGATCTCATGCTGGTTCACCTATTGTCCTTCCTTGCACCACTTTTGGAAGGTACCGACCACTGCATACCAGAAAAAACTCACAAGACTTTCCGTTGTGGAGATGCTCTGATACAGTCATCTAGCCATAACTTGTCAAAATCAATCAATCAGATTTTTTTTCGTTTGCCCATATTTCCTTCTTCCAACACATTACATTTAGGAACTGACTGTTCACTGGCTGCCCAAAATATCCCACCCTTTGACCATTGTAACTATAAAATCAACGTTTTTCACTCCACCTCAATGATTTTAATGTTGTACCTGATCAATTTTCCTTTTGTTGTTGTTAACAGACAGACTTAGGTTTTCACAATTTTGATTAGATATACATTTTTGGATTTATGGTAAAATCTATGTATATGTTCTAAACATACGTTTTCATTTAGGTACCTTGTTGTTGTCTTAAGCAGAAAATTATATGTTGTTTATTTGACTTCTCATACCTGTTTTCTTTTAACTTAAAATGCACATAAAACATTTAAATTTACCTTTTAAACAGATTCAAAAATTGACCTTTATTGCAAAGCTGTATTAGACGACAACTCTACTGTTCCTCAAACTGCCATTATCTTTTGGGTGATTAATGGAAAATTCACAGAAGAATGTGACAATGTGTATGAAGATAAGCCAGTGTAAGAATGCTTTTCCTCATGATCTTTTAAACTGAACTCTACATGTTTTAATGCAAAATGTCAAGATTCATCTATGTTACCCTTTACTCACTGTTATACAGTGGGTTCTTTAATAGAATGTTGATTTCTCTAATTCATAAAGGAACTCTCCAAACACCTAAAGCACTTATGTTTGCTTAAGTGCTTTGTGTGTGACAAGTAATGTGTGAAGAGTGTGTCCTCTCAGATTTCAATAGAAATTTGTGCTTTTTTTTAACTAAACTGTAACACCACCCTCATTGTCTATTAGACAATTGTTCCTGTTACTTCCTTTTAGATTAGCTCAACTGAGCTAAACTCAAGAGACAGGTAATTGCCTAGAGCACCTGCCATGCAAAGACTTCTGAATGAGCTCCTTTGGGGAGTCTGTGATTGCCACAAAAAGTCTGGTCTGGGTAAGAAGTAGATCGCTTACAAAGGCTGCAGATAACAGACCTGCAGCTTTTGCAAGCTGTTTTTACATATATCTCCAATATAGAATGTATTAATAAATGTATGCATGTTTCCATTGAGGGCATATCTACTAAATAGTGATTTTAAAAACATTTGGGCAGTGCAGTGTCCCTTTAATTAAACTTTCCACTATATAACCAATGCCAGCTTCAAATAATTTAATGGTTGCACTGAATTTAAATACAGAGGTTGGAGTTTAATTCAAAAATACCTTTGTAAATCAGTTAGGGAATAGAGGACTTTTACAAAGTGGACAGCTTGGGGAAATTACTACTCCTAAAGCTTATCTTTTCATATTCTAAAATATAGCTAGTTCTCTCCACAAAATAATTTTTTCCTGCATAATTTTTAGTTGGCAAATGTATATCTAGAAACACTGCCGATAATTAAAAAAAATAAAAAAATAAAGGGCTCTGTCACCCCTCAAAGAAAATCTGAGCAATTTATAGAGATAACACAAAATAAATCATTCAAATTCTAACACAGTCAACAGATATCATAGGGACTACTTTGTCCTATTTATTTTTCCCACTTGAAAAAATTTGATAAAAGCTATCCCCAGTGATGGCCGTGGGAAAATTGTATCTTCTCAAGGCTCCTGCGAACCTCAATAGACATCAGTGTTGTACAGTTGTGTATGTGTGAAAGCACAGCACTGACATAGGATCCTGGTGGATTACCTCCCATGCACCCCGGGACACTGTACACCAATCTACAACGTCACCATTGAGGTTCTTTGCAAAATCTCTGCTTTAAAGGGGAGTCATTGCTTCCCATGATTCTTAATATTGGGTTTATGTATCCCTGAAATGTATTTGTAAGGTCTGAAACATAAAATATAGAACTCCACACAACTGTATTTAACTGTATCCTGGAACTGAGGACCTTCCTCTTGGCTCCCTGTCAATCATCGCTATAGCCCATTGTTGTCATTAATCTTAGTAAATGGAGAAGAAACAAAAACAATGTTTCTGTTACTCTTCCTCTAATGCACTGTGTACCATTGCTGTGTTAGGACTGATCTGGATTGTGATGTAATTTGCTCAATCTTTAGAATAAATGTTAAAGGATACAGAGTACCCCATCTAAAAAGGTTTACTCGAGTTATAGGTGACTCAATGTTTTATTCAATGTTGTAATTTTCACAGGTGGCGCGATTTATTTCACAGTTTGGACGATTTAATGGCTTTAATTTTCTTTCTTATAATCTTTTAACAGTGTAATAATGAAAGGAGAAGTGAGCTCTATTCTTCACATTCTTAAAGTGGTTCCGGAATTTTATAACATTCCATTCACATGTATGATAGAGAGCACAAGTGGAACGGATAAGTCATCTATATTTTTGAAAAAAATGGACTGTTCAGGTTTGTTCTTAAATGCAATATTAATGTAAACAAACTTTTGTAACTCTCTAGTATCTAGGATATATGGAGACTGCATAAGGGTGACAGTAATAGAGGAGGCAATCCTGCTGCTATTGCTCGCCCCTTTTATTAAATTCATGTCATTGGTTACACCCTAACTTTCTTTGTTGGAGAATTAGTTCCCGCTTTGTGATTTACTACTACTGTAACATTATTATGTTTGACTACAGTGCACACTCTATGCATTGCACAGTTAAAGGGGTAAAAAAAAGACTTTGCAAACAGATTCCTCAATATTGCTGTACCCTGAAATAGACACTGTAAGCATCATAACAGCTTATTTTAATGGTTATAGAACCAGGCATTCATTTGTTTAAAAAGTATATTTTAAACACAGACACCATTAACATTCCCTATGATGTAATATGGGAATCCAGCATGTATACACTCACTGCCTGTCCATGCTAAGCAAGCTAACCTTCTGAAACTGTGCTGTGAGCAAGCAAACAAATGCATCAATATTCCTTTAACGGTGAGGGTGCGCTATTTCAAGTGGGGGTGCACGGGATGCAGTGCACTTCTGTATGAAACTCCTTTGATTTCAAATTACATTCATATTTAGCACTGGAAAGTTCTACACTCTGATTGGGTTACCTAATCGAGTCCAGATGCTTGTCCTTCACGTGAAACTGGGCGTTGCTGTTGTTCAGTCATGGGCAAAAGCAAAACCCAAGATCATAACACATAGGAAGAAACTAAACACTCTTGCAAGAAGACCAAGGAAGTTAATATTGTATTTTTCAAGCCACCTGAAAAAAATAAAAGGGTTTTGTGAACATACTGGACATTAGTATAATATTTGAAATCAGTAGTGTTTCACAAAGATATTGAATGAGGACCAAGTCACTGTTCTGTGTATACTGTATGCTTCCTGGTAGTTTAGCAATATGAACCTAAATTCAAGATGCAGTCAACTGCCCAGAGCACCGCCATGCAAAGAGTTCTTATTGGGAGTTGCATTGGGAAGTCTGGGCTTGGGAATAAGGGCAGAGATTGTAAAAACTACACACAATAGATCTGCAGATTTTGCAAGCTGTTTTTAGAAATACATTTAAAGGACCACTATAGGCACACAGACCACTTCAGCTTAATTATTATTATTATTATTATTTTATTATTTATATAGCGCCAACAAATTCCGTAGCGCTGTACAATGGGTGGACTAACAGACACATAATTGAGATCAGGCCACTGACGTACAGGAACAGAGGGGGTTGAGGGCCCTGCTCGATGAGCTTACATGCTAGAGGGAGTGGGGTATAGTGACACAAAGGGTTAAAGTAGGGGAATTAAATAGTTTGTTACAGAAGGGTTTATTGAGTGCTTGGTAGGTCATTTTTGACAGGTGCAGGAACGGAGTCATGGGGTGGGGGATGAGAAACCTGCTGACAGTTTAATTGATACGCTTTAATGAAGAAGTGAGTTTTCAAAGATTTTTTGAAGGAATGGAGGCTGGGTGAAAGTCTGATTGAGGAGGGAAGGGAGTTCCACAGAATAGGTGCAGCCCTGGAGAAGTCTTGAAGGCGAGCATCAGAGGTGGGGATCCGGGCAGAGGAAAGGAGTCTCGACGGGACATACTTGTGTATGAGCGCAGGGGTCTGAGCGCAGGGGTCTCGACGGGACATACTTGTGTATGAGGGAGGATAGGTATGTTGGAGCAGCATTATGTAGGGATTTGTAAGCAAGCGCCAGAATTTGGAATTGGGCCCTATATCTAACTGGAAGCCAATGCAGGGACTGACAGAGCGTGGAGGCGTGGGAGGTGCGACAGGAAAATAAGCCTCGCAGCCGTAATCATTATAGATTGCAGCGGTGCAAGCTGGGAACATGTAAGACCGGTGAGAAGGGGATTGCAATAGTCAAGGCGAGAGAGAACAACAGCACTTAATGAAGTGGTCTGGGTGCCAGGTCCAGCTAGCTTTTTTTTATAAACATAGCAGTTTCAGAGAAACTGCTATGTTTATAAATGGGTTAATCAAGCCTCCATTGGCTGTCTCTTGACAGCCGCTAGAGGCGCTTGCGTGCTTTTCACTGTGATTTTCACAGTGTGAAAATGCCAGCGTCCTAGGAAAGCATTGTGAAGAGGAGGTGAGGAGAGGAGGAAGAGAGCTTCCCGCCAGGCACTGGAGAAAGAGGTAAGTTTAACCCCTTCCTCTCCCCAGAGCCCGGCGGGAGGGGGTCCCCGAGGGTGGGGGCACCCTCAGGGCACTATAGTGCCAGGAAAACGAGTATGTTTTCCTGGCATTATAGTGGTCCTTTAAGGAAAAAAATGTACAATTAAATGCATGCGTGTTTTCATAGAAGGTAAATCTAATCAAAGAAAAAAAAAAGCGTCATACCCAAGGAAGTGTAGCGTTACTTACCTTAACCGGGGGCCGGTTGCGGTCCTCTCTTCAAGCCGCGCGCGGTCCTGCGGCTGCACGAGCCGCGCGCGGCTCATCCGACTGCTTTAGATGGAAGGCGGGCAGTGACCGCGTGAAGCCCAGGCTCTCCAGACGCTCCTAGCTAGAACCGTTCCAGCAACCACACCTAACCCTCCTACGCCCCTTCTCCCTGAAGTATCTACTTTGCCTAATACTTCGGCCCATTTAACACCTCCTCCTAGGTATGGAGGGGACTCTAAGACTTGCAGAGGGTTTATTAATCAAATTGAATTCCACTTCGAAATGTATCCACGTTCATTTCCCACAGAGAGGTCTAAGGTTGGGTTCTTTATGCACCAACTTACCGATAAGGCACTTGAGTGGGCAAATCCTATTTGGGAAGCTAATGGACCTATGGTACATGATTTCAACAGTTTTCTTACGGCTTTTCGTAGAACTTTTGACACAATGAAAAGGTCAAAGAATGCCGCGAGAGCATTAATGAGAATTAAACAGGGTTCTAGGTCTGTGGCTGATTATGCTATTCAGTTTCGCACTCTTGCTTCGCAGGTAGATTGGACCAACAATGGGTTAACTACTGCCTTCATGGAAGGTTTGTCAGATACGATATTGGATGAGGTAGCAGCTAAGGAGCTTCCTATTGCCTTAGAGGACCTTATTGATTACCTCATTGATATAGATAATAGAATTCGTGACAGGCTCTATACCAAGAACAGGAATAGACGTTTTGTTACACCCATTAACCCCAGAGTTAATATACCAGAGAGTGTTAAAGTGTCTGAGGAGGAACCTATGCAATTAGGGGTTGCCAAACTCTCTGATACTGAGAAATTACATAGGAGAAGGGAGGGACTCTGCCTATACTGTGGTAGGAGAGACCATATGGTAAAGGAATGTCCTTTACTCCCGGAAAACTCTCGCACCTAAGACCTTATAGGGGACTGGCCTTGGGTGTGATATCTAAGTCTCCTAAATTGCCTCCTAACCGCTTGCTTCTCCCGGTTTCTTTATATATGGGAGAGATTTGTATAGTTGACAACATATATGCTCTGGTTGACTCTGGGGCAGCTGAAAATTTTATAGACTCTGGCTTTATAAAGAGAAACAACATTCCCATCAGAGAGAAGGAGATACCCTTGGCCGTTGAGGCCATAGATGGTAGACCATTAAGTTCTCCAGTTGTTACTCATGAGACTGTACCATTACACATGTACACAGGGGTTTTACACTATGAAACCATTCGATTCCAGGTCATCACCTCTCCCTCTTCACAGTTAGTATTAGGGTATCCATGGTTACGTGCTCACAATCCCATTTTTGACTGGGAGACAGGGCAAATAAAATCATGGAGTGAGGCCTGCCACGAGTCTTGTACGTTTGAAGTCACACCTTTGAATTCTATTAAGGTACCTACCAGTCCTCCTTTGTCTACGGCTATACCCCCTCGGTATTTATCTCTAAAGTCTGTTTTCGATAAAAGGGAGGCTGAGAAATTACCGCCTCACAGACCCTATGATTGTGCTATTGACTTGTTGCCTGGCACTATACCTCCAAAGGGCAGGGTGTACCCCTTATCGGTTCAAGAAAACCGTGTCATGGAGGAGTATATTAAGGAATCACTAGAAAAGGGGTTTATTAGGAGATCCTCTTCTCCAGCTGGAGCAGGGTTCTTCTTTGTATCGAAGAAAGAAGGTGATTTAAGACCGTGTATAGATTATAGAGGTCTAAACAAAATCACTATCAAAAATGCATACCCTATACCTTTAATTACAGAATTATTTGACAGGCTGAAACATGCCACTGTGTTCACTAAATTAGACCTTAGGAGTGCATACAATTTGATACGTATAAAGGAAAATCACGAATGGAAGACTGCATTCAACACTAGATCCGGTCATTACGAATATACTGTTATGCCATTTGGGCTTTGCAATGCCCCAGCAGTATTCCAAGAATTTATTAATGATGTCTTAAGAGATTTTATTCACACATTTGTTATCGTATACTTGGACGACATTTTAATATATTCTACAGACATACACACTCATCACAGACATGTTACGACAGTTTTGAAGACCCTTCTTGCTAATGGTCTTTATTGCAAGCTAGAAAAATGTCTGTTTGACCAAACCGAAGTCCAGTTCTTGGGGTATTTGATTTCCGCTAAAGGTTTTCGTATGGATCCCCAGAAGCTTGCTGCTGTAATAGAATGGCCTCTACCGCAAGGTCTGAAAGCTATTCAGCGTTTTCTTGGGTTCTCCAATTATTATAGACGTTTTATCAAAGGTTTCTCGTCCATTGTAGCACCTATTACCCGTATGACTAAAAAGGATGGCAATACTCGTGTTTGGTCTACCGAGGCACTTCAGGCTTTTGAATTTCTTAAAACTACGTTCGCCTCTGCACCTATTTTACAGCATCCTGTCCCCTCACTGCCCTATATTCTTGAAGTTGATGCTTCGGATATTGGGGTAGGTGCTGTCTTATCCCAAAGAGAGTCGCCTGAAAAGCCATTGCATCCATGCGGCTTCTTTTCTAAACAAATGTCCAAAGCAGAGAAAAATTATGATGTGGGTAATCGCGAACTCCTTGCTATTATTTTAGCACTTAAAGAGTGGAGACATTTGTTAGAAGGAACTAAGGATCCTATCCTCATTTTTACGGATCACAAGAACCTATCCTACCTTAGCGAAGCCAAAAGATTGTCTTCCAGGCAGGCTAGGTGGTCACTATTTTTGTCCCGTTTCAATTTTATTATCACCTATAGGCCAGGTGATCGCAACACTAAAGCAGACGCTCTGTCCAGACAGTTCGAAACTACTGACAAACAGGAGATTGATGTTACTCCTGTCATTCCCCCAGACAGGATAATAGCTACTACTATTTTGTCTATTTCCTCGTCCCTCTTGCAGGCCATACAAGCGAAACAAAGCATGGCACCTAGCGAGAGGCCTAATGATAAACTGTTCGTTGATGTTCCTGAGAGACGGGATATTATGTCATTATATCATGATACTAAGACTGCTGGACATCCTGGTATTTCCAAAACGGTGTCAGCTGTTTCTCGGTATTTTTGGTGGGATTCCTTACGAAAGGATGTCACTGACTATATAAGTGCTTGTACTACTTGTGCCTGTATGAAATCCTCCCGTAGAGTTCCTTGTGGGCTGTTGCATCCGTTACCCGTTCCCGAGAGACCTTGGTCTAACCTGTCCATGGATTTTATTGTTGAATTACCCCCTTCAAATGGTAACACAGTAATCCTGATGATAGTGGATCGGTTTTCCTAAGATGGCTCACTTCGTGTCTCTTCACAAGTTGCCCACATCCAAGGAACTGGCTCATATCTTCGCTAGAGAAGTATTTCGATTACATGGTATTCCCGTATCTATTGTATCCGATAGGGGTAGCCAATTTATTTCCAGGTTCTGGAGGGCCTTTTGTTCAGAAATGGGTATTTCTCTCTCATTTTCTTCCGCTTATCATCCCCAGTCTAATGGGGCTGCTGAACGTGCCAACCAGTCTCTGGAGCAATACCTCCGTTGTTTTGTGTCTCACCATCAGGACAATTGGTCTGACCTGCTTCCTTGGGCTGAATTTGCTCGGAATAACGCCACTCATGATTCTTCCGGCAAGACCCCTTTTTACGTTGTCTATGGCCAGCATCCCGTTGTTCTTCCGGCTGCATTCTCCTCACAGGGCATGCCAGTTCTGGATGAGCATTTGGCTGGTTTGCGTAATACTTGGGAGCAGGTTCAGCGTTCTTTGGTGGACTCTGCTACTCGCCAGAAGGCTCAGGCTGACAAGCATCGCAGAGCAGCTCCGTCCTATGTGGTGGGGGACAGGGTTTTGCTTTCCACGCGGAATATTCGTCTCCGGGTGCCTTCTATGAAATTGGCTCCCCGCTTCATTGGACCTTATCGTATTATACATAAGGTTAATCCTGTTTCTTATGCCTTAGGCCTGCCTAAGAATCTACGTATTCCTAATGTCTTTCACACCTCATTGTTGAAACCTTACGTACGCAACCGCTATACCCGGCATACTCCTCCTCCCCCTCCTATCTCAGTGGAGGGTCATGAGGAGTTCGAAGTGTCTGCTGTTCTTGACTCTCGTTTCCTTAGGGGTCGACTTCAGTACTTGGTACATTGGAAGGGTTATGGGCCTGAGGAGCACAGTTGGATTTCGGCTGATGCTGTTCATGCTCCCCGTCTTGTGCGCTCTTTCCATTCTCGTTTTCCTGCCAGGCCTGGTCCTACCCGCCCGGAGGGCGTGTCCTCAGGGGGGGGTACTGTAGCGTTACTTACCTTAACCGGGGGCCGGTCGCGGTCCTCTCTTCAAGCCGCGCGCGGTCCTGCGGCTGCACGAGCCGCGCGCGGCTCATCCGACTGCTTTAGATGGAAGGCGGGCAGTGACCGCGTGAAGCGGTCACGTGTCCCGCCTGAAACTAAGAGCGCGCCGCGAGTCTCGGGCGCGCTCTTAAAGAGACAGTGGGAGCCTAATTGCCAAAAGGCTCCCATTGGCTCCTGTCATACCACACTCCCTATACAATTACCTTTTGGGGGTGTGGAAGTGACAGGAGCCAATCACTTTCGTTTAAAAGCTATTTAAACTTACCTTTTTCCCTTAGCTCGTTGCCCTATCGTGGTTTCTGTTTCAGTTCCCTTTAGCGCTTGTGGTGTTCAGTTGTGTTTTCTCGTATTGACTTTGGCTTCGTATTCTGACTTCGTTTTCGCTTTATCCTTATCTGTACTGTTTGCCGGCTTGCTGTTTTCCGTGTACCAGACCCCGGCTTGTCCTAGTTTACGCTGTCTCTCTGTGCCCTTGACCTCGGTTTGTTCCTGGCTCTGTCTCCTCTCATATACGTCGAGTCCGGCCATTCTAAGGTCCGGTAGACGTATCTCTCCTCTGTATTGGCTTCTGTTTTGCTGGATCCTGCGTGTAGGGGTATATTCTCGTTACAGGAAGGAGAAGTGGTAAAAGACTTCAAGAAAGGAGAAAAAGAATAATGACTAACAACAATAACAAAAAATCCACTCGGGATGCCATCATTTTTAACTTGTTTCGTAAATGTTAAATGCCACAGTCTTCCCTAAAGGATTACATTATGCTCCAAAACATAAATTCAATCACTTCTCAGCATACATTGATATACGTTTGTTAGACAATCTACTTTAAAAATATGAAAAAACAAAATACACCTAAAAATACACAATGGAGAAAACAATCATAGGGTAATAGCATATATACAATAAGCCCCTACGATTAAAGGTTGCACTCACAAAATGACTGAGAATTCAGGCTTATCTCAAAAATTGTTGTTTCCACCAGACTCCAGTATAGTGTTCAGCAATTAAAGCCAGTCATGTGGAAAGAAAGTGATAAACTATAGTGCAATATGATTTAAAATTAAAAGTACACTTTATTGGTTACACTTACAATGTAGAAATTAAATGCAAGCTCATCAGTCAAATCCTTAGTCCCTCGTCCAGATGACAAAAACGCAATATCTGGGATAGTCAGGATCCAGGAACAAAACAAATATAAAACAGCAGCAAACACAATAAAATAAAATAAAGGCTAACTGAACGCGTTTCGTCCAGTTTAACTGGACTTCCTCAGGAGTTAAAATAAAGTGCTTTCTTGTGCATAAATAAAGTGTTATAACCCTACAATATAGAAAAAAAACGCTTAGAAGAAAACTTGCGGGAGATAAAACCCAACCCAATGTAAAAATGGTACCCATCAGACGTAAAAGAGTACTGCCTACAACAATGTACTACCAGACCTGCAAATCCACTGTGCACATGTCATATATCTCATAATGCGACCTGCGAGTTGCCAATGCACATCTAAAAGACTGTACCTTACAACGTATATGCGACTACACATAAACAAGGGGACCTGCGAGTCCATGTTAAAACGTTTTATGTTGAAAAATCGACAATGAAAACATATTTACAAAAAAGAAAAAACGCTTTTAAATACTTTAAAAATATAATATGTATGCTGCAGTAACCAGAAGAAACCAACAGTCAAAGCACTATTGAAATACCTAACCTAAGACACACCATAAATGAAAACCTAAATCAACATTTTATCCTTTATCTTTGAAATCCAGCTGCCTAGACACATTTAAAAGATTAGATAAAAAAAAAAAAAAATCAAAAACATTAAGTTTGATCAACCCAATCTTACAAGAAAAGAAACAGCTGCTATGGAGAACCTTAACAATGATGAGAGCATTGTGCTAAAACCTGAAGGGGAGGTTTTGTCATTTTACCAGTCAAGATGCACATGAGCGAAGCTTATGCACAACTCAACGACAATGTAGTATATCAAAAACTTTTATCAGACCCCAACCCTCATATAAAGAAAAGTTTAACTTAGTTTTTAGATATAGGAAAATAACTGCAGATTTTTAAAAAAATATATATTTATATTAATATTACCCACCCTACTATTCATGTTATTTAATTCTTAGCCAAATTCAACAAAAATAATTTACAAAAAACACACCTCCTGGCTGCCTGATAGTTTCTGACATTAATTCCATTTTATCTAGTCTTTTAGAATAACTTGATATTCTCCTCCAGCCATTCATGGAATCCTACTTAAAGGACAGTTTGAGCCTTTTACAGATTTTAAACAATTTTTAATGGGAAACTGATGACTTTTGCCATGATCTAGGGCAGGGGTAGGCAACCTTCAGCACTCCAGATGTTGTGAACTACATCTCCCACAATGCTCTTACAGCTATAATGATGGCAAAGCATCATGGGAGGTGTAGTCCAAAACATCTGCAGTGCCGAAGGTTGCCTTTCCCTGATCTAGGGCAACCTTTTGCACTCCAGATGTTGTGGACTGCATCCCCAATAATGCTCTTAAACCCATAATGCTGGCAAAGCATCATGGAAGGTGTAGTTCAAAACATCTGGAGTGCCTAAGGTTGCCTATGCCTGATCTAGGGTGTTCCTCCATCAAAATTTTCTTGAAAAAAACAGCACTATTCCTTCCTCACAAAGTAATTTTATTTTAGAGGGAATAAACATAATTTAAAAAAAAAAAATTATTTTGGTTCTTTGATGGCTTCTATTTGCAAAAAAAGGGAAGTAACATTGGAACAAATGTTGCCCCAAACTACACCAATCTTTCATGGTGGATTGGGAAGATTGAACTATCTGGTCGATTGCAAATGGAGGACAAATTTGGTTTTAAACTAAAAATATGTTGATGATCTAATTTTTATTTGGAGAGGCTCAGAAATTGATCTTAATGAATATTTTTAATTCTTAAACAAAAATAGCGAAGGCTTTAAAGGATCACTATAGGGTCAGGAACACAAACATGTATTCCTGACCCTATAGTGCTAACACCATATGGGTGGCTTGCCCCCTTATAAAAGTTTAAAACTCCTTATTTCCAGCGCCGCATGGCTCTGCTGGCTCCGGCCCCTTTGTGATATCATCAAAATGGCCAATTTTTAGCAAATCCAATGCTTTCCATTGGATTGGCTAAAATCGGGTATGGGGCCAAATGCAATTTTGGTCAATCAGGACCTCCTCATATAGATGCATCAATGCCTCTCTATTAGGAAAATTCAGCGTCTCCTTGCAGAGCGTGAGGACGCTGAAAGGCAGGGCTACTTACTGTGCAGCCCTGAGCCAGGAAGCCCCTCCAGTGACCATCTGAAGAGTGGCCGCTTGGAGGTGTCTCTAGGGGCAATGTAAACACTGCCTTTTCTCTGAAAAGGCAGTGTTTACATGAAAATGCCTGAAGGGAACTATTATACTCACCAGAACAACTACATTAAGATGTAGTTGTTCTGGTGACTATAGTGTCCCTTTAAATTAAGGTCATATTTTAGCTAAACTAACGCCAATTTTTTTATACATGTAGTTGCCACTATTCCCCATGGCTAAATGTCATGCCAAAAGACAGCTTATTCAATTAAAATGAAACTGCACTGATTTAGCAACTTATTCCACTCCAAACACTCCAAGCACCATAACCACTAGTTCTTACAATAGTGTTCCCCCCTTTGTAAGTAATAAAAAATATTTAGAGCACATTCACTTCTTACCTAGGTCCCATCGCAAGTCACTCTCTGCCTCCACGAAGATGTCAAACAGTTCTATAATAAACACACTACTTACCTGGGCACTCCTGGCACCTTAACCACTACAATGTGCTATACTATTATGGTGCTTAGAGGTTTCATTTAAGGGATCTAAGCACATATTTGTCAATGTATAGAGCATGCAAGTATTTATAAATGTTCCAGTTATAATTTATGTACTAATATATTATATTTTGTTTTACAGGGAACCTGATTTGGATTTCTCTGTTTGGATTTACTCTGTTTTTGTTTATAGTATTGCTTTATGCTCAAAAACCCTATCTTAAAATATACTTAAGCTACTGTAGGTGGTGAATGTGTCATATAAGAAGTAATGCCAAGAACTATTCAGAGTTTTATGCTTTATGATGTGAATGTTTTGTTTTAATATAATGTATACAAATAAATCTTTTTGAATAATTTTCATGCACGCATTGTTCTTGATGGGATTAATTCAAAGGTTTCCAATTGGTTAAGAATAAATTTATTATCAATATGCAGGAGAATCCGGAAGCAAGAACTGTGCCTGTGGGTGGAAATAGAGGTCCAGGTAAGTTGTGAAAAACATTCTAAAACAGTTTGATACATTACACCGCGATAGCACCACGGTGCTCTGGGCACTATATGCACTACAAAGGGCTGTAGTGATTTTCATGTTTAGAAAGTTCCTTTAATACCACTATGCTTACTGAAACAGCTCTCCCTCTGACATGGTCAAATGCAAGTGGTCTACATAAATCTGGAGCATTCTAAATACGCTTCAAGTACATTTTTCCAGTGATGCAGATGTAAAATAATAGGTGAAATTAGTATCTTTAGTAACAGTTTTTTATCAAATGAACAGAATTTTGGAACAAGCTTTCGGGAGATCCTCCCTTTTTCAAGTATAATCTATTTAATCATGGGATCTCAGGTATAGAAGATTTATGCTATTAAAATAAAAAAATAAATTCAAATATCTATGGTGCATTTTAGGCATTTCTAGTAGCGCACATATTTAAATTACTCCATAAATGTATACAATTTGCAAATGTTGAGATAGCATGGGGACTATTACATGATATATATATGAAATTTATTGAGGGGCCATCTTTTCATCTTTTTTAAATCTCTAAAATTCTCTTAACTGTATTCAGCAACATCTCATAAGTACAACAATATCCTATATGTTTAGCTTTGCAAAGTATCAATACTAATCCTAGCCCTGATCCTACACCAAACCCTAATCCAAAATTTAGCAATTATTCTAGTCCTAAATCTCACCCGAATCCTAACTTGAACTCTAATCCTAGCCTGAACCATAATCATAACCCTACTCCTAACATTAATTGTAATCCTAACGCTAGCAATTATTTTAGAATAACTCCCTATGCTGATATCAGAAAAAGAATAACCTTGCTGTCCCTAATCCTAATCTGAACCCTAATCTGAATACTAAACCTAATGTTTAACATAAACCTAATACTTAATATTATTCTAATCCTAAGAGTTCCCCATTGATAATATCACTACTGATACCAGCAAAGGGAATTATAAGATAAAACAGTAGAGAGCAGTATGTTGCAGCCATCTACTGGCTGTTCTCACTTTGAGCGCTACATAGAGTTAATTGATCAGCCCTGGGCCACCATATATGGAGCCAATATATATGGTGTGAGCAAGGGATTAACCGTGTTCACACCAAGTTGTAGCATTGGGGGAGAAAGATAGATTATTATTATTTTATTATTTACATAGCACCAGCAAATTCCGTAGCGCTGTACAATGGGTATAGATAGATAGATAGATTAGATAGACTTAAATGTCTGTTGTGAGGTAATATATCTGCTGATTTATACACAAATGGCCTTAATGCTGGTCATTGATTAAACAAGTTGTAATGTGCTCAGGAACTTCTGGCACAAAGTAACAGTTTGTGTCTTCCAAAAGGATCTGACATTAAGTTTACTATGCATACTTAAGTACTTGACAGCAGGACACAAGTTAACTCTTTAGGCCTTAGGATGTTGTAGATTGTTAAATTTATGGATTCCTGTATTGTAAGGGATAGTTCATGCTTGAAGGAGACATTTAGCAGGGCTGACAAAAAAAGAGAACATAATTGGTGGGTGGAAGCAGGGGCGTTTTAGCCGCGAGGCAAACAAGGCATTTGCCTTGGGCGGCATTTTTCAGGGGGCGGCAAAAAAAGCCGCCCCCCAAATGCCCAGGGCAAATGTCTAGTTAGCCTTGTGGCTAACAGACATGCTGGGTGGGCAGGCGGCTGGCGAGGGAGCTCTTCCCCTGAGCGGTCTGCTCAGCCCCTCGCGCGCTGCAGAGTGAGGCTGGGAGCCGGAATATGATGTCATATTCCGGCTCCCAGTCTCACTCTGAGGCGCGCGAGGGAGCTGTGCAGAGTGCTCAGGGGAAGAGCTCCCTCGCCAGCTGCCTGCCCGCCCAGCAGCCACTGGACCCCCAGGGAGATAGAGAACTCCTTCCCCCCCAGCATTCCCAAAGTTAAGGAGGCTGGAGGGGGGGGGGGGTTAAAAAAATACACGTGTTAATGTGAGTGAGTGTGTGTCTGTTAGTGTGTGTGTGTGTGTGTCTGTGAGTGAGTGTGTGTGTGTGAGTGTGTGTGTGTGTGTGTGTGTGTGTGTGTGTGTGTGTGTGAGTGTGTGTGTGTGTGTGTGTGTGTTAGTGAGTGTGTGTCTGTTAGTGTGTGTGTGTGTCTGTTAGTGTGTGTGTGTGTGTCTGTTAGTGAGTGTGTGTGTGTCTGTTAGTGTGTGTGTGTGTGTGTGTGTCTGTTAGTGTGTGAGTGAGTGTGTCTGTTAGTGAGTGAGTGTGTCTGTTAGTGAGTGTGTCTGTTAGTGAGTGAGTGTGTCTGTTAGTGTGTGTGTCTGTCTGTAAGTGAGTGAGTGTGTCTGTTAATGAGTGAGTCTGTTAGTGAGTGAGTGTGTCTGTTAGTGTGTGTGTCTGTCTGTTAGTGAGTAAGTGTGTCTGTTAGTGAGTGTGTGTGTCTGTTAGTGAGTGTGTGTGTCTGTCTGTTAGTGTGAGTGTGTTTGCCTGTTAGTGTGAGTGTGTGTGTCTGCTAGTGAGTGTGTGTGTGTCTGCTAGTGAGTGAGTGTGTTTGTGTGTGTCTGACTGTGTGTGTATGTTTGCCTGTGAGTGTGTGTGTCAGTGAGTGTGTGTGTGTCTGTTAGTGTGTGTCTGCTAGTGAGTGAGTGTGTCTGTGTGTGTCAGTGAGTTTGTGTTTCTGTTAGCTAATGTATGTGTATCTGTCAGTGAGTGTGTGTGTGTGTATGTGTGTGTGTGTGTATTTAGAAGGCGGGGGGAAGGGATGGGTGGGGGTCGCACATGCGTGGGGGGTGTTGGGGGGCGCCTAGGGCAGCACAAAACCAGGAAACACCACTGGGTGGAGGTGTGTAAAAATATTTATTCTTTAGACTTGCTAGGTACAGTTTGATTGTATTATAAGGGAGGTGAATTTAGAATGAAAGTAAGAGCTGAACACTACCATTGAGATATCAGTATTGGGTTAATTAAATACAGCTTGAAAGTTAAAACAGAGAATCTGGGCCCAAGCATAAATCTCTCTGGTATTGCTGGAAAAGGGGCATGGCCATGAGAGGAGCAGCCTACATAAGATTTCGGCAAAACCATGCTGGCTTTATGGAATGTGTAGGACATGTGAGGAAACTTTTGGTACTGTAACCAAGAAAATACATTTACATATTCATTCTTGTGATGTAATGAGAGGTATGAGGATGCACATGGTGAATGATCGAAGAGATTGGAAGCTGAAGCCTTTAAGAAATTAAAGACTGGCCTTGGCAAATTGCTCTCATGTATAAATGTAAATATGTACATATTTTTGCTTGTAATGTATCGTGTTCTTATTGTTGGAATCTGTGAGTATGTAATGTATTCATTCCTGGCCCATGCAATTCTGCCAACTGAGTTCATAGACAAACTTATTTGATACATTTTTGTAATTTTTTATTTTTATTTTTACAAATGAACATAAAAGAAAAGATAATATATATGTATATATTTTAAGAATGATATGACATGTAAATATATGTATATATGTCAATCTTTGTGCATATTAATACTTATATATTTTGCTGCTAGTTGATATAAGATTCTTTGATTAAATTGATTGAAATTAAGTAATTATCCTGTCTTATTAGTATCCAGTTTTAAATAATTCATTATATATTTTTATGGGATATTGAATCACTATCTGATTTTTGAAATCCATCATCTTTGCCTTATGTCTTAATTTTGATACTATTGAGATGATAATTAAATATTTGATATATGTTTAGGGACTTCTAGTATGCTGAAAGTACAATTATTATTTAGATTATTTTGTATTAAAAAAAATGCTTTTTAGAATATTGTACTTTCTGTATAATTCGAAAATGAGACTTCGCATTTGGAACACATTTAACAGAGCTTGATTGTAGGAGACTGAGGTGGAGCTGCAATCCTAAAATCCAATATTTCAGCTGTAATCCTCTGGAGCTGGAAGAAAGTGCTGGTCAGTGATTATAGCCCATTCCCCTAGTAACTGGATGACACACAGTTCTGGGAGTCCATTGTAGTTAGCACAGGCCCCTCCCAGGAATATCTAATTGTGTTAAAGACTGGTAAGCTAATTATCTCCCAGGAACAGAGAGGCAAACACAAAAACATAAAACATAAAAACACCCCAAAACATCATAAAAACATACAATAACCCCACAAATCATCCATCCACCAAAAGCCCTGATCTGAGGGCCCAAGTTCTCTAAACAATGCTCAGATCCATGCAGTGTAGGGGAAAAGCCACTGTGGTCCTATGCCCAAAAAAAGTTCCAGGGTGTTTGGTGCTTTTGCCGATCAACTTTCGCAATACGGGGTGCATCGCATGGCTCTCAGGGAGCATTTGTTCCCCTTAGTCTCAGGCACCTTCCCTCCAAAAAACCCTCTCCTGGTGGGTGGTTCAAAACCTCGGACCAAGTTGTCTGGGAACAAACAGTTCCATAACATTCGCGGCTAAGTCCTGCTGAGGTTACTGGGAACCCACGAAGTCCCATGGTGAAATTAGTTCCATAGCGGTTGCGGCTTAGGACCGCTGAGAACTATTCGTGGGTTTGGTTCATGCTAACGGCCGCCTGGGAGCTAGCGTTCGTTTCCATTCAAATAAAGGGAAAGTGCCGAAACAGGGGCACGCAGGGAAAACTGCTAATGGTGGCTGGGCAGGGTAACTCCCAAAAAGTTTCTCAGACCTGGACAATAGTCGGTGGGCAGGAAGACCAGCTTCCACATTCCTCCAGGAGTTCATGGGAAACGTACGTCAAAAGGGATGTTTGTCACAGAGGCTATTATGGAAAGGAGGCTAAGAGGAGTCAGGTGGAATGCACGGCCATACTATGGGATAAAGGAAATGTGCAAATTGATAATATGATGCATTCCAGAAGGTGGTGTGAAATGCAAGATCATATAAATCAAATTCGAGATTAAGGCTTGAACCATACACTTGCGAGGTGCTCACGAGGACGCAAGAAGGACGTCCCTACATAAACAGACTATTATACATTGATAGGCTGGGTTAAAAATGCAGATTTCAGCGTGAAAAAAGGGTTTAAAATGCACTCACTTAATACAGGACAGTCTAAGCCCCTGAGGAAGGTGCAAAAAAGCGTTGAAATGGGTTTTGATTATGTTATTGGTCTGTAGTATTCCAGTTACCTCAATGTAAGGTTTTTATGATTGTTTTAATAAATATTATTTGCACTATTTTAACTGGATTTGCATTTCTCCCGAACTGCTGGGGTCCAAGATACCCTCTTAATCCAGACAAAGCTTCTTATCACACTAAGGCTATATTACCTGAGCCAGTTATTCCTAACAGGCTCAAGGAAATGTGAGTGTGATACTTATTATACATTTTACATTTCAATATACATATAATTGCATACTATTGGATTGCTCTATGTGAGGTTTTGTCTCTTTTATTTGCAGTGGCACCTTAAAGTTTACTTATGGTACAGTAATATATATATAGATATATGTAACAGAGCTCCCTGTACCCCTGGCAGGGTACCTCCACCAAGGACTGCATCCTAGTTGGAAAAGGGGACAAACCGCAGCACTTCTGCCCACAGTCACTGTGGCTTGACTAGGGTCCTGGAACCGCTACCTCCTGGAGCCAAATGGGGAATTCTGGGTGGCACTGGATGACACTAAGTCCTGGGAGCTCTAGTCCTTACAAGGACTTTCCCCATTGAATCCTCCACACTGGAACAGTGATAAAAGAGTAGCTCTTTCCCCTCCCAGTAACCAGATGACACATAGTTCTGGGAGTACAAGTTGGAATTCTTTAATGGCAGCCACAACTGGCCTTATATGCATGTCCCCATGCAAGGGGCACTCCCCCCTGGACCTGAAAGTAAACCACAGTAAAAACAAATACACAATTACAGGTCCAGGACACTCCCATACAAAATCAGATAATCCCTCTTCTGTGCCTGGTAGATAATTGGATCAGAAACTGTACTAATCTTATCCAATTATCTCCAAGCACAGAAAAAAACATACTTTTTCCCAAACACCCCAAAAGTACCCTAAAAATACATAAAACCCCCACAAAGGTTGCATCCCCTGGTATCCCTGATGTGGTTCATCAACATATCCAAAAATCACCCAGATCAGTTCAAGGGTTCAGGAATTTCCTGGAAGCCATTTATTTGATGACCACATGCATGGTCCCATGCTCAAAACAGTTCCATAGAATCAGGGCTTGCAGTCGGTCTAGTTTGGTAGTTTAAAAAAGTGAACAAACTTCCGAATGCAATCCATAGTTCTACCCTGGAGCTTGTTCACCTTATTCAGACGAATGATTCCACCAAACAGTGCCTTCTTAAGTGTTATAAAACTGAACACAGGCGATCATTTAAGTCCAGCTGTATTCGGGAGTTTCAGTCTCCGAAAATAGTTCCATAAAATCGACGACCAACCACTGCTGCCTGTGTTCATGCGGACAAGATGTCCGCCACCTCGTGGTCGTCCATAGGAATTGCGGCCTCCCAGAACAACACTTGGAACACTGAGGTGGAAATTGTTACAAAGTAGCAATTAGGCTTAACAAGCTCCAGGGTGGTCTCCGGTCTAATTACATGAACTAAGACTTTTATATCACAGTTTACAGTGTACATAGTCTGTAGGCAGGAGGCAGGAGGCAGGCAAGCAGGCTCCTCCAGGAACTTGTTGCAAACTCACTTAAAAAGGGGAGTTTGTCACTAGATATATACTTGGAACACACATAAGTGGTGTATATCACACTGAGTGAAACATTTTGTTTGAAGTGTATATACATTTGAATATACTGCTGTGTGGTTATATCGCTGTTCACTACCTGTTATTTATTTTCTTTATGAAATACTCATTTTCGGGGTGGCGGTGAAAGTGCTGTTTTAAGTACCTCATTAAAATACAAAGTAGTATAACATTTAAAAAAGATTCTAGATGTATATTGTAAATGTCATGTTATTTTTTTTTGTAGCTGACAGTAATATTTACTACTTAAGAAAAGCTAAACAAAACAAAAATATCAAATATGTGTACAATATGTGACTGATAATAATCTACCATTTTGAGGTTTGCCCTTTTTAAGAACCCTGATAAAATCTGCAAAATGTTGCATGTTCGAGAGTGAAATATATTGGTTAAAAATGCTACCAACACTCCCAATTGAGTCCTATGATAATAAGTAAGCATACACTGTTGAAATGGTACATGTTTTGTCCTATCAGAGGAAGTCCCAATTAAGTTACTGGTAATGCAAAGATAATTACTGTATTACGAGATTACTTTAAAAAAAACATAGTTTTAAAACAAAATATATAGAGGATGGCACTTTTGCATTATGTATCAATTTAGATGCAGTAAGTTATCTATGCATGGATTAGTCCCCATAGAATTTAAAGAGCCATTACTTTTACATATCTGAAAGGAATACATTTTCTCAAAGTGAAACATTATTTAATAAAACTGGCTTGCACAATACTTTACTCAACTGATTTGACCAGCAGCACTGGTGTAATATGTAGTAATC
Organism: Pelobates cultripes; assembly: GCA_933207985.1. Taxonomy (NCBI): domain Eukaryota; kingdom Metazoa; phylum Chordata; class Amphibia; order Anura; family Pelobatidae; genus Pelobates; species Pelobates cultripes. Next base: position 260,605,416 of record OW240912.1, read on the forward strand.
TATTTTAGTTTTATGCTATACAAATACCTATGAGACATGTGTTGTTATGTCAGTAGTATATTGAAATATAGGTGTTGGGATTAGCAGAATGATTTTCAAGATTCTGAGAAATTAGAGTTAACAGATGTTTAAAACAGTGATGGAAAAGTCTGAGACCATGCAGTAGTGATTTTTAGATTAATGTGGCTGTTACGTAACTTAGCAAGCATCATTTAATAAGAAAGCCATTAAACATTAGAAGAACCGAGAGTCTTCTTGAATGATATACTTCACAGTATCAGGGTTACTTGCTGTACTGGGAATTCTCTGTTTGGTTAATAGGTCACTATCTATCTGTCAAACATGATATTTATCTCTTCATTTCTCTTCAGGCTTTACAAGATGGGTAATGTTTACGTTAAAAAAATAAATTACAAAAAAAATGTAAAAAGAGAGAGATTTTGTTGTACTCAGAAGATGGAGCTGAGTAGTTTGGGGGATTTTACTACAATAGCGCACATAAGATTTAAAACATATGCAATAAATACATAATGTGCGTGTAAAGATATAAATCACAAATGTATCCAATGTTATGTGTGTGAAATGAAATGCATACAATGTAAAACATAATTTACCAAAGACAGGTTACAATATAGGCAATGAGGTATCAAAGTACTCCTATGTAAAAAGATTCCTGGTGGGGGGACACTTAGAGAAACTTCTTCTCATTGCAGTCACCCATCCTCAAACCATTTCTGAACAATTTACATTGTGGCATTATCCTGCTGAAATAGGCCATTGCAATCAGGGGACACCAGTGCCATGAAGTGGTGTCAGGATTTCTGCCTGCTTACTTTCCTGCTCAGCTCCAGCTGCCTCGATTCCCTCCAGCATTCAATCTGAAACAACCGAATTCGGCATTTGCCGAACCGAACGCGGAATTCGGAAGACCAAATTCGGTGCATATAAATGACATCAGAGGTCAGATTAGGGAGGTCAAGTACCTTCCACGAATAGTGGTCAATTCCAAGTGGAATTGGTCCAATCAGAAGTAAGTGATGCCTATTTATACTTACGTCTCCCATTCCTTGTTGCCCTGTTGTGGTTTTTGGTAGCCCAATAGTGAGTTCCTCTTATGATATTCTGGTGATATTTTCTGGCTTTTGTCTTACATTTATCCTGTCTTCTGTACTCCCTTGACCTCAGCTTGTTTATACAATATTCATGTCTTTACTCCTTTTGACTTCTGCTAGTTATACTGACTGTTTGTGTTTGTTTACCCGGCCATTCTAAGGACCGGTATATGGATTGTATAGTGATCCAGTCTGTGTGTTCAGATTCCAGCATATACTGACAAGAGGTGTATGTGGTCTGCAACAATCTCTAGGTAGGTAGATGTCAAATTAACATCTACATGAATGCCAGGACCAAAATTTCCCAGCAGAACATTGCCTAAAGCATAACAGTGCCTCTGCCAGCTTGCCATCTATATAGTGCATACTGCTGTCATCACTTCCCCAGGTAAACAACGCACATGCATCTGGACATCCACCTGATCTAAAAAAAAAATGTGATTCATCAGACCAGGTAAATTTCTTCTATTGCTTCATGGTCCAGTTCTGATGCTTACGTCCACATTAAAGATGCTTTTGGAGGTTGACAGTGGATATTCTGACTGGCCTGCGGCTACACAACAAACTACAATGCACTGTGTGTTCTAACGCCTTTCTATCATGGTCAGCATTATGTTTTTCAATAATTTAAGCTACAGTAGCTCTTATATGTGTTCAGACAAGACAGGCTAGAGGTACATTAAACATCAAAGAGTCTAGAACACTTATGACACCGGTTTACAGGTTCTCCTTCCTTGCACTATTTTTGGTAGGTGCTAACCACTGCATACCGGGAACACCCCACAAGACTTGCCATTTTGGAGATGCTCTGTGTAATGCCACCCCCAGGCAAAAAAGGGTTAAACCGCCGTTTAGCAGATCTTACCTTCCAGAGACACAGGCACAGCTACTGCAGAACACCAATCCGCTGAACAGGAAACCATACGAATGCTGTAAACAGCCAAATAGGAAAAAACATACGAATAGGTTTACACTCCTAGCAGTCAAACTGGAACAGCATACAGTAAATCCCCCCAAGAACGAGACAAAGCTCTGTGTTGAGGGTCAAGCAGTGAACAGACAGAGCTGTGGGTTTATTGTTCTTATGTACACATTCTTACACATTACTACCACCCACAGGGTTTTGGAACACAACCAATAAACACATACAATACACTCAGACACTCCCACACAAAATCCTCCCCTCTGCCTGTGATTCAATTAGCTTACACAATGGGTAATGTAATTATCACAAGCAGAGAAATAAAAATTTTCCGCATTATTCAAAACAGGGGAAAATCAAGCGTTTCAACGTGGGGCCATAGTCTAAAGGCAACAGGCGAGCAACCAGGCTTCTCCAATGCAACACTCTGATCCCCTGTTAACTGGTCACCACTATTTGGCCCTTGATCTTTTGCCCATATTTACTGTTTCCAAAACATGAAATTCAAGAACTGACTGTTTACTTGCTGCCTTTTATATCCCATGCCTCAGCAAGTGCCTTTGTAAAAATGTTACAATGTTATTCACTTCACCTGTCAGTGGATTTTTATCTTCTGGCTTAATATTTGCCAAACAAATGAGCCACAGCAAATAGCCCTCCAATGCTGTTGTGTTGAGTTTCAACATGAGTGAAGATGAGGATGCAAATCTTTTAGGCTGCCTGGTTGTAGGTGGATCAACCACTAAGGGGCAGAGTTTGGTGGTCTGCTTAGATAATTTACACATTTCTAACAGAAGTATTTAATTCTGTAAAGTAATTGCAAGAAACTTTTTGGTCAGGTGATTTTAGTTGGTCACAATGTCAAAATGGTGAAGAACAGTGGCAGGTTTGGATAAACATTAGTGATGTTATTGCTAGAGGTCAAACCACTGTACTTGTGGCCCAGATCCATTACCCAAAAATAGGTATTGGTCCGGCTTCTCTATACAATGAAAATAAATTGAACATACCACATCTTTGCATGAGCTGAAATCAAGTAGGAATTACAGAAAGTTTTGGGCTTCTTGGAAAGCTTAGAGTCCCTAATTTCCAGAATGATTATATATCTTCTCAAGAAATAGTTCTCCACTAAGTCTTGTAAGGCAATCAACCATGACATATGCCTTGATTTAATGTTTTTGATAAGCTTTTCAAATGGTCACAATCTGTTAGAAAAACTTTTCAAATGACTTATCTACAGAAATCACCATTAAAGTTGATGGTAATTTTTGTATGTAAACCATCTGAAAAGTTTTTCTAACAGATTGTGAGCTCGATTTAATTATTTCAAATCATTATTGGTAAATAAATAAATAAATGCATATGCCAAATGATTTCGCTATAAAAAAAAAATATACCATATACATTAATGGTGACTTCCCTAGATAAATCATTTGAAAAGTTTTTCCTAATAGATTGGACTTATTATAAACTGATTCAAATGAATAAAATCATGGCCTGCGATCAATTGAAAAGATTTTCCAAAAATATCAAATCAAGACCATGTGAAGAGAGCATTTTATCTGTGAACCACATCTTTCTGGAAACTTCTATCTATCCCGAGGGTTGTTACATTCTCTGCAAGCCTGCTGTGGGTGAATTTCAAAGAAAGGCGAGAGGCAGATAAGGTTTCTAGAGTGTAGAGATTAAAGACTTTGTTGCTTTAAGCAAATGCTTCATCCATTTTTCTTTCTATTTGGAAGTTAAACAAATGTTATGAACTTCCTTTCAAAAGCGAACAATCCATGGGCATTCCCAAAAGACATTAGAACACTGGAACATTATGTACATAAGAGTAAATGTTAACTTTCCACAAGGACACATTTTAAATAACCCCAAACTTCAGAGCACACTCTTTAATGCATTTAAAGTGGCACTGTTACCATTTTGGAACTTTGCAAAAGATCCTGCCAGTGACATTGCCTCTGGGAGTCGGATGCCCGATGGAGGGGAGAGGGAAAGTTGAGCTCTACTTACCTGAACCTGTCCCTACAGGGGCTACCATCTTCTTCCAGCAAGTCTTCTTCTGCTCCTAGGGCTTCAGAGCCAGGTTTTGACGTCAAGGCTGTACTCTCGCACATGCGCAAGAGTACAACATTGAGATTTATGAATGACCCTGTGAGATCCTCCATAGAAAAGCCAATTCCCTGCAGTTATCACTGGTGATGGCTTGGGTGATTGACACTTGTAGACATCATTAGCTCCGTCCAGTGTCTAGAAGTGGCAAGCGTAGGAAGTATACAGAGATATACTTTGTCTCAGTATATCTCTTGATTGGGTTGGAATTTTAGTGAAAAGCCAACCCAGTCATTATAAGAACTTCATAAATATTCTATATTTGCGATATACTAATTTTCGGGGGGATGTGACAATGCTTCTTTATTTATGTATTTATTATCGCCATTTATATAGCGCCAACAGATTCCGCAGTGCTATAAGTACCTAATTAAAAATACAAAGTAACATAAAGACATAACAAACTTGCTAGATGTATATTTTACATGTCATCTTTACTGTTTTTTTTTTTTTTTAGCTGACAGTGAAATAAGCTGCCTAAGTTAAAAAGCAAATGCCAAACATACGTACAATATGTGCATGATAATAATCTACCATTTTGAGGTTTGCACTTCTTAAGAACCCTGATAAAATCTCCCAAACGTTGCATTATATAGTAAAATATTTTATTTGATAACAGAAGAGCTAGTTCTCTGTTACAAATACCATCAACACTCCCAATTCAGTCTCATAATAATCAAACATACATACTGCTAAGAAGGTAAGTCCTTTGTATGATTGAATTGATAATTGATTGATATGATTGTTATGATCCCAATTAGGCTATTTTGCTATTTTGTATTGACATTCTTTGCAAGATAATTATGCACATTAATGCACCTTTATATTACGCATCGATTTACTTGCATTATAAATATTTGCAAGTTGTCAAAGCATGGAATAGTCCACTATTAATGATAGTTACGCCAGAACTTTTACAAATCTTAAAGGAATACCTTTTCTCAAAGTGAAACATTACTTGTAATTAAACTGGCTTGCACAAATTTTAATGCAACATTGGTTGATATGCTAGCAGCACTGGTGTACTATGTAGTGATCTATTGTAGTTTTATTAAGATGATATATATATATACCAATGGAAAATGTGTTGATTGTCAAATAAGTTTCACATTGAAATATGGGTATTGGGATTAGCGGAACGATTTGCAAGATTTTGAGAGAGTAGAGTCAACAAATGCTTAAAACAGTAAGAGTGTGACAAAGTCTGAAACTACGCAATAGTGCTTTCTAAACTGATGTGGCTGCTACTTAACATAGCAAGCAGCTTTTAATAAGAAGGAATATGGGAAGAATCAAGAGTCTTCTTTGTTAGTATGCTCCAAAGTATCAGGATTACTTGCTGTACTGCGAACTGTGCAGAATTGACCAAGATGCTTTGCAAATTGTAAGGTTAATAGACCATTATCTATCTCCCAAACATGATATGTATCTCTTCATTACTCTTCAGGGTTTGCCAGATCAGTAATGTTTACTTTAAATAAAAAAATTAAAAAAAGAGAGCATGAGAGCAAGCAAGAGAGATTTTGTTGTATTCAGAGTATTGTTATACTCAGGAGATGTAGCAAAGTGCAGTTTTGGGGATTTTATTACAGTAGCTCATATACGAACTAAAACATGTAATAAAAGTACAAAGTGCATGAAAAAAATATATAAATTAAAAAATAATCCAATGTTGTGTGTCTGAAAAACAATACATACAATGTAACAACATAATTTAACAAAGACAAGTTACAATATAGGCAAATGAAAAGTCCATGTACCACTAGGTAACTACCCCTAGAGTGTTTACTTTATAAATATATATATACTTTTATGTGTCAATTTTAGTTTCTGTAAGTACTATTAAACTTTAAAGTCAAACATATAAACGTATAAAAAAAATGTAAACTTTCAAGTGGTATGGTGTTCCTTGCCATGTGTGACAAATTAATAACAAAAACAGACTGAAAATCTTGTACGTATGATATACTTTTTTTTTTTTAAAAAGGCACACATTAATGTAAGTGTTTGAAAACACTTGAGCTGCACTGTTTGTATATTTATAGTATTATATAAAGTCAGAAGTTATATGTTTATATATTGCATCAAATCCCTCTCTGTCCCTTAACAAAATGCCATATAATGTGTGAGCTCAATAAACAAGAAATATCACAATTATGGTTGAACACACACATAGCAAATATATCAAAATAGCTTGGGTTCTTAAGTAGAAAACGTAACCAAAATTAACCTGTGTCAGTAAAGGGTTAAGAAGTCTGAGCTGATACCGTCAGTTGCCCGGATATATTGTATAGCTTGTAATTTACTAACATTGGTAAATTGCCCCGGATTAGACATGTCATCTTTATATGATATACAAGAGACAATGAATCAAGAATTTAATTTCAAACAGTTTTATACCATGCTTATGATCATTTAATAAACCAATACTGGCCATGCAATCACTCTTTAGTTTTAACCCCTTAAGGACGAAGACAATTGAACAAAAGTTCTGACCAAACCAAAACTATATGTCTGTTTAACTATAATTTACCTCTTTCATATTACATGAACCAACATACTTATAATACATTTGTTGAGAAGAAATAGGGCTTTCATTTCACATCAAATATTTAACATATGAAACATCCTGTAACATGAATAAAATCTAAAATAAAGTGTGAGAAATTAAGATTTTGATTCTGCATGGCATTTTAACTGTGCATGTCATAATTCTGTCAGCTTTTGCAATAAAACACACATATTAGGGCATTCAAAATGGAGTATGCCATCTTTTTAACCCCTTAAGGACACATGACATGTGTGGCATGTCATGATTCCCTTTTATTCCAGAAGTTTGGTCCTTAAGGGGTTAAGTAGCCACTTGGTCACAATCCCTGGCCAAAGTTAATGTTCATATATCTTTTTTTGTTCTTGCATTCTTCACACAAAAACTAGACTTTCACTGATGATATCATTATCATTAAAATTTTATTGCTCTATAAAATTAATATTTGTGTTCAGAGATATCTCATGAGTAGAACAGTACCCGTACAGTTTTATGGTATTTTGGAAAGTTAAATGGTCAAGTATAGGCAGTGGTGTATCCTGGTTTTGTGCTGCCCTAGTATAGTGTATAGTTCTTAAAATTAAATAAATACAAACTCAGGTGAACAACAACACATGACATATTACACATTACAATTTATTTGAAAAAAAAATAAAGTTAAAATGGAGAAGCCCCGTGTGAAAGAAAACGTACACCTGGCTGATGTCTTTCCACCTTGGCATTATGTTAACATAACATATGCATAAACCCCCCCCCCCCAAATACTCGGGACACCTTTATTTGGGAAAATTATCACAGCTTTAATAATATATTAATAATACTTAAAATATTATAAGGTCATTGTCACATATTAACATAACATATCAACCATAAGTCCTTTAACAATACTACCCAAAACAATGGCACACATCACAATACGTAAAACCACATTATAACATATAATTAACATATAAACATAACTATTGCCACCAAGGGCATGATTTTCAGCTTTCTTCCATGTAGGGGTATAGCAAGATACACCCTACACACCTTACACATACCAGGTTCGGAGCTACCAATGCGCTCGAACCTTCCAAACCTAACTGTTCTTAGTGAACCAAACTATTTTACATCAGGACAAACAACTTATACCCCAACTTCTATAACCCAACTTCTCTATCCATCCCCCGCCGGGGGGGTGGGGGGGGGGAGGGGGAGCAGTTAGTGTGCAGGGCCAGATTAAGAGCCCATTCAGCCTGGACTTGACAATTATGATGGACCTAATTACAGAAACCTATCGACCAAAAACACTAAAACAATCATACCTCCCAAGCGTCGTGTATCTGATGGAGATGGTGTTGGAGGGAAGGGATGCAGCTATACGAAAACACATACTCTATGCTAATCTCTCTCTAATTTATGCTTTTATCTTTTAAGTAAATCCATACCCCCTAATATCAGTGTCCAGTGAAGCAGGAAGTCAATGGGCAGGGTAAAAGGGTGGGACACTGACGCAAATCACATGACCAGACCTGCCAAAAGGGGTGAACATGCCCAAAAAGGGGGCATGTTTGTCCAAAGAATTGGAAGGCCAGCCTGGCATGAATGCATGTCAGGCTGCCTGCCAATCATGCAGGTTGTCCAACTAAGGGCTATGCAGGCAGCCCCTTAAGCTTGACATAAATGCATCAAATGATGCGCCTACTCCACGCTTTCTAAGGACTGTCTACTAGCACTCACAAGGACAGAGTAAAGGTGTAGGTAGTGAATGTAGAAGAAAAGGCACATGCCACAGTGTTAGAGAAACCAAAGTCTGCATTACCTTAACTAATTTTATTGTCAGCCAGTCGACACAAGTTTTGTTGCCATACATCCCTCTTAAGCTTCCAAACTTAAAGGGACACTATAGTCACCAGAACAACTACAGCTTATTGTATTTGTTCTGGTAAGTGGAATCATTCTGTTCAGGCTTTTTGCATTATACACTGTCTTTTCAGAGAAAATAACTCCACTAGCCACTCCTTGGATGGATGCTAGAGGTGCTTCCTGGGACAGTACTGCCTAGTGTGCAGCACTGCCACTCAGTGTCTCCATCCTCTGCATGCAGACACTGAACTTTCCTCATAGAGATGCATTGATTCAATTTATCTTTATGAGGAGATGCTGATTGGCAAGAACGATGTTTGACTTGTGCTGGCTCTGCCCCTCATCTTCGTAGTTGACAGTCTCAGACAATCTTATGGGGAAGCATTGTAATTTGCCCAGACCACCACTTCTGATGATGTCAGTTCAGAGGCAGAGCCAGCATCTGCAGACTTGAATACAAGTAAGGTTTTACTATATTTAGGGAGGCAAGAGGTGGTCAGGGGGACTAGATGGTGGTTTTTACATAATAGGGTCAGAAATACATGATTGTGTTCCTGACCCTATAGTGTTCCTTTAAGCTGGCAGAAGAGTAGTTAGGGTTGCCACCTTTCTTGGAAAAAAAATACAAGCCTTAATCATTTGTATAATTAATTAGTTATGCATGACATCACATGATGTAAATCACAAGGAGTGACATGAGAAAATTCTGTAAAATCACCAACAAACTACTCACAGTTTGATTTTGCTGTATAGATTAATTGCTCCCATTGTCTCCCTGTCTCCCAGTGTCTCAGTCTCTCAAGTCACCCAGTGTCTCAGTGTCTATATGTATCACAGTGTCAGTGTCCCCATGTCTCCCAGTCCCATAGTCTCCCAGTGTCCCCATTTCTCCCAGTGTCCCCATACCTCAGTGTGTCCCCATGTCACTAGGATACTAGGGGACACAGTGAGACATGGGGGCACTGAGACACTTGGGGACACTGGGAGACATGGGGCCACTTGTGAATACAGACATGGGGACACTGGGAGACATGGGGACACTGGGAGAAATGGGGACACTGAGACACTAGGGACACAGAGATATGGGGACACGGACACTGGGAGACATGGGGACACTGAAACATTTGGGGACACTAAGACACTAGGGACATTGAGAGACATGGGAACACAGCCACTGGGAGACTAGGGGGACACATGGAGACTAGGGGACACTGGGAGACATGGGGACACTGAGACACTAGGGACACTTGTGGACATATACATGGGGACACTGGGAGACATTGGGACACAGACATTTGGGGACACTGGGAGACATGGGGACACTGAGGACACTGGCTGGGAGACATGGGGACACTGGGATACATGGGGACTCTGAGTCACTAGGGACACTGGGAGACATGGGGACTCAGACACTTTGAGACTAGGGGAAACTGGGATCCATGTGGACACTGAGCCACTAGGCACACTGGCTGGGGGACATGGGGACACTGGGAGACATGGGACACTGTGTCCCTACTGTCTCCATGTCTCAGTGTCTCCCAATGTCCCTATATCTCTCAGCATCCCCATGTCTCACAGTGTCTCCTAGTGTCTGTGTCCCCATGTTTTCCAGTGTCCACAAGTATCTCAGTGTCCCCAGGTCTCCCAGTGTCCCCTAGTGTCTGTGTCCCCATGTGTTCCCTAGTGTCTCAGTGTCCCAATGTCTCCCTGCTGCCTTTCACCCCATCCCTCACTTACCTGAGCTGCTGTCTGGACTCTCTGTGCTGTGTAGCTGCTCCCCCATGGATCAGTGAGTAGTAGAGAGAGGCAGTAACTGTAACTTCCTATCCCTGCCTCTCTCCACACACACACTGGCCGGTGCTGGTATTGCAGAGTAATCTCTGTTTTATACTGAGAAAAATACCTGCATTTGTATTGCCGTTATTACTGCAATACCTGCACAGCCAGGCATCCTCAAACACCGGCTGTGCCAGTAAAATACCAGGTGGCAAACCTAAGAGTAGGGTGTGAAAAAAAAAGGGCCTTTTCCCTGGGCCTGGGCCTGGAGCTGCAGCTCCATCAGCCCCTATGTTAATCCAGCTCTGTAAGGGGGTACTTAGTTTTTCATGTATAGCTTCTCCATTTTGGCTTCATTTGTATTAAATAAATAAACTGAAGCAATGTTGTAAAGAAGAGTAGGCCAAAATTCCTCCACAATGATGTGAGAGATTGATAAAGTTATACAGAAAACAATTGCTTCAAGTTATATCTGCTGAAAGTGGCTCTACAAGCTATTGAATCATAAGGTGTACTACTAGTTTTTTTTTACACATGACTTCTCAATTTTAGCTTTATTTTTGTTAAATAAATCATGATAGAGTATAATATTTCATGTGGTGTTTATCAGGTTGTTGATTGTGGCCTGTGGAATGTTGGTTGCTGGATATTGTGCAAACCTGGTGGCCAACTACAAGAAATGTCTGATTTCTGTGCTTGCCAACAAGGGCTTTGCCACCAAGTACTAAGCCAAAGGGGTCAAATACTTATTTCACTTACTTACATGTAAATCAATGTATAACTTTTTTGACATGCGTTTTTCTGTTGCATTTTCATTGATTACAGTAATATATATTTATATATAATTTATTTATTTATTTCCCTCCAGGGTTAACAATGTTTTTTTCTGGGAAGATTTTCATGTTTACTTGTTTAATAGCATGTAAGTATCATAGATCAATTTGTTTTGTGAGATTTTAGTGACATAATTTAGTGACATTATTCTTTGAAAAAATATGGGTTGCAAGTGTGATATGAAAATTAAGAAAAACCTCCATCCAAATTTGCTCTGAGAGGCTTAATACTGTCATAATCAGAGTGGAAACCCTAATCAGTTACTACTATAAAAGTAAATTGAGGGTCTCTTATTTCTGAAATAACTGTAGAGTAACTGACATCAATAACTTAGAAACAAGGTGAGCTAAAATACAAAATGAAAACCAAACTATAGCGTATCCACAGAACTCCTCTCCTTTATTAATCCTCCATAATGGGGAAAAATGAAAACAAGCAAGGGCCCTTAAGGGACACTGTAGTAATTATAAGTATTGCATCTCATTGAATTGGTTATAGTTCCTGGATTCCCCTGGCCTATCCCTCCATTTAATGTTAAACCAACAGTTTAAAAAGCAGTTTAACACTAAATAAGGATCCATAACCACCCACAACCAAGAGTTTACTGGTGGTATGGCTAATGCAGAGATTACACACTTCCTTGTAGTCATACCCATTCACACTGACAATGGAAACTTTGGTAGGCTACAAGCAGTTTACTGACACTCTCAGCCAATCACAGCTGCCCATTGCTGCTCAGGCTAATACTTCCTCATTAGCCCAAGCAGCACAGAAAGGATGGACTTCTTGGGACATTTTTGGGATTAAAACTTAACAACCTTCAAATCTGTTTAACACTGAATGTTAGGTGCAGAACCAGGGGATTCCAGACACTGTAACCAGTGCAATATAGATTAAAGAACAGTGCACAAATAAAAATACAGCTTTAAATTTTTTAAGGCTACTTAAAATCACCTATCTCAGCAAACAAATATGCAGTATGGCCATATCGTGCTAAGCCCACCACTACTTCACAGTACCCCAATATCGGTGGGTCCTACACTAATTGTAATGTGGGAATTAAATAGTGCTAGTGCTAAATGAGCTAAAGTATATTTAAATAATCCGTTGTGAGAGCATTGTGAAAATATATAATATATATAAGCGGTGGTTTATTTTGGATCTGTGCTGCTCTAAACATGATGAAACTTAAGCACCCCTAATTTAAATTTGCCTCACCCCTTCCTGTCAAGGCTACACTTCTTCCTGTTAAAGACTAACGCACACTTTGACTGACAGACACACACCCTCAGGTACACTGACACACACACACTCACTGATTTGACACAATCTGACACACACACACAATCACTGACGCACTCACAGACACACACACTCACTGACAGACGTGCTCACTCATGACACACACACATTGACATACAAACAGACACACACACACACACAATCACTCAGACACACACACACTCACTGATTTGACACAATTTGACACACACACACACAATCACTGATGCACTCACAGACACACACACTCACAGCCAGGCGTGCACACTCACTGACATACACACAATGACGCAGACACACAAACCCACATTCACTGACAGACACACACATGCACACACTCATGACACACACACATTGACATACAAACAGACACACACACACACACACACACACTCACTGATTTGATATAATCTGACACACACACAATCACATTGACTCACTCACTCACTCACTCACTCACAGACACACACACACACACTTACAGACAGATGCGCACACTCACTGACACACACCATGACTCAGACACACACAAACCCACATTCACTGACAGACACACACACGCACATAGTCATGAGACACACTGACAGACATACACACAGACACACAGTGACATACACACACACCCATTCACTGACAGACACACACACTCACTGACATACACTGACAGACATACACACATTAACTGACAGACACACACTGAAAGACACACACACACACACACACACACACACACAATCACTCAGACATACAGACTTTCTCACAGACACACACTGACAGACATACATACACACACACTCACCCACCCAGACACACACACTGACAGACATACACATATTCACTGACAGGCGCACACACTCACAGACACACACTGACAAACATACACATATTCACTGACAGACACACACACACACACACACACAGAAACACACTGAAAGATACACACACGTTCACTGACAGACACACACACTCACAGACACAAACTGACAGATATACACACAGAGACTCACTGACAGACACACACACTGGAAGACATTCACACACACTGACAGCCACACACACACTCACACATACACACACACACACACACACACATTCACTGATAGACAGACACATACACACATTTAACCCCAACTTTCACAGATTATTGTTATTTTTTAATTTTAATTCAAATCCACCCAGCCTCCCTACTTTTGGGAGAGTTGGGTGGATTTTTTACCTGAGGTCCAGTGGGGTTGCTGGCCGAGCTGTGTGGGCTGCTGGGCAGGAAGGCAGGCGGGCATGCAGCAGGCAGGTGGGCGCACTAAGCTGGCAGCAAGGGAACTGTGGTCTTCTTGCTCAGCTCCCTCGCGCGCCGCAGAGTGATGCTGGGAGCCGGGGATAAGTCATATTCCAGCTCTTGGCGTCACTGCGAGGAGCTGAGCAGGGAGAGCTCACAAATCAGCGCTCCCTTGACACCCTGGGCCCCCCTGGAAAGTGCCACCCAAGGAAAATGCCTTGTTAGCCCCGCAGAAAATACATTGCTGTATATAAGCCCAATGGAGCAGGACTTTGCTCATTATCAAAGAGATCAGCTTACACTCTCAACCAATGAGCTGATTTTTCAGAGCAGGGTTTGGCTCAGGAGCTCTAGCTTTTGATTCTGGCTGCAGGGAGGCAGTGTGTGTGTGTTACTAAACATTTTGCATTGGGGTGCCATGGCTGACTGCAGTGGTTATGGTGCTTGGAGTTTTCCTTTAAGTGAGCATTCTAAACAAATCACAAGCTAAACATAAGCCCATGATAAGATCAATGAGCTCATAAAATACAACTTAATAGTCCCAGTCTGCACTTGAGAAGGCTCACAGTCAAAGCAAAACAAAGTAGATATTCGACCTCGGTCTCCTTTGGACAATATGGTATTTTGTACATTTCACATCCAGTATAAAATTTTAATTATTATACTCATCATAATTAGAATCTATATTAAAAAGTATACATATAAACTGCGTGGAGGGGAGCTGGAGAGATATAGCGACTGGAGTTAGTTCACATCTGTATGGCACTTTTTCAACAGCTCCTACTTGCCTGAGAAGAGCTTTCTGCAATTTAATTTGCTATTTTTAAAAAATTAAATAAATATAATGTATATATATATATATATATATATATATATATATATAAATGATTTACCTATTTACTTATAATACTTTAAAAAAAAGAATATATCTAGCTGCAGGCCAGTCTTTATCTAGCAGTGTTTTACAAGCACTTCATTATCAGCACATCTAGTGCGTCCCAATGTCCACAGGATATTTAATGTGTTCTATAACATTACTGTGTAGATGCATCCATGTTAATGTACTTCATTAAATATGTTATTTAGGTTTTCTTATTGCCATAAGTGGAATAATAACCAGTTTCTTCATTGTATTTTTAGTTGTCTTTGCTATTAAATATAGGAAAAAGTATGCAAGAGAAAATGAAGCATATATTCTAGAATGCCCACTGAATCCAACAAACACCAATGAAACAATCACATGGTCACAATATAATGAGAGCATTTCAGCCAATATACAAAGACGAGTACATGCAACTGGAAAATACCTTTTTTTTCTGCCAGCAGTTATGAATGATACAGGGTTGTACACATGTACTATACAGTAAGTGCTCAACCTAACACCTCCTTATAATATCTAGCGTACAACAGCAAACCTGTTTGTCTTACTCAATTCTCTCTTTCACGCAATCCTCTTTTTTGTTCATTTGTTCTTTATTTCATTTCAGATACTCGCAGACAATCTTGGTTGAAATTCAACATGATGCTATTAATATGTACTCTCCTCATTAATAATTCACTAATTTACATCTGATCTTATCTTAATTCTCAGTCTACCTTACAAATTATTTCTCTATTTAAATATGTGACATTAATTGTTCCCCTCTCATTCATTACCTCATTGCTCTCTATCGGTTAGTTGGCCTACAAACCATCCTACACATGTGAGCTCTAAGTCTGGTTCATGTTCTATCTATTCAACAGTACGTCTTGGTAGATAACTTTAATGGGACACTATAGTCACCCAGACCACTTCAGCTTAATGAAGTGGTCTGGGTGCCAGGTCCCTCAGGTTTTAACCCTTTAGATGCAAACATAGCAGTTTCAGAGAAACTGCTATGTTAACATTGCAGGGTTAAGACAGCCTCTAGTGGCTGTCTTCTGGACAGCCACTAGAGGCGCATCTGCGACGCTGGAGGCATATTATTCCTCCATCACGCAGAGCGTCCATAGGAATGCATTGAGACGGGGGAGCTGACGTCGGCGGGGGAGGAGAGGTCACCAGCGCCAAGGGAGCCCGGCACTAGATTAAGGTAAGCTGCTGAAGGGGTTTTAGGGAGGGACCCTGAAAACCGCTATGGTTTCCTGACACTATAGTGATCCTTTAAACAATCTCTAGTTCTAATTTTGACGTATTAGGCCTTTTTGTATCCAAAACGTAGGAGCCCAGCATTACTTTCATATTTTTGCATTAAATGGTAATCAAATGAGCATGTTTTTATTTGTTATAATTGTTTAAAGCAACAAATCGATTTGTTGAAAACACACAAAATAAAAAGACACTTCCTTTGCAGCCTCTTCACTAAAGGCTTGCTAGCCCAGGATAAGCCAATCCTAGACTTATACAAATTCCAAAAGGAATGCTGAGCATATTTCATGAATCCCTGAACAGAATATGATTTAGCTATGTAGTACAACATTTGAGAACCATTTTGTTACTTTAAAGATGGAAGCAAACCTGCTGACCAGGGTATCAGAAGCATTATTTGAATTGTACTGCTCCCTTTTACAAAATCCCCTGCTTAGCCCCCCTTATACAAGATCCCTGCCCCAAGACAAAACTTCTGCCCCCTTCTACAAAATCCCTGCATCCCCACACACACAGTTACAGGCAGACAGTCACACACAGTTACAGGCAGACAGTCACATGCACGCATTCACAGACAGACAGTCACACACACACACACAGTCACAGGCAGACAGTTACACACTCACAGTTAAAAGCTGGCAGCCACAAACACACACAGTCACAGGCAGATAGTCACACAAACAATTGCAGGCAGCATCACACAGTCATATGCAGACAATCACATATACAGTCACAGGTACACAGTCACACACACAGTCACAGGCAGACAGTCACACACACACACACACACACAGTCACACACACAGTCACACACAGACAGTTACATGCAGACACACTGTCACAGCCAGACAGTCACACACACAGTCACAGGCAGGCAGTCACACACACACACACACACACACACACACACAGTCACAGGCAGATAGTCACACACACAGTTGTAGGCAGCATCACACAGTCACAGACAGACAGACACACACACACACACACAGTTGCTGGCAGACAGTCACACACACACACACACACACACAGTCACATGCAGACAATCACATATACAGTCACAGGCAGACAGTCACACACACAGTCACAGGAAGACGGTCACAAACAGTAACAGGCAGAGAGTCACACACAATTACAGGCAGACAGGCAGACAGGCAGACAGGCAGACAGGCAGACAGGCGCGTGCACACACACACACACACACACAGTGTCACATGCAGTCATACACACACAGTCACACATAGTCAAATGCAGACAGTCATACACAGATAGTCACACACAGTCACAAGAAGACAGTCACACACAATTACAAGCTGACAGGCAGACAGACACACACACACACACACACACACAGAGTCACAGGCAGTCATACATGCACACAGTCACATACACACACAAACACACAGTTGCAGGCAGACAGTCACACACAGTCACATGCAGACAGTCCACACACCCTGGAGTCTGTTAGGTGGGGAAGCAGGAACTCCTTATTGCTTTCCCTTGATGTGCTGCAATAACAGTGGGTGGGGGCAGTGTTAAGCCCCACCTCCACTGCTAATTTGGTCCCACCCTGCTGTCAGTTGGCCCCGCCCCCACTTTTGTCCCGTGCATCTGGTTTTAAAGTTCTGCGGCCCCTGTGTGGAAGCTGTGTTGGCCGACCAGCGCCCCAGCTGTTATGGGGCCCTGTGCGGCCACAAAGCTTACACATCCCTGGCACCCGGGGCGGACGCCCTGCCCCTCTTAGTACACCACTGGCTCCACCTATTTGTTAAGAGTAGAAATAATACACAAGACAAAGTATTCCTACTTTGTCTTACAATTTCTTTTGACTGGGTTGGAATTTCAGTGACATTTCAACACAGTCTTTATGAGCATTTCATCGAGATTTTATCTTTCTCAAATGTTCTTTTTTTTTTTTGTATATTCTCATGAACCCCACTAATATTTTTGTAAAATATGAATTAAAAGATTAAAATGTAATTATGTAAATTTAGCTGTTTTAATTCCCAGCTACCGATTAATAGTATTTTGATCCTACATCCTGCTAGTGCTGGTATAGCAAACCATGTTTAAAATAAATGTTTTGCCAATTTTGTATTTTTTTGCAAAATTTTTGATAGAATGTGATTAATAATATGAAAAATTAAAACACTTTTTTCAGGTCAACACTAAAGAGCAAATATAGTCATGTGAGTTTGATAATGTCTGAATCACATGACAATTGCTCTGCACAACCTATTTACCCACAGCGACTAGGAATGGGAACTGGCGTATACATTCTTTGTCCAGACATTGATTTATATGAACATAAAAGTAACTTTATCTGGTATAAGGTAAGATAATGCATTTAAAATTATATTCATAATTCAAAATAACTAATACATCTTTTTATTTATGTTCTTAATGCCTCAATGTACAGCTCATTAATATCAAAATTAATTAGTAGGTGTGTATCAAGACCTGCATGTTACATGCAAGATCACTTGGTGTAAAAACATATCATACATCATATAGTATACGCTATACTGTAGTAACAGGCTAACAGAGGGGTATAGAGACAATAATTCATAGATGGTTTTAAAGATATTGTAATTTATTCATGAAAAGTGAATTGTAGTGAAAGTGAGTCTCAGCCAGAGAGGATAAGCACATTTATTTACCCCCCTAAACAGCAGGGAATTGAACAGTAATTGACAGTGCATTTGCATCAGAGAACTCGCACCTCTCCGCTAACTTTCAAAGCCATTTATGGCAGACCACTACAGCCTACTCACATAACCCATGAGACCATGTCCATATCTTTGGCTGTAGGGGCTCTACACCATGAGATGATCCAAATCCAGGTGATTTCCACTCCATATTGCCTGGTTGTGTTGGGATACCCTTGGCTACAGAAGCATAACCCCACATTTGATTGGCGCAAATCTGAGCTATTATCCAGCAATGTACATTTGTTTGTCTCCGGAAACCAGATAAAGTTTTGTGCACATCTTCTGCCTCTTTGTTGCCCTCTGAGTACAAAGAATTCCATGATGTATTTGACAAGGGTCAGGCCAGCGTTCTGCCCACCCCATTCCCTTGATCATTGAATTATTTGACTGCCTCAAGGGAGCTACGGTCTTCACTAAACTTGATCTGAGAAGGGCATATAATCTCGTCAGGATAAAAGAGGGCCACGAATGGAAAACTGCATTTAACACCAGGAGCGGGCATTATGCATACCTAATAATGCCCTTTGGTCTTTGCAATGCTCCTGCAGATTTCCAGGAATTTATAAATTATGTCCTGTGAGATATGCTGCAACAATGTGTGGTGGTTTATCTCGATGATATTCTAATCCATTCCACATCTCTCGGGAACCATCATGCAGACGTCTCTCGTGTTCTACAGAGGCTCAGAGAACATAATCTCTTCTGTAAATTGGAGACATATGCCAACTGCAAACAGGTAAAATTTTTGGGCTGATGCTGGATTCTCTATGGACCCAGAGAAAATTTCCACTGTACTACAATGGCCTTGACCTACAGGTCTTTGCTCTATACAACGTTTTCTTGGCTTCACCAATTATTATCGGACGTTTTAACGCAACTTTTCTTCCTTGGTTAAACCTCTCACGAATATGATCAAGAAAGATGGTGATCCACAACATTGGTCAAAAGAAGCTCTCTCAAAGTCTCTCAAAGTCGCCTTTGCTGCAGCTCCAATACTGGCACACCCTAACCGTGCCTTACCTTTCATTCTTGAATTTGATGCGTCTAAGACAGGAGTAGGTTCCCTCCTGTCTTACCATCCTGACCCAAAGAGCTCCATGCATCAGTGCGGGTATTTTCTGAAGAAATTGAACCCAACGGAATGCAATTACCAGATTGTGGATAGAGAACTCCTAGCTATAATTTTATCTCTCAAACAATGGAGGCACCTTCTTGAGGGTACTTCACTGCCAATTCTCATTCTCACGGACCACAAGAATCTTACTTATCTTTCCAAAGCTAAACAACCTTCCCCTCAGCAAGCTAGAAGGGCTCTCTTCGTATCAATATTCAGTTATGTGGTTTTTTATTTGCCTGGTACTAAAAACTAAGGAGGAAATAACTCCTACTCCAGTGATTCCTCCACACCGAATACAAGCCACTATCCACTAACCGTACTAACCTCAGCTCACCCCTAGGCGAGGAAATTCTGGCTGC
This sequence comes from Pelobates cultripes, assembly GCA_933207985.1. Taxonomy (NCBI): domain Eukaryota; kingdom Metazoa; phylum Chordata; class Amphibia; order Anura; family Pelobatidae; genus Pelobates; species Pelobates cultripes. Next base: position 260,625,440 of record OW240912.1, read on the forward strand.
ACAAGTTAATGCTCCTACAGAGAACCCTAGTGGTTGTTGTTTTGTACCTGTTCAGCTCTGCACCAACTTATTAGGTACATATCACAATTGCAAAGCAGCTGGACATCCAGGCAATAAACAGTTAATCTGGTCTGTCTCGCGACAATTTTGGTGGCCTAGTTTCTGTTTGGATGTCACTGCTTTTGTAGCTGCCTGTCCTGTGTGCGCTCAAAGTAAAACACCACAACACCCTCCAGTGGGTCTCTTGCAAACTATACATAATGGTGAACGACCCTGGACTCACTTGTCCAGGGATTTTATTGTGGATCTTCCAGTCTCCCGTGGCAATACTGTAGTTCTCATGGTTGCTGAACAATTCTCTAAGATGTCACACTGAATTGCCCTGTAAAACTTACAGCAAGTCCCAGTACCTTCTTGCCCTTGAATGGTTTCCTGTTTCCCAGAAGACTCCCTGTTTCCTGTGAATTCCTTGTATGATTACCCGCTTTGGTGCCTGACCCCTACTTGCCTCCTGGACTTTGCTTTTGGTTTATTTCATTTTTGCTATTTATTAACAAAGCTGTTTTGCATCTTTGTTCTTTCTCTGTCTGGTTCCTGGCCCCTAACACATCATCAGAGGAAATATCTTAGGGTAAGATAAGGTTTAATGCTGTTTTAGGCTCTTCATTCATTAAAAAAATAAAAAGTATGTACAAGGTTTGAGAACAGTTTAAATCCTTCAGGTAAGAAAGCAATTTGCAACCTCCTCACACCATAGCTACTTCAGTTCAATGAAATTAGTATGGTGCCTGGAGTGTTCCTTTGAATTACGATGGAACAAGCACTTAGCATAAATTGTAGGTTTAATTTTGGTTCAGAAGTTGAACAATTGCCTCCATTCTTATGGGGTTAAAGGGGAATTGTCATATTCCAGAATGTTTACCAAATTTGTATTCATGATGTGTGAAAAATGTTACAAATATAGAAATAATGTAATACCTAAGCAATTTAACTTAATTACTTTAATTTAGCCTAAACTGCAAGCTCCATGGCTGAAATATGATACCAAAACAAACATAGAATACAATTCAATGATTAACACAAAAATACGTGTTTCTCTTTGTTTGATGTAGGAATGCAAACCATTACATGGTGAACGGTACATGAAAATTGACACTGGTCTCTCTTTAAATCATTTCACCGAACTCGACCAAGGAATATACAATTGTAAATTTACATACACATATAATGGTAAGACGTACACGGTTAACAGATTCAAGAACATCACTATGAAAGGTATATATATTTCTCTATATACAATGTACTTCATGTGTTAATAGTTTTTACAAGTAAATATTAGAAGTCGGAGTGGTGGCTGGTGAAGTGTTAAGATGGCAGGAAACTAGACTCTACCCCTGGAATTCTTCACTTTACCCTATACGCTCTACTCAAAACTCAGTGGGACAACAAGCCATCTGCAACACCATCAATCTATAAAAATAAGAATAGGGGGAAAACAAAAAACACTTAAGGGACTGTTAAGGTTACAAAATGCATTTTGTTTTCTTAACGCACTTAAATACTGCATTAAGAAATAAATGTATTAACTTTCCAACATTCCCATCCTAACTGTCTCAGTCCTACCATTACGTAGTTGTCATTTTTATCAAAGTGAATTTTTTAACTAAGCTGTTGAACTTGCTTTCTGAAGCTTAGCTGATTTGTCCCACTTTTGCAAGCACAAACATAATTTTTAGTACCAGCCAGTGACCAATCAAATGCCTCTCATAGAGACTCATTGTGGACACAGGAAGCATAGCAAAGCATATTATAAATACTTAACTCAAATAATGGTTTGTGAGTATCCCCCAGTTGCTTTTGGAATCTATAAAACATATCTGAAAATGTATATTACTAACTAATATTTATATAATCAAGTTGTGTATCGAAATATCTGCACCGAATATGGGCGGGACCTGCATAAGCCCAAGGAGATACCACAAAGGGTAGTTGAGAATGACAGAGCTAAGATCTTGTAGGACCTTCAGATTCAGACAGACAAGCCAGTAGTGGACAACCAACCGACACTATGGTGGTAGACAAGGAACAGAAGACTGCAGTGGTGGATGTGGCAATACCAGTGACTATAACATCAGGAAGAAGGAATATGAAAAGGTGGACAAAAAGGACTGAAAGAAGGCAGTGGTAGTCCCAGTTGTGATTGGAGCACTCGGGGCTGTAACCCCCAAGTCCCAAGTTGGGAGAGTGGCTTCAGCAGATTTCAGAGTGCAGTTCTACGAACAGTTAAGATACTACTCAAAACTCTCAGAATGACCTATAACGTGTGTTAACCTTTCTATGATGCTCTGTTTTCTATTAAAGCTATACTAAATATATAGCATATGGCATCATAATCAAGTTCAGTCCAGGCACAGTCCAGGTACACATTGCAAATTAAGAGGAGAAACAGAAACATTCAGGATTATATTTAAAAAGTGCATTCTGAAAAGTAGAGCAAATGGGGAAATGAAGTGGAGTCACCAATGCAATGTTCCTGTTGGTTCTGCTATTTCCAAGGTGGTTGCCACACTTAATACTTTAGACCACCTTTAAGAAAATTATACTCATCTAAGCTGACTACCACATCCAAAGAACAGAAAAAATTATAAAAAATTAAAAAATGATTGAAAGAGAGTCAAGATGGTGGCATCCAGATAATGAATGAAGAGGTGTGGATTCCTTCATTCAATTATTCATGCCTCAAAAACAAAATATTTGTTTTTACTTAAAGATAAGTAACCATAAAATGACAAAAAATAATGCAGGTTTTGTTTTTATGTCTGCTATTCACTGGAGCTCTTTTCTGATTCTTATCTGCTTTTATGTCTTAAATAAATATCTAATCCTTAGCTAGTAATGCCAGATCCACTAAGTTTTCCTCGACACATATCACTTAAACAAAAACCGAGAATATGAGAAATCTGAGAAAAAAACTTTTTTGAGCTCTGAGCAGGTACTAACCGAAGGGCAAGCTACTGAGATTTCTCTGAGCTTTTGCCCCCGTTCTCAGAGTTCTCATATTCTATGTTTTTTGTTGTGATATCAATTAAACATACTGATGGGCTGCATATGAAAATTGCTGCACTATAGTGTATAACATACACAAGTCAACTTAAAAACCTTCACGTTATACATTTTACATGCAGGGCAGCATCCTGGAAAACATGATAGAAGCAGCAGCTTTACTTATACCCCTCATACCATGTTTCACACTACTTGCATGTTTTACCAGAACACATCCATATATATTCTATCTAGGTCACAAATAACTATAGTGCCACCCTTTGCTCCCACTCTCGCCTGTTCAGTCACTCAAATTTGATAATAGTAAGTCACAAATGTATACTGGTAAACACACTCAAAGAGCTGCTAGAGCTGTGTGAAGTAGATTTAAATATTCTACAGAGCTGGTAGCCTGTAGATAATTAATCAGGTGTCAAACAATCAGGGATTGTAAGAAATTGTTCGAATTAAAATCAGTATGTACATTGTGACCTTTGTAGTACATATAAGGAAAATACAAAATAAACTGTGAAGCTTAAAGTATCTTATTTTAGAGTCACAAATGTAAGCAAAGAAACACTTTCCATGTGTTTAAAGAAGGCCAAATATAAATTATGGTGGAGGCTAATATATTGGAGTATTTTAATATATGGTCTTATGTGTTGGTTTGTTCTCATGAGATAGACAAAAAAACATATAAAGTATAAAAAAACAAGTACAGAATAGTACAATATATTTTTTGGATAACAGAACACAAATGAAAGGGAAACGCTTAGCACCAGAACCACTACAGCTTAATGTAGTGGTGCTGGTGCAAAAAGAAAGTCCCATTAAGTTTCTGCAGTGTAAACATTGCATTTTCGCAGGAGGAGACATTAAAGATGGGTAATAGACATGCACAGAGAATAAAAATTGTTTTGTTTCAATTCAGTAATTCTGAAATTTGATTACTGATCATTTATAATTATCAATTCGGAACAAACCAAAATTTGCATGCCTTTTTCATAGATAATCCCCTTATGCACTTAGGGTCCTGTTTCATAGATAATCCCTTTATGTGGAATTGCCCTATTCAGGATACCACATTAGGACATTGTTTATCCTTTGCTCCATAATTCTGTTCCCTTATGTCCTATTTAAGGACACCAAATTAAGGGCTGTTTAGCTCCTAAGTTCAGATAGTGTCCAGGACCCCAAGGTAATTAACTTAATTGCGATTAAGTTGTTATAATGCCTGGAGTTTTCTTTTAATGCACAAAACCCTTTAATACAGTTTATGATCTACTTTGAAATGTTTGCTAATTCTGTTTTCATTTTATTTTTCTTTAGCAGCATACATACAAAGAAAACCTACTTTGGAAACTGCCATAAATAGAACAATAGAAGTGGCATTAGGTGAGTATGACAATATGCTAAACCCTACAAGAGAAAAAGTCTCAGGCACGTTTATTGGATCCGCAATGTTTCGACCTGTACCCAGATCTTTCTCTAGACCTGTACTCAGGTCTTTATCGAAACGTTGCGGATCCAATAAACCTGTCTTCAATAAATCACAGTGCGTGCCTGAGACTTTTTTTTTCTTATATGTAGATTATATGGGGTATGCTGACCCATGTTCAGTTTAGCACCCTGTGTATATGTTTGTGATTGAGTGCAACCCTCTTCTTTATTTCTTTTATAAATATGCTAAACCATCACTTTGGTGAATTTGGTTCTGCTTTTCATCAGTGATGACTCAATTCAACAATGCATTTAGATGAGATAGCAATATTTTAGTGGGTGTAATTGATGATAAGTGACCTTATATGTAGGCTTCATGTATCTGAGCAGTTCCATTTGTAGGGCACCCATTGTGTTGATTGAAATTATTTAATGTGTAGTTTTTATTATTTTGTTCAACTTATTATTTTTTTGATTTTTTTTTTATTGGGATGGGCTTATTTCTGTGGGATGAAAATAAACAATAAAGGATTCTACCTTTAGTTTACTATATTCTTTGATTTTATTTTACAGGTTTTGTTTAAGGAGAGGTTAAGAGTAGAGTTGAGCCGAACTTAGAAAAAAAGTCCGGGTTCGGGCTCGAACTTGACCCCGAACTTGACCCCAAACCCGAACCCCATTGAAGTCAATGGGGACCGGAACTTTTGGGTACAAAAATGGCTCTAAAAAAGTCCTGGAAAGGGCAAGAGGGCTGCATAAGGAAGTAAAATGGGGGTAAGAGTAGGAGAAGTGCCCTGCAAACAAATATGGATAGGGAAATAACTTAAAATAACATAAAATGTGTGATTGTAGTGCCCTAAGCTGTGTGTCTTTTTAGCCATACATATTTTTGCTTTAAACTAGGTCATGGCCATGGGTGTCCGGTGGAGGGGGAGAGGGGGTACATGCCCCCCTGGGCATGCCCCCCTGAGCTCTGCAGGGCGGGGGAAGGCTTATAAAGCATTGCCCCGCCCTGCAATTAGGCTCAAAGCACTCTGATTGGTGGGTTTAAGCCATCCAATCAGAGTGCTCTGACAGGTAAATGAAGAGACTGACAGGTAAGTCTCTACATTTACCTGTCACAGCACTCTGATTGATTGGCTTGAAATCCTCCAATCAGAGTGCTCTGTGTCATTTTACGCAGTGTGGGAAAGTTCTTTGGAAATTTCTCACGCTGTGTAATTTGACTCAAAACACTCTAAGTTGTTTTTTTGGAGGGGGTATAGAAGTCAAAACAGGGTTTTATATATGTTGTCGTAATATTTTTTATTTATTTTAATTTTCATTAATTTTGTTTAATTGCTGCATTTTATTCACTAAATATTGGTCACAACGAGTTGAACTGTCCATCTCTTGCTCCATCGTAATATTAAGGATGGACTAGGCAATCAGGAACCTTGAAGTTATGCTATGAATGGGAACTCCAGTACTTTGGTGGGATGAGGGGGTTTGGAATCAGGTGATTAGCTTTTCTCTGACTCTCCCATTTCAATGAGAATATCCAGGTTACTTTCTCACCACATTTCCTTACACTTATTAAGTTGGAATGGTGGAGTAGCTAAGGACAAAACTCTTGCTCTGTTATATTTACTACTCATATTTACACCTATGTGGTAAGGTGTGGTAAGATGTTAAGGGGCCCAGGGAAGCCCTCCCTACCATGTTTTATTTTTTCATAAACCTCCCAATCATTAGCAGGGGACAACCACAAGCCCAGGATTACTTTTGATGCCATAATCCTCGTTATATAGCAATGGAGTTGTAAACAGAGTTTACACCATTTAAGGTGTTTTAATTTCCTCTTAGTATTGCTCCAAGGCTAGGAAGGACAGATATTTTCGGAGGTGTAGCAAAGAAGGGGCAAGTGTCACTGGCTCTAGTTTTGAGGAGGTGTCACAAAATGTTCAGGCTTCATACCCCCACACCTTTTAAATTCCATGGCAATGAATAAAGCAATGTTTTAAAATCAATTGAGGGTTTCACATGGCTGTTTCAGCCTGGGGCTGGCAGCTCCCTGTGAAACATTCCATTAGTTAATACAGTTGCTTCTTTGCCACACAAAAGAGAGGGTAGGACTTGAGGGAGGCTTCAGTGTTGGTGGTATTATGAAGAAGCAGAGTAGTGACTGATTGGCCCACTGAGGGAAATTTTAATGTGGGCTTCTGTAACTGGGTGCTGCTGCAATTTATGTTTGTTTTAATAAGTTTGTCCTTGCATTGCACAGAAGTGAAGGCCGCTAGGATACAGCATGATGTAATATCCTGGCGGCCAACATGCATAGGAGATACCTAATGACAGCCTGGATTCCAGCCCCAGGCCTGAAAGCCCAGTGCTAGCCTAGGATGGCATAGGACAGCAACTTGTAAGGGACATAAGAATTAAAACTGTTAAGTGTGTGCGAAAGATTCTGGCTTGTGTGTTTTTCAGTGTATCTTGCTTGTGTGTGTCAGTGTATCTGTGTATGTGTTTCAGTGTCTGTGTCTGTCTGTGTGCATGGGTCACTATACTGTATACACAATATATATATATATATATATATATATATATATAAAACAAGAGGGGGTTGGCTGCACTCACCTTAACATGCATAAATGGGGGTGCTGCTGGGGGCCAAATAATACAATACACAAGATCCAGCGCATTCACCTATCCACTAAACAGCAACTTCAATGTTGAAAGATTTTATTTGTTTTTTTAAAAACACCTAATCTAGGCAAAAATAATGGGGGTTTAGTTACATTATATGATCATACATTGCATAAGCCTGCCACAACGTCAATGTACCCCATCTTTGGCAGGTCCTACACTAACAGCCTAATGTCTGCTCTTATGAGATTAACCTACTTGGGGAAAAAAATTCCATCTGGGGCTCTCTGCAGTACAAGGCTAAATAGGGCCCTGGGATGAGGCACCTGTGACAGGGAGGGGTGCAAAACCAAGGAGTTGGCTAGACTCCCAAATATATATATAAAACAAGAGGGGGTTGGCTGCACTCACCTTAACATGCATAAATGGGGGTGCTGCTGGGGGCCAAATAATACAATACACAAGATCCAGCGCACTCACCTATCCACTAAACAGCAACTTCAATGTTGAAAGATTTGATTTGTTTTTTAAAAACACCTAATCTAGGCAAAAATAATGGGGGTTTAGTTACATTATATGATCATACATTACATAAGCCTGCCACAACGTCAATGTACCCCATCTTTGGCAGGTCCTACACTAACAGCCTAATGTCTGCTCTTATGAGATTAACCTACTTGGGGAAAAAAAATTCCATCTGGGGCTCTCTGCAGTACAAGGCTAAATAGGGCCCTGGGATGAGGCACCTGTGACAGGTGATATATATTAGAGATGCACCGAAATTTTGACTGCCGATATTTGCGGCCGAAATTGGGCCTATTGTGCCCAAAATTACACCAGGCCCAATCCTGGACAAGTGCGGGCAAGGTAATTGCGGAAGAAGGGGGCCAACCACCCTTGTAGCTAACTGATAAGGCTCGGTGATGTATTTTATTTCTGTGCAGCACTGAGGGCTTCTTCTTGCACTGCGCCCTTATCCCCCTTTGCTTCTGAAGTGATCCTTTGTGGCAAACTGACACTAAGGTAGTGTGCAGCTCCATAAGAGAACCCCATGAACGAAATCAGCAGAAAGCGCCTCCTCTTTACGCTCTGCGTTAGAGCACCAGGTGTCATGTGACTACCCAAAGCTCACTTTGAAACATGCAGAGCATGCCACATAGGATTTCGATGAGCCACCCATCCTTGTCATGACAGGAATACAGCAGGGAAGGGGGGCTGTCAGTGTGTGTGCAGAGCTGGTGCTGGCTCTGTGAGTGAGACAGGTGCCGCTTGGGAAGGAGAGGTATGGATAGATGGAAGAGGGGAAAGTGAGAGGCATGGAAGAAGGGGGGAGAGAGACATGGAAGAAGGGGGGAGTGAAAGATTGAAAAAGGGGGAGAGAGACATGGAAGAAGGGGAGAGTGAAAGATGATAGAAGGGGGGAACGTGAGAGACATGGAAGAAGGGGGGAGTGGAAGATGGAAGGGGAGAGAGACATGGACGTAGGGGGGAAAGTGAGATATGGAAAAAGGGGGAAGTGAGAGGCATGGAAGAAGAGGGGAGTGGAAGAAGGGGGTGAAAGGTGGAAGAAGGGGGAGAGAGACATAGAAGAAGGAGGAAAGTGAGTGACCTGGATAAGCAGGAAAGTGAGAGACATGGAAGAAGGGGGTAGTGAAAGAGTTAAGAGGGAGAGAGGCATGACTTGTAGTTTATTGGTTTGTAGTTTATTGGTTTGTAGTTTTTCATATTAGATTCATTAAATTAATTAAAAAGTCTAATATTAATAAAATTATAGAAAAAAAATATTTTAAAATGATTTTGGGAACAAAATTCATTTCGTTTTGGTTTTCGGCCAAGGGCATCCTGAATTTTCAGTTTCGGAACAGAATCTTCATTTCGGTGCATCCCTATATACTATACTGTATATCAGTATGTGTGTTAAACAGTGTTTAATTGTGTGTAATATGTGTTTAAATGTCTGTATAAATGTATGTGTAACTGTGTGTGTCACAATATGTATCAGTAGGTTTGTATGTGTGTGGGTCAATTGCTGCTTGCTTGTGTCTGAGTCAGTTAATGTGTATGTGAGTTAGATTGTGCATGCATCAAATAGGCCAATGACTTAATCTAATTGGACTTAACACGGTTAAACTGAAATCTTAATTATATGACATTGAAATCTATTATACGCAAATAAGTTGACATACAATGACCTTGATTTAATATTTTCGATAAACTTTTCAAAGGAACATGATTTGTTAGAAAAGCCTTTCAAATACTTTATCTACCGTCTGAAATGTGTCAAACAAATTACTTTCCCAGCTATGGCCATGGCAGCACTACCTCCCCTCTAGTGCCATACCGCAGTTCTTTTTTACTGTCTACACTGTCCAGGTTTTCAACACATTTTTATCATGCATACATTTTCTTTAGGGCTTACCAGGTTTTTTTTTTTACTTTTATCCTGGTGGGAGTTCAGCCTCTCTTCCTCCAGAAGCTGCAGTATATGGCTCTTCACCAAGAGTGACCCTGCGCAGATCCTTTAATCGATCTGGGGTGTATGCTACAGTGACCCTTGGGTAGCAGCTTAGAACTTAAGGTCCAGTGCAAATTCTTTCTAGGTATCTGATGGCCTGGAGGAAACAGTTCTTGTAATTACATAAGTGCTGGGAAGCCTGACTATCTGGATGCTGGTGTTTTACTTTGCAGCCAGGAGTCCTCTAAGGAGATTCAGTCGGCATTCATTTTTTTTTTGGCTGAATTCGCCCAAAGTTGTTTGAAAATCTGCAAAAAATTTTACAAAGTTTGGAATTCTATTTATTTGGTATTCGGTCATTTCCGATAGTGCAAATATTGCGCTTACATGTGGATTGTTGTAAGGCACCAGTGTATTTTATTTATTATATATATATATATATATATATATATATATATATACACACACACACAAATTCAGACATGAGCACTCACTTGGATTTTCCAATAGTATATTAAAAAGTATTCATCAATCTACATCAACGTTTCGACCCTTCATGGTCTTAATCAAGATGAGTCTGGACTTTTGTATATATATATATATTAGATTCATATATATATATATATATATATATATATATATATATAAACACACACAAAAAATGAGTACTACGAAAAAATAAAGTATGATCTGCCTGGGTGCAATCCTGCGTTACATATATACAAAAATGAGGGTTAGGGAGTACTCTCAGGTCTCAAATTTGTGCAAATAGTGTATTTTTTGGGTCTCCAAAGATCAACTGTGCATTATAAATCAAATCGACGTTGCAACCTGTTCGGGTCTTTTTTAAGATCATATGAATTTTTCATTTTCATATGATTCAGGAAATAGTGTTACCTGTCTTTTTCACTACCCCTTCCTCTGAAGAGGAAAGAAATCTTCATCTTCTGGATGTGGTTAGAGGCCAGTCAGTCTACCTTAACAGAACCCTGGATTGGAGGAAATTGAAAAGGCTCTTCATTGTTCCAGTGGGTCAGAATATAGGCGAGAGGGCATCTGTTAAAACTAGTACATAATGCTCTCCAGATGTACTACTACGGCTATATTCAAAGCTTTGCTTAGGAGGTTAAGGCAATACCGGTTTCTAGGGATTGAAAGCACATTTCATAAAGGCCCTCTTTGCTTCATGGGCAGCTGTAGCACATATTCCTTCCGAACAGATCTGTAGGGCAGTCATGTGGTCCTTGTGGCATACCTTCATCCGTCATTCCTTTCAAGGAATGAAATTTGTCACAGCCACATAAGTTAAATACATGAATTTAGTGTTTGCAGCAATTATACGTTTGTTGATTTCTTTCTTTCCATCGCTAGTTAGTTTGGCTTTGTCATGTCCAGTAAGTAGTGCTGCCATAGCCAAGGCCAGGAAAAGAGCAAATGGATTTATACTTACCCCTATTTCCTTTTCCCAGTAATGGGCTATGGCAGCACAACGGTCCACTCTAAAATCTATGGCTTTATACAAACTGGGGTTTTGGGCCTAGAGGTGAGGTATTTATAAACATTTAAATTTTTCCTGTCCAATGGGAGTGGTGGGAAGAACTAAGCCAGGAGTAGTGCTGCCATGGCCCATTACCAGAAAAAGAAAATATCATTATGTATGAATACCTTTTCTCTGTTTTCCCCCATTTATTTGCCAGTTTTTAAAACTGCTCAATATTTTACAGGATATAGAATAAGCCTTGTTCAGTCAGTGGAGAAAGTGACTGAGATAGAACTATTTTTTCTAAGATGAACATAAAAATGCTGAATAATACAATATTGTACATCCTGCTCTTCTTTGTGATTTGTATATATATATATATATATATATATATATATATATTTATTTATCTGCATCTGTATATCTCCAATGTATTTTTAAAAGAATTAAAAAATAAGAAATAAAAAAATAAAGAATGCTGAATGTGTAATTAAAACCATTGTATGTTATATTAATGGAACATGATATTAAATGTATATTTTCAATCATTTTAGGAGACCCATTAAATATAAGTTGTTCTGCTTTCATTGGATACAACAAGTCCGTTTTAGCAGCTATCTTCTGGAGCATAAATGGTACACATGTTGCTAGTCTTAATTACTCTAGATTCCAAGAGTATGCAAGGTATGCATATTAATTAAATGTTTGAAATTACTAAAATGTCTAGTGAATTTACCTACTTACATTTCAAATAATATATTACAATTATTTTACTTTCCATTTAGGAATTATATTACACCATCGCATGAATTTTATATTGAGTCAACATTGCACATTCGGAAAGTGGAGGAACAAGATTTTAACTCCAACTTTACATGCTTTGTTTCAAGTAGTAGAGGGGGTCAAGATTCCATAGTAATCTTAAAATATCCAGGTAAGAGTATTTACAGGGATATATAAGCTTTGTGGGCTAATTTGCTAATTAGTAGGCCACAAAGAATTATTATTACTCGTTAATTAATTATTATACGCTCCGTTATACTTTAACACAAATGACATCCTACTTATTTTACATCATTATAGTTACCATTGAATCAATACAACTATGCATACTGAAATTGTAAATACTGATATCAGTTCAGTTTACAAGTTAGAGTGTCCAAACAAAATGGTGTCACATACAACCTTATACCAAAAATCATATTCACTATGCCATGTTTTAGGGTCATTGGTGTAAGAGAGATGAAAACTAGATTTGGAAATGTGGGCAAATTTGTCCTGGAAATCCAATTTCCGAAACCGCCACGTGCCAGAATTTAAGAGTAACTGACTCAAGCAAACCCGAACAAGCTTGTTTTGATTTGTGATTGGAGTGCCATTCTGTCATGAGAAGTATACCTAAACTCGCAGGAAATGGGATCCCAAAATAGAGAGACAGAAATAAACATATTACCAGGTTTTAGCGTGAACTGACTTAACATAATAAAGAGTAGAAAAATAATAAAGATAAATATAAGAGATTTAGTCCCATGTGTGGAACCCAACCTGAGGGTCTTTGCCATGCCTTGGTTCCAAACTACAATGTACTGCTTAAATACCCATTATGTAACAAGTAACACCCTGAGGGTGGAACATACGTTTAAGTAAAAAATTAGCCATTACCATACAAAATAAAAAAGGTCACAATAAAATACCACTATGTATATAAAAAAAAAAAAAAGAGTATGTAAAAAACACATGCAGAATGCATCCAATTAACTGCATCTCAGTATGGAAAGTACAACCTTGTTATGCTCTATATCCTCGAAAAAAGGCATAATGAATGAATAAACTGCAATAATATTAGCAAATATGTTTGCTGCAGTATACAATATTGTACGAAAGGGACACTTGTAACCATGCAAATGTTCCAGTGCAAACGGGCACTTAACTTGATAGTATATTGCAATCCAATCTTCAATTCAAGTGTCTCCAATACATAAACATTCATGGATGGAACCACAGCCAGAAAAAATACACTTTATACTCTAAGTAGAGTATAAATGCACATAGACCCAGAAGCAGAAGCATATAGACCCATAAGAAAAGAACTGATGTGGAAAATTCAATATACACTGATGTCATCATAAGAAAGTAGACACGGCAAAATCCCTATTTAAATCTTCTGTGCTCCAAGCAATAGCAATGCTAACTGTGGATCCAGAAGGCCGCATCATTTTTAGGATTTTTATATATATCCTGCACTCTGGTTTGTATTGGGACAGAGTCAATTATTTGGCATTTTAACTGGAATTGTTTGTTTATGTTCTGAAAAATGGTTTAGCAAGCTTTCCAGACTGGATGTCAGTGCGATGTTTAAATAAATGTTCCCTACTTCTGTTAGTGGTCTCCCCAATGTAAGTAAAAAAACACACACATTTTAATAGATACACAACAAAAATTGATAGATATGTGTAAACATTCCTAATGCAAAATTAGTTTCCTGTATGTTTATGTGAGAAGAATTGACTGTTTATGACGGAGTTGCAGGAAGTACAGTTTAAAAATCCCTATTGACTCTATCCCCATACAAAATAGAGGGCAGGATAGACAAAAACATCTCTTCTGGACCCACATTTTGCATTACTTGGAGCCCAGTGGATTGAATGGGGATTTTTATGTGTCCCTTTTATTATGGTGATATCAGTCTATATTGCATTTTTTCACATCATTTATGTGGATCTATATGCTTCTGCATGTGCTAATGCTTTTTCTTTTTTTCTTTTTTTTGTTTTTTAGAGTAAAGTGCCCTATTCTGGCTGTGGTTCCCTGCTTGGTAGTATATGTATTGGAGATATTTGATTTGAAGATTGGATTGCTATATACTATTAAGTTAAGTGCCTGTTTGCACTGGAAACTTCGAATGGCTACAAGTGTGCTTTTCATACCATATTATATAATGCAGGAAACATATTTGTTAATATTGTTGCAGCTAATTCATTATGCCTCTTTTGGAAGACATAGAACATAACAAGGTTGTACTTTCCATATGGAGATGTAGTTAATTGGATTATGTATATGTATATTTTGCTCATGTTATTTTGATATCCTCCTTTCTATATATTTTGGTATTTTATTGTTCTTTTTATCTGGTATGGTAACGGTCAAGCGTTCAGTAATGTATGTTGCATCCTTAGGATGTTGTAATCTAATGGGTATGTAAGTTGTACATTGTATTTTGGAACCTAGGCTTGACAAAGATTCTAAGGTTAGGTCAAAACGTTGTAGGTTCCAAACAGGTGGAATAAATCGCTTTGAAATTTACCCTTTGTGTTGCGGCTCCTTTATTGTTTTTCTACTGTATGTGATGTCAATAGGCTCCCTGTGCACTCTTCCTTCACTCCCCCCCAAGGTCATACACCTTCATCCATGTATTTGTGTGTGTGTATAGGAGTGTAGTGTTTGTATAGGGGATTTATTAAATTAATAATAATGTAAAAAGAAAAAATAATTCCCCTTTCCCTGTTACCTTGCAGTGAGAGGGTAATGCTGATATCTCATGTGATCCAGTGTGCTGGGAATCTTGTCTGTCCCTTCACCAGGTGCAGACTATGAGTAACTCTCTCGCGAGCTCAGGCATTTACAGTATTATAACTTTTCTCTGGTAATCCGTGGCAATGAGTGGAAGGCAGTTTCTTATGGTCTGCAGCCAAAAGAAGTGCAAGCCAGAGGTGCCAATCTGCCTCCTTTGCATTACAGGCAGACAGTCACACACACGCTCAGTTGCAGGCATACAATCACACACACAGGTACGGGCAGACAGTCACACACGCTCAGTTACAGGCAGACAGTCACACACACTCAGTTGCAGACATACAATCACACACACAGGTACAGGTAGACTGTCACGCACGGTCAGTTACAGGCAGACAGTCACACACACTCAGTTGCAGGCATACAATCACACACAGGTACAGGCAGACAGTCACACATGCTCAGTTACAAGCAGACAATCACACAAACACACAGTTACAGGCAGACAGTCACACACACAGACACTCAGTTACAGGCATACAGTCACTTAGACACATGGAGTTACAGGCAGACAGTCACACAGACACGCAGTTACAGGCAGACAGTCACACAGACACATGCAGTTATAGGCAGACAGTCACACACACACAGTTACATTCACACTGGCAGACAGTAACACACAGGCAGACAGTCTCTCTCTCTCACACACACACACACACACACACACACACACACACACACACACAGAGGCAGACAGTGACACACAGACAAACAGTCACACATACATACAGACAGTGACACATAGGGCAGACAGTCACACACACAGTTACAATCACACAGGCAGACAGTCACACACAGTACAGTTACACACAGACAGACAGTCACACACACAGGCAGATAGTCACACATACAGGCAGACAGTGACACACACACACACACACACACACACACACACACACAGGAAGACAGTGACACACAGACAAACAGTCACACACATACACACAGGGAGACAGTCACACACATACACACACACACACACACAGACAGTGACACACACACACACTTACCTCTTTCCATTGTGGGCTGGAAGGGGGGAGTGGAGTGAGTGCAGTTCCTGGAGATTAGTTGTTGCGGAAGCAGAGACTCCTTCTTGCTTCCCCCTTGTTGTGCAGCAGTTACCATCCATCAAATAATGGGTGCTTTTAGCCACACCTTGCAGCAATTGTAGCTCCTCCTCTACATCTTACCAAGCTCTGCCCCCACCACTCAGTACGCCTCGCCCCCACTGCCTTTTCCTTAATAGTCCCGGGTGGAGAATAATGAAATCTTCCACCCGGGTACCTGCTTTAGCTCCCCCTGCACAGCTGTCACCTGACCATGTGTGTGTGAGCTGTGTCAGCCGCATGGCACCCCCTGCTGCCATGGCACCCTGCGTGGCTGCACAGCTCGCACACCCCTAAGGCCAGCCCTGTATGATGCAATTTGAATAAGACATTGGATTTTTACAACCAAACTTTTACTAGTGGAATGCTGGCCCTCCCAAGTTTTTGTTAACATAATAAACAGAGAGAGACACAATAATACATCAATAGCCTTCCAGCTGAAGTGGTACAGGTTAACACAGTAAAGGAGTTTAAGCATGCGTGGGATAGGCATAAGGCTATCCTAACTATTAGATAAGGCTAGGGACTAATGAAAGTATTTAGAAAATTGGGCAGACTAGATGGGCCGAATGGTTCTTATGTGCCGTCACATTCTATGTTTCTATGTCTATGTTTCTAGCCATGGTCAGGATTACAGATAGGCATAAATATGATTAACAAGTCAAGTCAGGATTCCAGAGGTACTCAAATATCCAAGAAATTAGCCAAAATCAATTCTCGCTTCCCAGTAATCACGAGTACCATAAGCACTGCACTGGGATACTATAAGCACTTCCAGCCCCTAGCTGCCACAGCTTGGCTGGGGTCTCGCTGTCTCCGCCCACCCTGGACCCAAGTCCTGGATCCAGCTCCCAGTGGGTAGACCTCTCCTCCAGAGAGTATAGTAGGTATAGCAAGTATAGATGTTCCAGCTGTTCCCCCCACACATGAGTCAAGGTTTAATGCTGGGAGTAGTCTGTTTATTTCCAGCCTGAAATGGAAATTAATCAATAAATATTGATTATCTTGTGTATCTGCCCCTGGCAAAATTGAAGAAGAAGTTCGTGCACGCTCCTGAATTAATTTCACACCGGACACAGGTTTCTGGTTGATGAAAAACTTAGGAATGTTTATTCAGAGGGGATGGCAAGTCCTTTTTAAAGCAGAATTACATCATATGCATTGTCAGAGATAACATGAAATAATACATCATTAATTGGTTGGGTGTTAAGTGTTTTATTCAGAGCACGTCCTACTGGGTGTGCCATCCTACGCCATTACTGTCATCATGAAGTTCTCCCCCGGATTCCAGCACCATCTTGAAAATGAGAGTGTTTAGTCGATGGGTGGGATACTCCTGAGTGACATCTAGTGGTCATTTTAGTAATTTATTGAATAATAATGATTATAACTAAATGGAGTAAATAGGCATTTTACTTTAGCGAATATTCTGTCCACAACAGTCCCCCCTTAAAATTACTATTTACAACTTTAAACAACTATAGTAAGCATTCACAAATCTAAAACAAATCATAAAACAGACAAGGAGAGCAAGAAAAATGAACATTAAGAAGACAGCCACGCCCATCTGTGTCGGAACCTTTTGTCAGCCACTTATCCATCAAACCATCTACCCCATGAATTAATGGTTCTTGAATTCCTTTTAATTCTTCAGAGGGACACACTAACTTCTCTATTGTCAAGGTTCTGTTACCATACGAACCTGTGTTATCTGGAATGTAGGTACAACATGTCATGTCATAGTATCTGGGAGTATTTTACATATTCCTTCCTTCTTTGCCAAAATCGTGTCTAGGGCCATCTGGGATGTGTCTTGTAAGAGTTAAACCAGTTCTTGTAAGGCATCTCTAGTATAATTAACAAAGCGCTGTTGGATGTAATGGATATAATGAATGCAAATCAAAATATTATTAGCAGTGATGGTTGGGGAAATACTCAACCTTCGTCTTTGACTTTGAAACCATTTGGTACCCTCCTTGGCACTCCTATGAAATCAATATATATATAAGTGGGTCAAAACTGCTGTCTACAGGGGTACTCCTTTTGTCCTGAAGCATGAGTGGTGTGTCAAGAGTACCTTTGTGATTGTATCATAAACCTGTCCCATGCTATCTCAGTACAGATAGAGATCATTTATTCAATATTACTATCACCACAAACTCAAAAAAATGGGAGGATGATCCTGAAGAAGCTTCGAAAGTGCGTAGGCACCTCAGCTTCCGGACATGAGGGTATGGAGTCCTTCTGATTCACTTTAGCTTCACGATGTCTCCTTTTGGGGTCCTCGGCTTTTCATCGATGGCAGGTGGTCAGGCATTATTATGGCCATCAAAACACCTACTTGTTGATATTTACTCTAACAAGTTACTTTTTCTTAAAATGGAGAGTCAAAGGGTTGTCAAGATCAACAAACGTTACTTCCTGTGGAGTAGAAGTAGGCTTGAATCTGGAATGGTGAATCCAGGAAGTGATCTCTGTATACTACTGGGCATGAGGACTTGGTTGTCGCATTGGTGACTGGATAGGCCTCTGGCCATCCTGGCAACATGTCTATTATAACTAGTGCATATTCATAACGGCTGCTCTTCGGCATTTGGATATGATCAATCTGGATTCTTCGGAAGGGTATTATGGTTTTGCCAAATAATTTGGTGCAGTTTTGATTACTTTCCCTGGAATACATTTAGCACAGATCATGCATGACTGACAATAGTTCTGAGTGAAAGTAGTTATCCCAGGTGCCTCAAAGCATTTATCAATCAAAGAGTTCATGAGTTGTTTAGATAGATGCGCTGGTCCATTGGACAACAGCTGGGTACATGTTTCTAGGCAAACAGTATTTAGATTTTATGGTGTATATGTCATTCTGGATAATTGCTCCCCTGTCTTTCCAATTCTGTTTTTCTTGCGGGGTAGCAGCGTTTTGTTGCTCTTTCAGGAACTTGAGGTCGGTGGGTAAAGTTTGTAGGTTGTAAATGGGGGCTATTTCACCAGCAACTCTTCTGTCCACTTCCCACCTTTGTCGTGCCACATCCTTAGCTGTCTGGTCGGCCAGATGATTGCCTCGTGCTTCTTCTGAATTTAATCTCCCATGAGCTTTGACTTTCAAAATAACCACTTCAGTTGGTAACAACAATGCATCCATTAATTCATTAATGGTCTCGCCGTGTTTCACAGGAGTACCTGCTGCCGTGAGGAACCCTCTGGTCTTCCAGATTAGGCCAAAGTCGTGTGCTACTCCTAAGGCATACCTGGAGTCCATATAGATATTTACACGTTTTCCCTCCGATATTCTGCATGTCGTTATGAGAGCTATCAACTCGGCTTCTTGAGCTGATTTAGAGTTAGGAAGTGAGGATGCTTGGAGTGTTTGGTCTTCGGTGGTGACTGCATATCCAGTATGATATTGACCTTGTTCATCCGCTAATCTGGAACCATCCACAAACAATACACAATCGGGGTTTGATAAAGCAGTTTCATGCACCGTGGGGAGATGAGTAGGTTCCATTTTCATTTGTTCTGTGGAGCTTCTGGGTCTGGTTCTACAGGAGGCATTTCTTCACATACCTCTGCTTGGTATCGAGGATAACCAAGTGTTTTGTGGTTTATAGTCTTCTTGGTGACCCCTGTTGCTGTAAGTTGGTCGAGTGTTGCAGTGCTCCACTCCTTGGCCATTGGCCCAAGGTCTTTCCATGCAAGATCTGAGGACTTAGTAAACGAAACATGGGGAACAGCCACTTCCCAATGGCGATACAGATATGATACCTCCATCCGCAGACAGACTAAGAGGACAATGTTCCCCTTGGAATCACAGAACAGATCTGTCAGTGTGATTTGCACCTCTACCAGGCTAAATAGTTCTTCTTCATAATGTAAATCAGGGCCTGGAGCGTCCCGAAACCACAGGGTGCAATGTAGGTGTGTTTCAGGTTGTTGATCATGTGGAATTGTAGATTTTTCGATGTGCAGCTCCATGCAGTCATCAGGATATATGTGTAGACTGTACCAGTACTGCTGAACTCCCCCCTTGGGAAGGGGCAGAAGAGTGGCCGGGTTCAGGGTATAACAACGTTGCAAAGAGACATTATCAGGCAGAAGGAGAGAAGTTTGAAGGTGAAGATGCCGTTGACAAGAGAGATGTTTCAGCTGAACTTGGTTAAGAATGGCAGCAATATCATGGGGGGCCAAAACGGTGAGCTTGTGGCCAAGTACGAAATCGTTGGTTTTGTCGAGGAGGGCACGTGCAGCGAAGATGGCACACAAACAGGATGGACCCCCTCTGGCTACGGGGTCAAGCATGCAGAAGAAGTATCCTATGGGACGTTGACAGGGCCCATGAGATTGAGTAAGGACCCTGGAAGTGTGGCCCATTTTCTCGGAGACAAACAGTTTAAAAGGCAATTCGTAGTTTGGAAGGCCTGGGGCAGGGGTGTAGCAAATTGCTTTTGTAGGGCCAGGCACCATCTTGAAAATTAGAGTGTTTAGTCGATGGGTGGGATACTCCTGAGTGACATCTAGTGGTCATTTTAGTAATTTATTGAATAATATTGATTATAACTAAATGGAGTAAATAGGCATTTTACTTTAGCGAATATTCTGTCCATAACACAGCCAAATGGCTCACTTATATACAAAATCTGAGCACAGTGACATGCCCAAAACACACCCATAAACACACCCAACGCATGCCCAAGAAATACAGTGTCACTGTGATTCAGCATAAAACATAAAATATGAAAAACACATAAAAACACACATTTCCCACATAGGAACCTGAACAGTCTATACATCCCCGGATAGCCTGGATCTGAGTGCTCAAGTTGTCCAAATAGCGCTCAGATCCCACGAACATAGCCGAATTGCCACCGGGGTAAAGTTGTGACCGACCGCGTCTGCCCAAATCCGTTGAAGGGATTCAGTGGTAGCAGCTGGTCATTTTCGGTAGTTCCATGCGAAAGAAATACTGAACATAATCCATAATTACAATGTGTAGCTTGTTCACCTCATCCATGCGAACGATTCCACTGAACAGTGCCCTTCCAGGTTGTAGAGAAATGAACGCAGGCGATTATGGAAGTCCAGTGGTGTTCAGGAGTTTCAGTGTCCACTTTTAGTTCCAGGAGCTCGAAGCCCAAACAACGCTGCCTGCGTTCATGGGAACAAGATGGCCACCACCTCGTGGTCGTTCATACGAAAGGCGGCCATCCAGATGAACAATTACAACACTGAGGTGGTTGTTATTGGGCTTAACAAACACACAGGTGGTCCCTGATTTGTGCAGTTGTTGGGTTCCCAAATGGTACAGGGAAATTACATAAACCAAGCCATTTAAAATGTATTTTACAGTTCTTTCTGCAGGGCCTATAGTCCTGAGGCCATGGCAAGGTCATGTGCGCCACACTACCTATGTCCTGACTTGTTCACATCAATCCTTCAACTACCAAAAGTGCAAGATGAGGTTGCCTGGATGACGTGAACACTTCTGAATTAGAAGTGACATTTTGCCAATGTTTGGCATTTAAGAATGTGCCATTCGAGCAGGCAGCATCCAAACTGCTAAGGGAAAACAGGTCACTCGGCCGAATGGTGTATTTGACGTGTGTGACCTGCGAAGTGGACCGAAATCAACAGTGTCGATCAGGTAAGTAAGGACACATTCCTGTCCAGAGAAAAAGGGGGATGGAAAGGAGTAGTGCCTGTTTTTAGGCGGTGGCAAATAAGCAGCATAGGCCTTATTTTAATATTGTTGGATATGTTTTTCAAATGATTTGACTCCTTCGCGACGCATGATGGAAAATTTCCGTCATGCTTGTCCTACCGTTAAAAACGCATTTGGAAAATTTCCGTCATTTACTCAAGTTAACCCCAGATCACCACAATCG
The DNA here is from genome assembly GCA_933207985.1 of Pelobates cultripes. Taxonomy (NCBI): domain Eukaryota; kingdom Metazoa; phylum Chordata; class Amphibia; order Anura; family Pelobatidae; genus Pelobates; species Pelobates cultripes. Next base: position 260,647,040 of record OW240912.1, read on the forward strand.
ATTGCGCTGTCCTTGCAGCTGTGATCACTCTGACAGCCTGTCAGAGCGAGCACATGTACTGCAGGGATTCCTGATACACCTCCCTGCTCTTCTGCATTCAGTGTGAAGTGCAGGGAGATGGATCAGTGCTGCTGATCTTCTCCCTGTTAAAAATAAATAAATAATTTAAGTTAATTCCCACACCTCTTTTACTCATCTTTATTAAAATTATCCCCTTCCCTGCCATTTGATCATTGACTACAGTGATCAAAATACAGATCACAATATTTTACTGTGATTTGATTTTTTTTTAACCCTTGAGGGCTAATTTTTATTTTTTTTAACCCTCAGGGGTTAAATATATTTAATTAATTAATTAATAAATTAATTAAAATATATTTAAATTATATATTTAGCCACCAGTGGTGGAACAAGTCCATCTTTTTCTTACTTTTTCTGTGTTTTAATTTTAATTTTATTTATTATAGGGATGTTGGTGTACACTGTAAAAGGTCTGAAGTTGAAGCAAAAATAGACAGATATACAGTCTTTTAAAATAGGTTCAATTAATGCACAGGGATTAAATGCTCAATGTAAAAGGAGTTTTTTGTATGAGACATTACAAAGGAATAAGCTTGAGATATGTTTCCTTCAAGAAACTCATCGTAAAGACGACTCAGAGATTAAATGGAAATATTCTAACTATGAAATTAAAGGATATTCTTCCTTATTAAACCATGAAAAGAGAGGTGTGGCAATTATTATGTTGTCCAAGATCAAATATGATTTATACTTGAACAAAAAGATCTGCCTGGAAGGTACTTAATTCTGATCTGTAAAACTGAAGATAAAATATACACCCTAGTAAATATATACACACCCGTAACTTTTTTTCTAAAAGATTTAAAAAAATGTTTTTTGATAGATTGGAAGAAATAAAAAAAATGAGTGCTATAGCTGGCGATATGAATATATTTTCTGATGCACTAAAACAAAGAAGTAACAATAAGATAAAAAACAAATCATTGAGAGTGGTTAAGAAAAATTTTTATGTTTTTCTAAACTTATTGGGGCAATATAATTTATTTGATATCTGGAGGGTTCATAATCCAAGAGAAAGAGTTTACCTATTTTTCAAAGGTACACGGGTTGTATTCTAGAATTGACCTATTTATGACAAATACTCAAAGTTTAAAAAATTATTCTAAGTTGAAAAATAGACGTAATATCATGGTCAGACCATGCACCTATTTTAGTTACCATGGAAAAAGAACACACTTTTAACGAATCCTCCTCAAGGATACTCAACGAGACTCTATTAACAGAAGAGAATACAAAATATTTAACCAACATTGTCAAAGATTTTTTTTACTATAAAGTGTCAGAATCAACACTATGGTGTACTTTCAAATCATATATGCGTGGCTTTTTTATTAAACTAGGAGCTGAAAAGAAAACAAAACAAGGAAAACAATTAAACAATTTGTATATTTTATTGTCACAAAAAGAAAGTGGAAAAAAAAAACTCACATAAGCTTAGTGAAGATATTAAAAAAATTCAGATCGAAATCAAAGAAAAAATTGAGATTAAATCCCAGAATGCATTAAGTAAATTAAGGCAATATTGGTACTATCAAGATAACAAAACAGGGAAACTATTATCAAGTAAGTTAAAATCTATCAAAAAAAATAAAATAATGAATAAAATAAAAGGTAATAACATTTGCCTTTCCCCTAAATAAATAGGTCAGGCCTTTTCCAACTATTATGAATCTTTGTAGTAAAATAAAGTGATAGTTCTGTGATAAAAGGCGCTTAAAAGAAGTGGATTGCAATACAATACACAGCAAAGTGGTAGCAGCTCACACACCAAAGATAGGCACTCTCCAACCTATTAACAATCGAATGTGTACAAAAAACGCTATTGTGCAAATAAATGCCAAATAGTGCAAAATGTGGAGCGCTATAACAATAAAATGAACACTTACTCCTGTGATTCTCAGGAGATATAGGTGGTTATACAACCCTTCTTTGCAGCAGCATGACTAGTGATATATTCATGCTGCTGCAAAGAAGGGTTGTGTCACTCTATATTTGACACTACATCTGCATACCAATTGTTATCTATATTTGATCATCTATTATACCAAGGATTTCTACACCAGGGTTAGCATTGCTTCCCTGTTTTCTCTGTTTTTGTTTCCATTTTGAGTACCTAACATGGATGTATAAGGACTTCCTTATAACCACCTATATCTCCAGAGAATCACAGGAGTAAGTGTTCATTTTATTGTTATAGCGCTCCACATTTTGCACTATTTGGCATTTATTTGCACAATAGCGTTTTTTGTACATATTATGAATCTTTATATAATCTTCCTGACACCAAGTTAACAAGGGAGCAGATGAATTGTTTCCTTAATAAAATATCATTGCCACGATTATCACATGATAGACTTTTTAAATAAACCAATAAAGCTTGATGAAATAAAAACAGCGATCCAAAATTTGCAGTTGGCCAAGCACCTGGCCCAGATGGTTATTCAAGAATTTTTTCAAAACCTTTATTGAACAAATTTCTCCTGCCCTAGAAAATCTATTTAAAGAAGTTCAAGAGCAAAAAACATTCCCTGAATAAATGTTCATTCCAACTATTTCTCTCATTCCAAAACCTGGAAAAGATTCCAATTTTGTTTCCAATTACCGTCCAATTTCTTTGATAAATACGGATATTAAAATGTTCTTTAAAATTTTGGCAGAGAGACTGAAGTCAGTGATCTCAGATATAATAAGTCGAGATCAAGTTGGATTTATTACTAACAGGTATGGAAGTGATAATATCAGCACTCTGATTAATATGATTTCCAACATTAACAATAACCATATTCCATCTGCTTTTATTACTTTAAATGCTAAAAAAAGCATTTGATTGAGTCAATTGGAACGTTTTATAACAGGTTTTGGACAGATTTGGGATGACTGGTTCATTAAAAGACTTGGTTATGAATCTATATACAAGTCCATCAGCTAAGATAGCAGGATATGGGACAATATCAGATTGGTTTAAAATAAATAACGAGACCCATCAAGATGGTCCACTTTCTCCTTTATTATATATCCAGTCCATTGAACCGCTAGCTGCACTCATTAGAGAGTCAAATAAAGTCTCTGGAATCCCCACGATAGTAAGGGAAAGTAGACTCTTATTATACGCTGATGATATAATACTTACTCTTAGCAATTTAAGTTCAGTTCCAGCTACTTTAGATATCATTAAAGAATTTGGGTTTTACTCGAATTATAAATTAAATCTGAATAAAACGCAGGTTATTTCTACCAATATTACAGATGAAACGAAGGAGTTCCTCCAAACAACATATTTTTCCTGGAACAAGGAAACAATCGATCATTTGGGCATTGAGTTATACTTTGATGTGGATAGGATCAGGGGCGGACTGACCGGTCGGGCACTTCGGACACGGTCCGAGGGCCCGGCCGGGAGGGGGGCCCGCCGCCAGGGCCGCCTTCAGGGGGCCCGGCGGCAGGGCTGGATTGGGGGCGGCATTTGGGGACTGCAGGTGCCACCGGGTGGCCGGCCCGGTGGCACACTGTGAGGGGGGCAGCCGGCCGTTTGATGCTGCAGCTGCCGGACCGGGTGGCAGCCTCGCCGGTCCGGCGACATTCCTCCTACTAACGCTGAAGAAGGAGGAGGAGGAGGAGCATGTGTCTGTCATGCTCCCTGCGGTTCCCACAATTCCCAGCACAGGATGTGGGAACCGCAAAGGAGCATGACAGACACATGCTCCTCCTCCTCCTTCTTCTTCAGTGTTAGTGAGCGGAATGCCGCCGGACCGGCGAGGCTGCCACCCGGTCCGGCGGCTCTAAAATGAAACGGCCAGCCCCCTCTGACTAGTAAGAGGGGGGAGAGATGGGGAGGGGGGAGAAAGAGAGGGGAGAGATGGGGAGGGGGGAGAAAGAGGGGGGACATAGAGATGGGAAAGGGGGAGAAAGAGGGGGGAACAGAGAGATGGGGAGGGGAGAAAGGGGGGGCAATAAAGAGATGGGGAGAAAGAGAGGGAAGAATGAGACACGGGGAGAAAGAGGGGGAATAGAGAGATGGGGAGGGGGAGAAAGAGACAGAGAGGGAAGAATGAGACACAGGGGGAATAGAGAGATGGGGAGGGGGGAGACAGAGAGGGAAGAATGAGACACGGGGAGAAAGAGGGGGAATAGAGAGTTGGGGGAGGGGGGAGAAAGAGAGGGAAGAATGAGACACTGGGAGAAAGAGGGGGAATAGAGAGTTGGGGGAGGGGGGAGAAAGAGAGGGAAGAATGCCCCCCCTCCCCTGTCCGCAGGCACCGTGCGGGCAGGGGAGGAAGAGAGGACCTGGGAGCTCACCCTGCAGCTCCTCTGGGTCCTTCTTGCGCGAGCACAGAGCGTTGCCGCGGTTACCATGGCAACGTTACTGCTCTTGCGAGAGTCAACTCTAGCCCTGGAGCTACGGGCTAGAGTTCACTCTCAACACTGTAACCCCCATGGATTCCTGGTGGTCGCAGTGGTGAGAGTGAACTCTAGCCCCATAAACACACTGCCCCCACACACACACCATACACATTCACACACTGCCCCCATACACACCATACACATTTACACACATTGCCTCACACACACACATACACTGCCCACCCATATACACACAGACCCCCATACACAGCCCCCCATACTAACATTGCCACACACATACACTGCCCACACACCCTACACATTCACACACTACACCCCCACACACACACTGAACCTTTCACACACATTGCACCACTGCTCCTATTCCCTACTACAGCCTCATATCCCAGCAGACCCCAGGTAAGTTGTCAAACTGTTCTTAAACGGTTTGACTACTTACTCTGGAGCAGTAGTGGTTATTGTGCATGGATTATTTCTTTAAATAATCTACAAGTGCCCCAGTAGCCAGCCAGCCAACCCACAGGCTGGCCAGTAGCCAGCCAGTTAGCCAGCCCACAGGCCAGTAGCCAGCCCACAGGCCTACAGCAAGCCACAGGCTTACAGCCAGCAAGCCACAGCCTGCCACAGCCAGCAAGCCACAGCCTGCCAGCCGCAGTCAGCAAGCCCACAGCCTGCCGGCAGTAGCCAGCAAGCCCACAGCCTGCCAGCCGCAGCCAGCAAGCCCACAGACTGCCAGCCAGCAACAGTAATTAAGGTAAGAGGAGCCAACTTGGCTTAGGTATCAGCGAGCTATGTTGTGTTGCTATATTGTGAATAGGAACCAGAGTGTTGGAGAGACCACCCTCCAGGCCCCATTAGACTCTAGCCTCTGCTAGAAATCCCCTCCATGGCCCATTAGCCCTCAATTGTAGTTTCTACTGGGGCCTGGAGGCGACTGTTTCCAGCAGGGGATATCTAATGGACGCTGAGATGGCCTCTGTTAGAAAGACCCCCTTCCAAGCCTTTTAGACTCTATTGTAGTCTCTAATGGGGCTTGGAGGGGATTCTATCTAACACACTCTCTAAAGGACACTGAGATAGCCTCCGCTAGAAAGACCCCCCTCCATGGCCCATTAGCCCTCAATTGTAGTCTCTACTGGGGCCTCGAAGGGCTTATTGCCCTTTTGTTCCTTGTGTCTAAAGATTGTGTAGGGTGTGGCTGGAGGCGGTGCATGGAGGCGGGACAAGGGTGGCGCTTGCTGCAGAGTATGGGTGGGGCCTGTAAGGGGGCCCTTGATTTATTTTGCCCGGGGGCCCTGAGGGTTCTCAGTCTGCCCCTGGATAGGATAGTGCCCTTAAATTATAACAATCTCCTAAAAGAAATTACAATTATTTTGGACTCATGGAATAAAGCTTGAGTTTCATGGCTGGGGAAAAATAATGTTGTGAAAGCTTACATAATGCCTAAAACAAAATATGTAATGAGAAATATTCCTATAAGAATTCCAGTTAAAATATTAAAACATTTTCATAATTTGATGTGGAATTATGTATGGGATAAAAAGAAGGCTAGGATTTCTAAGACAAATATGATGAGAAAATCAGATGAAGGTGGGATGTCTTTCCCTGATTTCTTTCTTATTTCTAATTCTATAATGTTTTCCCATTATCGAGTATGGAACACAGTTGGTAAAAACCCACCATTAAGGTATCTATACCAGAAATCATGTTGTAACTTAATGTGGATATACTTCCCGATGCTCTGCCTTACTGCCGAGCACCACGTGGAGCAACCCGGAAGTGGGGATCGATCACCTGGCGGCCCAGCAGTGAGGGGGGGGGGTTATTTCAGGATGCCATTGACATTGAGGCATCGCTGCATTACCGTTAGAGCAGCTGGAAGCGACTATGAAGTGTTTAGGAAGGTTTGCAAGTCACATGCAGGGAGGTGTGACAAGGGCTGTAAAAAGAAAGTAATTAAATTAAATTACAAAGAATTAAGCAGTGAGACTGCACGAGTCAATACGGCTCATGTGTGATGTAATTTCCGGTTGACACTGTCTATGTGTATGTTGTGCCGGAACCACTAAAACGTCCATATTGGAGGTGATCAACATCGCCCTAAATGTAATTATAGTATCTAAAAACTCAACTAAACTTAAAATTAACACACACAGGACCATTGATAACATATACATAACACCCTTTACCACATATTTAAATATTGTAATATGGTGATATGTGCTTAAAACTGCAACAAGGTGAAATACCATTAATGATAGGGAGCAAGGAAATACTTTATTTATGGTATATTGACATAGGGCCCAGCAAGGTGGATATAACCCTTATGTGGGAAATATTCTTATAAGAATAGTAAAAATCTATAAAATTAAATAAATAATAGAACAGAAAATACATACATATACCTTAAGCAAAAGAAAAAAAAACATATATTATAAAAAATTAGCAAACTCAAAATTCAAATTTAACCCATCTTATTCAAAAATCCATTTACTTTCCACCTTGCTGAGCTCCCTAAAATTGTCTTCCCCTCTCCCCTCTCTCTTTTTCTTACAGTTAGCCATAAAGCACAAAACCGATGAATCTTTATTATGCACTTCAGTAAAATGGGCTGATACACTGTGTTTGGTGTACCTCCTCTAGATATTCCCCATGTGTTCCAGTATGCGTGTTTTTAAATTCCTTGTTGTCATACCCACATATTGTAAGCCACAGGGACACCAGAGGAGGTACACCACACTGGTAGAGTGACAGGTCAGAATGTCTTGAATTTTATATCTCTTTTTGGAAACGTGATTCAATTTCGTCCCGTTTCAATTTTTTAAAACATGTTCTCCTACAGGCTGTACACATTTTGCAGGGGTAAAATCCTTTCTGTAAATGAAAAACATTCTCTAAGGGTGGATCCTTAAGAAAACTTTTTACTAATTTATTTTTATTATTTTTAGCCCCTCTAAAAACTATATTTGGTTCTTACCCTAAGAATTCTCTTAACTCTTTGTCTGTTTTAAGGATATGCCAATATTTTTTAAAAATATGTTTTAATTTGCCTAGAGTCCCCATTAAAACCAAAATGATGGGGATCCCACTAGGGTTAGTTTCCTTCCTCATCAACTTTTTGGGGTTATCCTTTTTGTATGTTAAAAGATCTTCCCTGTTGAGACTTTTAATATATGAAAAGGATAACCCCAAAAAATTGATGAGGAAGGAAACAAATCCCCATCATTATTAATAACCACACCTCTCTTTCCACTATCATTATTCAACCAAGTGCTAGTGTAGAGGCTAGTTTTGTGACAGATTCAACTGCCACCAATGCAAATTCACCCACATTGTCATCAGCCACAATGTGGTGGGTTGAGGTGCCAAAGCAAAGTTTGACATTACCTTACAAGATTTCCAGAAGAGTAAATTTCAAATTGTGCATCAAGAAAGTGAGTAAGGTGGAGAGTTAAGGGTAATATCTGTAGGTCCTGTATGAACCAACATCTGCAAAGACACCCCATGTCTGTATCACTGAGGGAAGAGCAGAAAGAGAAATAGGGCCAGCAGTAGGTAAACTGGTACAGCATCTGATTCTGCACAGCCAATGACTACCATTAATATCTCTTACACGATTTAGGCAGGCCAGGAGAGAAGTTGAGCCTAGTTGCACTAGATGACAGGGACAGATGGACTCCCAGTCTTCATGATCCCAGGAGCATTTCCACCAGGCCACTTCTGAACATTTAGTTGGATTTCATACTAGGGGCATGTAAAGACAGCAGGATAACAAAATTGCCCACGTAATTGCCCAGATAATCATTGTATGGGGAGCCTCCTTTTCCATGAAAGAAGGGAATTTCTTTGAGCAGCTGATACAGGCCCTTTCTCTGCAATATGTACTTCCCTCATGATTTACTTTCAGCATGACCATAGCTCCATAACTGTACTGCTACTCTTACTTAAGGAGCAGTTGGCTAAGGCTGTTGGTCAGTGGGTGCACTTCACCACATGTATATGGAGTTCTTCTAGTACTTCTAGTGGTTAGAATGTATACCTCTCCTTGATGGCACACAGGTGGTTGTAGTGGAGGAGGTCCAACCTTAGCAGCATATCATCTGTAGGGAAGCAGGGATATAAATCTCTCTTGCTACATGCTGAAGTGATGGACAGAAAGCAAATTTCAGTAAACATAGAGCAGGCAATTCGAGGAATGGGATCATATTTGTAGCGAGACGAGGCAGGCACCAATCTGCATGTTTGGTTCATGATCACTGACAGAACTGCTAACATGGTCTGCGACAAGTTTCCTTTGTAGGTGTTCCCTGTTCTGCACACATTGTCTATCTTACACAGCTGTCCAATGTAAGAAAGTGTTTTCTGAATACCCAGCACTTGCAACCCTCAACTAATGGAACAAACAGCTGTCCTCAATTTCAATCTTGTCCATACCTTTTATATGTGCTGCTGTTAGAGATTCATTCACACTTTTTTTGTGCCGAGGACATGATTTGAGAAGCAGAGAACTGACCTTTTTCATCCTTGTTTGTTCATATCGTTCACTGGTGTGATGTTGTCTGACTAAAAACTGACAGCTTTCTTCGCAATCCAATGCTGTAATGCCAAAAGAGCTATGAAAACAGCTTTCATCTCTCTGTTAATGGATGATTGAGCTGCTTCCTCTGCAGACCAAATGACCTGGCAAAAGATGTGTATAGGGATACACGGCCCAGCTGAACTTTGAGGATCTGTTGTAAAAGTGAGTCTTACCCTTGACAGGAAGGATAATCCTAGGGATGGGAATGTTGATGCTTTCCACCATTTCAGTTGCTCAGAACGCTGGTGGACAGATTGAATTCTCCATCTATATCGTCCCTTGACCAATTTCTTAGAATCTCCTACAGAAGCAGACTTATATCTGCTTTTTTTCTGCCAGAATGGAGAGCACATAGAATACACAGTCTTCCTGATTGAACATGTTGGCTCTTTCTGAAGAAAATATTTCCGCTCTTTTGAGCAGGCAGGTATAGAGAGAGTAGTTGATTCCACTAAAAGACCCAGGAGCTGAATCTTTTGTAGTAGGTGAAAGTTGAGACTTCTTCTAGTTGATTATCCAACTCTGGTCTTGTAACATTGGATAAAAATACAGGATAACCGCGCCTATCATAATTAGTGTATTAAAATAACTTAATAACACATTGGTGCAGTATATGAAGTTAAAGGTATAGTCCAGGCACCCAGACCACTTCTGCCCATTGGAATGGTCTGGGTGCCAACTCCCACTACCCTTAACCCTGCAAGTGTAATTATGTCAGTTTTCACCTTGCAAGGCTAAGTTCTTAGAACACGAAAAGTGCTTCAAGCAACGCTGGATGTCCTCACGCTATGTGAGGACCTCCAGTGTCGCCGAAATCCCCATAGGAAAGCATTGAATAATGCTTTCCTATTGGGATGTTTTAATGTGCGTGCGCAGCCATTTTGCGCATGCGCATTAGGTTTCCCTGCTGGCTGACGTTGGCGGGGATGGACAGAAGGCGGAGCCTGACCAGAGCAGAAGGACATCGCGCTGGACTCCAGTAAGTCACTGAAGGGGTTTTACCACTTCAGCAACTTGGGATGGGGGGTGGGAGGGAGAGGGGCACTACAGGGTCCTGCAGTGCCAGGAAAACTTATGTTTTCCTGGCACTGGAAAATCCCTTTAAGATACATACAGGTTGTAAATACAAATATTAGCACAATATAGGAAACTATAAAGTGCATATAAAGTGTGTAAAAGAACACTCCAAGAGCTATGCCGGTATTGGCGTGGACGGTATAATCCCTGTCTTAGGATATAGGCTGATCACAGGCCTTTATCTCACACATCTGTTTTATGAGCTCTTCTAATTGAGCATCAAACAAGTTATTTATTTCTAAAGGTTATTTGCACAATGCAGATTTTGTTTCACAGACTTATCTGTACCTGATGAAAGCACCACTCCCCTACTTGGTCTGTGTGAGCAGAATCCTAGATGTGGCCGCATTGTCTGAATAGCTAATAATCACCTTTGAATAAAATTGCTCCACATCATCTCTGCAACTCCTAACAGCATTGGGTCACCTAGGTGACGCGGTCCCTTTAAGAGTGTGACGTCATGCTTGTTTTTTTGTGTATCCATATCTTTGTACTTTTGACCTTGGCTATTCCTGACCTTGATTCTTGTAATGAACCACCTGTATTTTGTATAATACGTTTGTTTGCACACTCATGAACTGCTCGAGGCTTGAGTGATTATAGCCCGTTCGCATAGTACGCTAGTCCGTACTCTCCCAAAATCCAAGCAGGTCGAGAAGTTTCTTTGAAGTTAAATGAGCCAGGGGGCTAGTCTGTGTTCGGTAGCTCAATCTACCGAATGTAGGGAAAATAACTGGGACAAGGAAATACAGGGTTTTGTCACAATTATCTCTTGTAAAGTGTTACAACCACCCACTCTAAGGCCCTGTAATATGACTTTTGGGCCCTAACTTTGTCGGTATCCTTTTTACTGTGTGTAAGGATAAGGGCAACTGTGACGTTTTGATGCTGAATCTGCCGTCCATGACCTGAGCCACAATGGCCTTCAGGTAACTGAAGACAAACCCATAACATGAGCAAACAACTACTGTCGACATATCAATCAAAAATGAATTCACCAATCTTTTTGCGCTAGATCCTTCTAACACACATGTGCAGTAGTGCGGACTGAACTTTTGTGGAATGCAAGGCGAGAGGCGAGAGGAACTTTCTATATCCAATAAAGTAACCCTGCAAAAAAAACCTTAATACAATTGATAAAAAAAACAAAAACTCCTACTAACCATATAAATGCTGGCGTCCCAAAATCACTTTCAGTTCTTTCTTCTCCTAGTCTGTAAAGCTAATTTTTCTATTTTCGAACCATGTGCAGTTACTGTGCAGTGGTTTTTATGCTGAGGTTTCCAGCAATTGGCAGATAGGCAGTACCGGGTGGCACGCCAATCAGTAAGCAGGTTCTGAGCCTGCGTTCTGTAGTGGAACACATGCCCGAGAGGGGCATGTGTTCCACTACAGAACGCAGGCTCAGAACCTGCTTACTGATTGGCGTGCCACCCGGTACTGCCTATCTGCCAATTGCTGGAAACCTCAGCATAAAAACCACTGCACAGTAACTGCACATGGTTCGAAAATAGAAAAATTAGCTTTACAGACTAGGAGAAGAAAGAACTGAAAGTGATTTTGGGACGCCAGCATTTATATGGTTAGTAGGAGTTTTTGTTTTTTTTATCAATTGTATTAAGGTTTTTTTTGCAGGGTTACTTTATTGGATATAGAAAGTTCCTCCCCAACTGGTTCTATACTGCCACTATATGTTAGGACAAAAAATTCAATTAAAATAGAAGAGTGTGAAGTCACGTTTTGTAAATGATTCAAAACTGTTAAAAATATTTCCAAATAATTTTTCTACAAAAATGTCTATAGTGTGAAGAGACTGTCTCTGCAGTATAAAAGGCATTAAAAAGACAGAATTCATGTTTGCCCCCAAGAATACTTCTAGTGGATGTCACTCTAGTTACTTCCTATCACATTCTTGCAAGTTTTGCAGAACCATCATTAGACACTTTCATGTACTGAATTAAGACCCTAACACTCTATATAGAATTGTATTGTGTTGTGCATCTTTAGGGAAATGCTGAGTGACGATTGCTGGGAAAATGCAGTAGGCTTCCTAATCCCTCTTTATAGAGATAATATAATGATAATCTCAGCAATTGCCAGATTAAGACTTACTCGGCAAGGGAAAGAAAGTGATTCTGCTATATTTTGCTTTATGTAATAAGTCTAGTAGGAGTACATTTAAGCAATAAATACTGGTTTGTATTTCTAACATTAAAATGCTCCTCTGCGATAATGTAGTATTTTGAGAGCAAGTCACTCACTGAGAAGCTTGACACGTGGGAAAAACTTTCCAGCAAGAGGCATAGGTTTTTGGTCAGCTGCTTTGCACAGAATTCAATTGTCCCTTCTACTTTGCTGTTGCAAAATATATGATTTTTGAATTAATTTTAGATGAAAATATGATTTTTTGAATTAATTAAATAAAATATATATCTTCAATTGCAAGAACACATCAGTTGCAGAGAGGTATGCCATTAAATGTTACATTAATAAATAAACCATAATGAATTATTATGTAAAATTTATATTAATCTTTTGTTTAGCCTGAAACCTTTCATTCTCTCTTTTTTTTTACAGTGAAAAACTATGCAACGCATTGTATTGCACTATTTATAGTTTTTTTCTTTTTGAGTGGTGCAATGTATTTCTTGTACTTCCATTACCAAGTTGATGCTGTTCTTTTATATCGGAAGATATTTGCAAAAAGCAGATCACGAGAAGGTAAGCTTCTAAAAAATCCTAAAAGCACTGATCCCTCCCCCAAGATTATTATAAACACTAGGTACTTAGTTAGTTAGGTACAAATAAATTATTTTTAACTGTATTTAAAAAAAACAAAACAAAAGACAGTTTTATATGCAAAATGTAGGACAAATTAGCTGTAAAAAAACAGCTGGCTGGATCATTTTTCCAATTTGGCTATTTTGACATAAAGTTTACACTACATAATTCTACAATTTTTGGAATAGTAAATAAACCTCATAATAATTTGCTGATACTCAAAATGGCAATGTGTGTGAAACATTTCACATATTGTGTTGCTCCTATTTACTTAAAGGTTGTGTATGATCTTATGGTGGAGTTTTATCCTGAAAGAAATTTTGCAGTAAAAGAGCACTCTTTATTTCATCAAAGAACAAAATTGATGTGAATCAAAATTGTGGTCTAGTATTCACTGTCCAGATCATCAAAGTTAACTAAATACAATTAGATAATTAGAATGAATCTTACGTATTACGTTAACTGTTCTCACGGAATACCCAAGAGTCTCAATAGTCCTGGTTTTGGTGGGACAGTCCCGATCACAGGTCCTGTCCATTTGTTCACTTTAGTACCCTTGTGTCCTGTATCTGGGGACACCAGGAACTGTAAGGATTGTCAAGGTTGGCTAAAATTAGTTTTAAGACCCCTACTCCATATATTTGGCTTGTTTACTTAATTGCTTTTATTCACCTATATGCACATCTCTCTGTGATTTCTGTACCTCCCTTAATTTATTGATTCCAACCCATATTTCTTTGCATGACTAACCCTCACCTTAACTGTGCATAGATGAATCTCCCCATTCCATAGCTTTATTGTAGGCCTATTTTACCCTATTATCTCTCTCCCACGGAGTTAAAACATACCCTGCCTCATTTCAGAACAGAACTCAGATGCCCTCCCACCCTGCCTCTCATCCACCCAACCCTAGCTCATCTACTAAGTTATAGATAGTCGGCCACACAACTTTAATTCTGCAGAAATTACAGTTGAAAACACTAATCAGCACAATACTGCATTTTCTTAACCCCTTACAATATATGCCAACTACTCCTACTTTTATATTTCAAATCAATGTTTTATCAATCTTACCGCCACTTCTCTCAACCACCCAGCAGCCTCCACATTTCATCCCCTCTGCTACACCTCACCCTTCTCTCATCTCATGCCCTGCCCCCATTTCTATATTCTCTCTCTCCAACTTTCAAAATAAATATGGACCTCTCGCCTGTTATTTTCAAGTGTGTGCACTGTGTAATGCCCTCCTGCTTCTAGCAGCCAGGGCCCTTCACCTCCTCTGTGCACACTAAGCCTACCAGAAACCACATAAATCTCATCTCAGTACCTTGTAAATTCTCCTCATCTCATATTCAGTTTGCACTGTGGAACGCTATGTCTGCTGCAATCTGAAATTGACAACAATACACAACCTCTGCATTTCAAAATTGGTCACCTTACTAGCACTCACTGAGAACTGGCTGGCCCTGTCTGATAGCACTACTCCAGGTTTCTTTATGTTTTGGTGGGCTACAATTCTCCCACTCACAGACTTAACGACTGTAAATGATGTGGTGTAAGCATTATTCTCTCCCCCCAATAAATCTTTCAACCAATCTTGCTTGCCCCTGCCTTTTCTTTTCCTTCCTTTGAAGTTCACACTGTCTGCTTATTTTAACCCACTCCTTTAAGAACTACCATAATTTATTGCCTCATCCTGGTCATCCTAGCATATATACTGAACACTTTTCTATATGGCTACCCTACCTCCCCTCCTCTAGCACGCCTGCTTTTATCCCTGGGGACTTTAATATCCCAATCAACAACCTTAACAGCTCTGATGCCTCTATGTAACCTCCTTCTTCGGTAATGTTCTAATTCTATAAGAGTGGGAAACTCTTGATCTCATTTTCACTCTGTAACACCTCTAATCTCTCAAATTTTCACTTTACTCCGTCTGAGCAACATCTGCTGAACTTTGACAATGGAATAGCCTGTACCCTTGTCACACCACCCTCGGTACATCAATATCGTAGAAACCTCCAATGTCTTAAGTACAGCAATTCTCCAACAACATCCGGACTCTACATTTACCCATATCAAACATCATCTGTAGTAGCTCTACAACCTCCCTCTACAACTCCACCCACTCCTCTGAAGTAAATATCATGGCACCTCCTTTATTTAAACATTGTAAGCTACCCTGGCTACAACCCTGGCTCATTAAGCTGACCTACTACCTCCACAAACGCTCCAGAACTGCTGAAACCTGCTGGAGAAAGTCTCATTTTATGTCTAACTTCCTCCACTATATATTCACGCTAAGCTCCGACAGTTTGGTTCTTTCCTCCGCAAAAGAAAACTACTTCAACATCCTAATATTCATGCACTTCCCAGAATCCATATGCCTCTTTTACAGCGTTAACTCTCTTTTCCACCCTGTTGTAGCTCCTTGTCCTGATAACGTGACCGCTATAAACTTCGTAAGGCACTTCGCAAGATTTCAATGATCACGAAAGAGATATCTAATCTCTCTCCTACCCCTGCCAAAAATCTTCCCAACTTCGTACCCTCTTTTGTTTTATCTTCACTCGCACCTGCAACACTAGCAGAGGTTTCTGCTCTGCTTTGGTCCTCCAGCCTATTCCCTCACATTTAATATATGCTCTGTCTCCTTCTCTTGCTCTGCCCCTCACTACAATCTCAATTTCTCTCTTTTCTCTGGCATATTTCCTTCAGCCTTCGAGCATGCAATTATCACCCCAAATCTAAAAATCTAACTCCCCATCCAATTACAGCCCTATCTTGCTACTACCATTTGACTCCAAGATCTTCGAGAGAGTTGTGTACACTAGATTGATCACTAGATTGATCAAATTACTTACATCCAATTCTCTGCTCGACCGCTTCAGAACAGATTCCATACTTATTACTCTGTTGAAACTGCCCTGACCAAAGTATCCAATGATTTAATTGTTCCTTAATTGCTTAATCCAGACAGTGCTACTATTTAATTCCCCTTGACCTTTCTGCTGCTTTCCTGGTTCTCCTCCTAACTCTTCCAATGCTCTTTCAGTGTCTCTTTTTCTGGCTCTTCCACTCCTCCACAACCTCTCTCTGTCCCTGGTCCCCTACTGCGTCCCTTAGTAAACTCTTGGTAAAGCTTTTTTGTCTTCCAATCTCATTTATATGCAGATGACAAGCCAATCTACCTGTCCTCTCCTGATTTCTCGCCATCGTTCTTGAATTATCCCTCTGACTGCGTCACTGCTATTTCCAACTGGATGATTGCTTATTTTTTTAAACTTAACCTGTCCAAACAAAACTTCTTGCCTTTCTTCCCTCAAGTATTGCTGCTCCTGTGTCTGTCTCCCTCCAAGTCAATGGCTGTGTCTGTCACCCTCCAAGTCAAGTCAGCTCTACCTCGCAGGCTTGCTGCCTAGGTGTTCTCTTTGACTTTGACCTCTCCTTCACCTCTCAAATCCAGTCACTTGCCAAATCCTGCTGCTGCTATTTTAAAACATAGCTTGCATATGCTCATATCTGTCACCAAATGCGGCCAGGGTGCTTGTCCATGCCGCTATCATCTTTCACTACTGCAATCCGCTTCTCAGTGGTCGTAGGCATTGCCAGCTGGTTGGCTGGTCTTGCCAAGTCTACAATAAATGTGGTGGCAAGGCTCTTCTTCCTGTCTGCCCGCACCTCCCATGCTTTCCCCTCTGCCAATCCTTACACTGGCTCAATTTAAAATTCTGGTGCTTGCTTACAAATCTCTACATAAACCTGCTCCTTCCTACTTGTCCTCACTGATACACAAATATGCACTGTACAGGCCCATATGCTCTGCTGAAGATCTGCATCTATTCTCTGTTCATACTTGCACCTCTGATGCCATCTTGCCTATGGAACTCCCTTCTCTGCTCTGTTAAACTCTCACCCAGACTTAGTACCAGATCATTAAAAACTCACTTCTTTAAGAAAGCATATCAGTTAAACTGTTGATAGCTTTCCCTCAACGCACCTTAGTAATCCAGCCTGCATCCTCCCCTGCAACTGTGACTGTGACATCCACAAACTAACCCTTCACTGTAAAGTACTCCAGTAACCTACTTTTTACCGTACATATATCCTACCCTTACAACATTTGCCACTTTATCCCACTACCTCTAGAATGTAAGCTTGTTTGAGCAGGGCCCGCAACACCCTCTGTTCCTGTGCATCCAGTTACAGAATTTGTTGGCACTTTATAAATAATAATAATAATAATATCCCTATGTTGAATTCAGATGGATCAGAAGAAAGCTGATTACAAATAATCATGTTCACCATCTATATGAAATAGAAGAGAAAGATAGCCATCCTTTCTTTTAGCTTGTCATATTTATATTTGTTTACACTCTTATTACAACATTTTACTACTTACCTGGGGTCTTCTATACGTCACCTCTTCCAGGAGAGCTTGCAGCTCTTTTAACTGAGCTAGCCTGGTGGTGCAGGGTTTAACTCGTTGGCAGAGAGCAAGGCTTAGTTAAGGGGAGCTAACAGAAGTAATGTGCAGGAGGTTATGGCTGTCCTGGAAGCGATGATTAGTGCCTGGCAGACCATAGGAAAGCTTGAAATCCATTGACAAATGATTTGACTACTTATGCCAGCAGGGTGCCAGGAAATTCCTGGCACTGTAAGCACTACATAACTCTGTAGTTGTTATGGGTTCTGGAGTGTTTCTATACTATGAAGCGCTTTAAGAAATGCTGATATAATTAGGGTCTCTTCCTCAGTGGTCTGTCCCATTTCGGCCAAATTAAAATTTTTACACTTACATTAGCTTGTTGGGATGTAATTCCAAGACTAACAAATAACCACAGTTCATAACCACACATTTCATATGCCAATATTATCTATGTATGCAATAAATGCTTGATTTTTGGAAAAGCATAAACTATGGGTATTTTTTCATATAATTAGTACTAATTAGTATATGACTTGCAGATGGAAAAACATATGATGCATACGTGATCTATCCAACGCATTGTCAATCCAAGCATGAAGAAACTGAATATTTTGTTAACCATATTTTAATTGATGTTTTGGAAAATAAATGTGGATACACGTTATATGTTCCAGGAAGGAACAATGTGCCTGGTGAAGGTAAGGATGCATAGAAATATGCATACCATGGAAATATTTCTTGCATTATGAGTTTAAATTATGCATAAATATACAGGTTTTTAGATTACTCCTTTTGTTAACGATTGTAGTGATAACAATTCTGAATTTCAAACTGGGCACCAGTCCAGACAAAGTAAAATATAGTCGAATAGTTAGGAGTGCTTCAGTATGTTTTATTTCAGTTGCTTGAATATAATATTAAATGTTGCTATGAGTTATTATATACTACATATGGCAGAGGCGTAACTGGAAACCACCGGGCCCAGGTGCAAAAATTGCCCTGCTCCCCGACCGCCAATGTGTCTCATTCTCTCCTCTCAAGACCCTCCATATGCATCATTTCTTCCACCCAGCTCCTTCATGAGTTTCATTCCCCATGCTGCCCCCATGTGTCTTATTTCATCCCCAGCCTCTCTATGGGTTTCATTCAACTCCCAGCCCCTCCATGTGTCTCATTCCACCCCATGCCCCTCCATGTGTCTCATTCATGCCACAAGCCCCTCCATGTGTCTCATTTGCCCCCCAGCCCCTCCATGTGTCTTTCCCCCCTAAGGTTCTTATTATTTCCCCCCCAATCACCTCCATGTGTTTCATCCCCCCACACGTGTCTCATTCCCTCCAAACATCCCCTTCAGGTGTTAAAATCCCCCCCAAGTCCCATTTCCCCCCAAGGCTTTTCACATGCATCACCCCCCTCCAGTCTCACACACTCCATGTGTGTCACCTCCCAATGCACCCCTCCGCCTTGTGTCCCATTCCCTCCCAAGCCCCTGCATGTGTCTCAGCCCTTGCCCCCAAGCTAGAGCCATGTGTCCCCCCCCCTTTGTACCTGCTCACCACAAGCGGTACCACCGATCAGACAGGAAGTGGTCGCTCAATGAGCACTTCCTATCAGACCGTCGGCTGCGCTACACACAGGGCAGGAGAGGAGCAACACAGCACAGTGCTCCCCTCCTGCCGTTCACCATAGGATTGTGCGCCGCGGGCCGGTGTGGCAGGGCAACTGTCCAGAAGGTTTGCAGGTGGCCCAGGGTCGCAGGTGTTACAGCGGCAGCCGCGCCCCCTGAAGTAAGTAGTTATGCCACTGACCCATGGACATAAGCTGTAATCTCCAAATAATGTAAAATTGTAAAATGTATTTTAAATGTTTTCTATGGTTTTCATGTCCATAGATATTGCAAGTTGTGCAGCGACAAACATAGAGAAAAGTAGAAGGCTTATCATCATTCTATCGACTGAAATGGAAAATATAGAAACATTGTACGAGCAGCGGATTGGTCTTCATAATGCCCTGATAAAGAATAATGTAAAAGTTATTATTATAACAATGGGCAATATAATAGATCACACACAAATGCAAGAATCTCTCCGACATGTTGTGAGACAAAAAGGAACTATTAAATGGGACACCTCCAATAAAAACCTGACACCAAACTGCAAATTCTGGAAGCTCGTGAGGTATCACATGCCGTGATGAAAATGCATTATTTTTCTTTCAAGAATATCAACATTGATTTTCTCTTTTTCCTCTAGAAATTAAAAATCCAGCCAATATACTTACTTTGCAAATGTAATACTGCCATGATTATTGCTATGAAAATACATTTTTGCAATTTCTGACAAGGTTTTTGTATTGCAGTGTTATAGTTCTTAGTGCAAGCTTCTTAAATGTTCAGTATATGCAATATGCACAGAATTGACTTTAGTAAATGGCTAATGACATCCCAATGACGCTCCCAGAGGAGGAGTTACACCTTCGGCAGTAAATGGGTAAAGCTCTGTATGTGCAGTGGTTCATAGCGAAATTATGCAGATACAGGCACCAAGCACCATGACCACTTTAAATCATTGATGGTGCTTAGAGTAACCCTTTAACTAGGCCTGTATGGCTCTGTACATCTTATTAGACCCCATGCTGTTTAAATTTGTGAGTTGGACACCTAAGCTCATGTTTCCACTAGTAAACAATACAGTAGTTGACTACTTGAATTCAGGGATCACGCTGCTGATAACGTAACCTCTCTATGGGACATAATTTAACTATCTTATCTTATTCACTGGAGATAACATCTGGCATGCAATCATGGCCTCCATCCCACACTAGTGATGGAACTAATATAGAGAGGGCCTAGTGCAAGAATGTTTTTTGGGTGTCCCGTCTAGTGCAAGAGTGGAGAAAAGATAGATACCCGTCGTACAACTCCCACGATGCTATCCCAGATGGGGATCTACCATTTTGCCATTCTTGTAGGGTTGTATTTGTGAGTAGTGTTTGTGAATTTGAATGTAAGCATATTTTTGTACAGAGTATGTGTGTGCATGTAGGTGTGTATTTGTATGCACTGTTACCATTGGAATACAGTGGTGTACTTGTGTGTAGTGTTTGCGTTTTAATGCAGGGGTGTGTGTTTGTATGTAGTGTTGGCTTTTAAATGCAGGTGTGCTTTTGTGTGTAGAGTTGGTGTTTGTATATAATTTTAACATTTTAATAAAGGGGTGTGTTTGTATGTAACGTTTGTAATTGCATGCAGGGATGTGTTTGGATTTAGTGTTGGCTTTTAAATGCAGATGTACATTTGTGTATAGTGTTGTATGAGTGAATGGCATGTTTGTATATAATTTTGGAGTTTGAATTCAGGGGTGTGTTTGTATATAATGAATGTGTTTGATTGCATGGATGTATGTACATACATACTAACACAGATATACATACACATTGACATGCAGATACACACATAAACACACTGATACATGCACACACCTGGACACATGCACACACCTTAAAATACAGATATTAACAAACACAATGGCATATACACACACTAGCACATACATACACACTCAGATTCACACTTTGACACACATATACACACACACTGGCACATCCACACACATAGATACACACTGACACAAACATGTTCACACACTCAGTTACACACAGACACACAGGTACACATGCAGGGGTGTATTTGTGTGTGGTGCTGGTTTTGGAATGCTGGGATACATGCATTGCCACATACATACAGATGCACACTTACACAAACACTGAGATACACACAGGAATACAGACACACATGCAGTGGTGTATTTGTCTGCAAAGTTGTTGGAATGCAGGAGTGTATTTGTGAGCAGTGTTAGTGTTGGAATGCAGGGGTGTATTTGTTTGCAGTGTTTGCAGTGGAATACTGGGATGAATGCATTGCCACATGCATAGATACACACTTACACATACTGACACACACATATATACACACATGCTCAGAAACACACACGCATCCAGTTGACACACTTACACGTACACATTGACACACAAGTACACATTCACAGGTATACATTCACACAGATACACATAAACACAGATGTACATTCACAGACACACAGATACACACACACAGCCAGATACACACACAGCTAGTCCCTCTCCTCCTTCTGTGTGTGCCTCCTCCACCTTCCCAGCGGCACTCTGTTACTTGGGACGAAGTTATCTCACTTCACTTCCACTCAGCAGGCAGCATGAAAGGGGCACAGACCAATTTCTTTTGGGGCAGCTATTTTAAAGCCCCCTAGGAGTAACTGGGCCCAGGGCAGCTGCCCCATTTGCCCCCCCTTTAAAGACGGCCCTGTTTGATATCCAACATTTTTTTCACTTTTGCAGGGCTTCAGGGACTGTACTATAATTTGTGGACCTGAAATGAACTCCTCCGCAACCCAAGGTATAAGCATATGCCATCTACCACAGCATAGAATTATATTCTGGTTATGATTGATAAATAGTGATGCACCGAACGGTTCGCTGGCGAATAGTTCCTGGCGAACATAGCATGTTTGCGTTCGCCACGGCGGGCGAACATATGAGCGGTTCGATCCGCCCCCTATTCGTCATCATTGAGTAAACTTTGACCCTGTACCTCACATTCAGCAGACACATTCCAGCCAATTAGCAGCACACCCTCCCTAGCAGACCCTCCCACCTACTGGAAGCATCCATTTTACATTCATTCTCAAGCTGCATGCTTAGTGAGAGGAGGGAAAGTGTAGCTGCTGTTGATTAGATAGGGAAATGCATAGCTAGGTTAGGGTATACAGTGTCCACTACAGTCCTGAAGCACTCATCTGATCTCTTCTGTAAGGACAGCACCCCAAAAAGCCCTTTTTAGGGCTAGAACATCAGTCTGCTTTTTTTTTTTTTTCTGTGTAATGTAATTGCAGTTGCCTGCCTGCCAGCTTCTGTGTCAGGCTCACAGTGGATACTGTGCCCAGTGCCACCACTCACTCACTGGTGTCACAATAGCTTGCATTTAAAAAAAATAAAAAACATTTCACTATAATAGATTGAATAGCAGTTAGTGGTCTGCCAGCTTCTGTATCAGGCTCACAGTGGATACTGTGCCCAGTGCCACCACTCACTCACTGGTGTCACAATAGCTTGCATTTAAAAACAAAAAACTTTTTTCACTGTTATAGATTGAATAGAAGTCAGTGTCCTTAAAGCGGGTGTGTCAGGCTCACAGTGGATACTGTGCTCAGTGCCACCACTCACTCACTGGTGTCACAATAGCTTGCATTTAAAAACCAAAAACTTTTTTCACTGTTATAGATTGAATAGCAGTCAGTGTCCTTAAAGCGTGTGTTTCAGGCTCACAGTGGATACTGTGCCCAGTGCCACCACTCACTCACTGGTGTCACAATAGCTTGCATTTAAAAACAAAAAACTTTTTTCACTGTTATAGATTGAATAGCAGTCAGTGTCCTTAAAGCGGGTGTGTTACGCTAACAGTGGATACGGTGACCAGTGCCACCACTTAGATCTGGTGACACAATAGCTTGGATTTAAAAACAAAAAACTTTTTTCATTGTTATAGATTGAATAGCAGTCAGTGTCCTTAAAGCGGGTGTGTTACGCTAACAGTGGATACGGTGACCAGTGCCACCACTCACTTGTGTCATAATAGCTTGAATTTAAAAACAAAAAACTTTTTTCACTGTTATAGATTGAATAGCAGTCAGTGTCCTTAAAGCGGGTGTGTTAAGCTCACAGTGGATACGGTGCCCAGTGCCACCACTCACTCATATCTGGTGTCACAATAGTTTGCATTTAAAAACAAAAAACTTTTTTCACTGTTATAGATTGAATAGCAGTCAGTGTCCTTAAAGCGGGTGTGTCAGGCTCACAGTGGATACTGTGCCCAGTGCCACCACTCACTCACTGGTGTCACAATAGCTTGCATTTAAAAAGAAAAAACTTTTTTCACTGTTATAGATTGAATAGCAGTTAGTTGTCTCAAAGCTGGTGTGTCAGGCTCACAGTGGATACTGTGCCAGTTCACAGTGCCACTCCTATCTGGTGGCACATTAGATTGCACGCGCAGTGCCCCAAATTTGAAGAAGGAGGACCGACCAAGCATCTTTTTCCATCTCCCGGTTCCTAAAATCGATGCCATATACACGTCCCCTGATAGGGGACGTAACAGGGATTAAACTGATAAGCATAGTACTACTTAACACACCACTCCTATCTGGTGGCACATTAGATTGCACGCACAGTGCCCCAAATTTGTTGTGATCTGTGAGTAAGGTAAACGGTTGTCCATACAAGTAAGGTTGCAGCTTTTTGAGGGCCCACACCACCGCCAGGCACTCCTTTTCAATGGCAGTGTATCTACTTCCCTGGGCAAAAGTTTCCGGCTTAGATAAGCCCCGGGTTGCTCGCCGCCATCTGCTCCGACTTGGCTCAGTACTGCTCCCAATCCAACATAGAAGCGTCTGTATGGACGAGAAAGCGTTTAGTTGGATCAGGAGCAGAAAGTACAGGTGATTTAATGAGCGCCGTCTTGAGCTGTTGGAAGGCCTGTTCACACTCTGGGGCCCATACTACTATCTTGGGGAGGTTTTTACACGTTCCTATATGGCACTTACTGGGCTTTAGGGTCAGTCCAGACTCCCTAATCCGGTCTAGTACGGCTCCTATGTGGGTCAGGTGTTCGGGCCAGGAGCAGCTAAAAATGGCTATATCATCCAAGTAGGCGCAGGCATACTCCTGAAACCCATCCAGTAGCCGATCTACCATCCTCTGAAAGTTAGCCGGGGCATTCTTCATCCCGAATGGCATGACCTTAAACTGATACAGGCCAAACGAGGTGACAAATGCCGACTTGTGGATGGCGTCCTTGGCTAATGGAATTTGCCAGTACCCCTTGCACAGATCTATTGTGGTGAGGTACTGGCCTCTGGCCATTTTGTCTGGGAGCCCGTCTATCCGGGGCATAGGGTAGGCGTCTGAGGTTGTTTTATCGTTTAGCCTCCGGTAGTCTACACAGAAACGGGTCGTGCCGTCCCGTTTCGGTACTAGTACTACCGGGGAGGCCCAGGGGCTGTCAGAGTGTTCTATCACCCCTAACTGCATCATTTCCTCAATTTCTTTCCGCATATTTTCTTTAACTGTTTCGGGTATGCGATAGGCGGTTTGGCGAAGGGGGTTCTGGTCTAGGGTTTCAACTTTGTGAGTGGTTAACGGACTGTACCCAGGTAGGTTGGGAAACATGGCCCCCTTGTCCTGGATTAGTCTTTGGACCTGAGTTTTCTCCTGGGGGTCTAACTGTTCTCCTAACTGTACTTCTCCCAGGTCTCCGCTCTGGCCCTCTTGGTCTAGGAGATCTGGGAGTGGCAAATTATCATAATCTTCAGTGGCAGGTGCACAGATCGCGGTTACCTCTTCCTTGCGTTCGTGGTATGGCTTGAGCATGTTCACATGGAGCATGCGCTTGCCTCCCGTGCCTGTGACCGCACCGATCACAAAGGAGGTATCACAAACCTGCTCTACCATGGGCCCTGCCAGGAAGCCTGCAGCTTGTCCTTGTGGACAGTGTCAATCCATATCTGCCAAGTGACCCTATGTAGGGGGAACAGTCTCTATTCTGCTCTGTGTCAGTGTGTATCAGGGATCTCTGAGGACAGGTGTCAATCCATATCTGCCAAGTGACCCTATGTAGGGGGAACAGTCTCTATTCTGCTCTGTGTCAGTGTGTATCATGGTCTCTAAGGACAGGTGTCAATCCATACCTGCCAAGTGACCCTATGTAGGGGGAACAGTCTCTATTCTGCTCTTTGTCAGTGTGTATCAGGGATCCTTAGGATAGGTGTCAATCCATAACTGCCAAGTGACCCTATGTAGGGGGACCAGTCCCTATTCTGCTCTGTGTCCGTGTGCATCAGGGGCTCTGAGGACAGGTGTCAATCCATATGTCAAGGTGTCAATATGTCATATGTCAGGTGTCAATCCATATTCATTGTGATTTAGGAATGTTAGGTGATTTCTGCCCTTTATGGATTAAAACCAGACTCTGTATCAACTGTGTAATTTTCCATGGGAGTTTTGCCATGGATCCCCCTCTGGCATGCCACAGTCCAGGTGTTAGTCCCCTTGAAACAACTTTTCCATCCCTATTGTGGCCAGAAAGAGTCCCTGTGTGTTTTAAAATTCGCCTGCCCATTGAAGTCTATGGCGGTTCGCCCGGTTCGCCGGTTCGCGAACATTTGCGGAAGTTCGTGTTCGCCGTTCGCGAACCGAAAATTTTGTGTTCGTGACATCACTAATCCTGTGTTTCTTGAGACAAAGTTACAATTTCTGGTTCTTAAAGTCTGTAACAGGAAGAAGTGCTTTTATCAGAGTCTATAGAGATGTTCAAACGGCTACTAGATGCATACTTGCAAGAACAGTATATTCAAGGATATAATCTTTCAATGTAGGGTAATAACTGCTTGATCCAAGGATAAATCTGACTGCCATTCTGGGGTCAAGAAGAAAATTTTTTCCTAGCTTGTTGCAAAATTGTGCTTCAAACTGTGTTTTTTTGCCTTCTTTTGGATCAACAGCAAAAAACAATGTGAGGTAGGCTGAACTTGATGGACGCAAGTCTCTTTTCAGCTATGTAACTATGTAACTATGTAACTATGTAACGTGCAGGTACACTTTAAGTTCACAGTCTATTTAGCACATCATTCACATGTTAAAATGTTAGCCCTCTCAGTCCCTCCTTTTATTTTTTAAGAATAACTCATTATATTCTTATTATATGGGAGAGGGTTAAGTATTGGGTTGGTAATGGCTAAACCCGATAGAGCCAGCAAAAATCGGGTTATTCCCATATTCACATCATTGCTGGTGCCTTGTGTGGCCCATTACCATTAGTTATCTCACAACTAACCATAGGATATAGTGTGATTTAAAATAAGGTAAGGGAGAAAAAGGTAAGTCCTATAATTATGCACCATGCCCATGGGAGAAAACTCAGGAGAAGAAAACCCACTCATCAACTACCTGTGTGGGAAAACCTCCTGGTGCCCATGGTTCTCCCAGGCATGTGACTCTTCCATGCATCTGTCTAAGGTAATTAATATTTCCCATAACCACGTGGGAATGTTGCTGTACCGAGATGTGCCCGCCGTTCCATGCCGCTCCCTGGAATGAGCAGATGTGGCGGGTGGTGGCCGGACAGGTAAGAAACCGGTGGCATTCCTCTTAGCCTTTGGGAATGACACCACAATGAGGTGCGCCCGCAAGGGACCCATATCCATATCACGCCGCCTGCTGGGACCCATATCACGCTGCCTGCTGGGTCCGCTCTGGCGGGCGGCGTGAATGGTACTCAGCTTACATCAAAAGTACACTTTCGTTATCTAATCCTACACCTGTCCTTAGGTCTGCTAACACTTCTCTCTCAAACTCTGTAAAAAAAAGGGAACAAAGAAAACGTTGTTACAAAATACTTTAGCATAATTCAGAAAAAAAAATAGATAAGTCTTTTAAAAAGCAGTAGAAAACAGTCTATATTCCATAGGTTAAATTCCATAAAGAGGATGGTAGTAGCAAGATGGCTAACAGCAAGACAATATCAGGTTTCACATGTTATCAGCACTGCGTTTATTGCTCGATTTGCACCACAAAGCTCCATACATTACTTCCAAATTCCAAATATTATTCCGAGAGCATGCGGCATTAGACAACACTTTCAGGACTATCCAGGTACTTGCATGCACAGTTTATGTCCTCATAAGCAATCATCTCAGTATTCTCATGGGTTGTAGCTGAACAGGCGCCATTCCAACATAGTAGAGAGTTAGCCAAAAGAGATTGGTGATGAGCAGTTCCCCAAGATCAGACAGCACAAACTATCCAGGATGATTACTACAACATACACAAACAGAAGTATCACAAAAACAATTCCTAATAGAATAGGTTTACCAACATTAATTGACCAATTACCAAGAGCAAACGTACAGTCAAAACCCAAGTGTAAACCCCTAGATTAGGGGTACTCAAAAGGCAGATTGTCATATGTTTTAAAACTATAACTTCCTTGATGCATTGTCATTATAAAGCATTCTACTGGCATGCAAAGTATTATGGGAGTTGTAGTTCTCCAACATGTGGGGATCTATCTTTTGGGCTCCCTGCCATAGATAGTGTAGGATGACTTCTTTCAGCTTTGTTTTGTATTTCATACAATTTGTCCATTACAAAATTTTACATCTTTTCCCTATAGAACACTTCCTTACGTGAGAGAAGCATTTATTCTACACAAAAACAAGATGAGTAACTATCTTATAGCTTAATGTAGATGTTGCATACGAAATGAAGAATTAACTTACATTTCTTAAATTTTCTAAATTCCATGAAGGATTTTGCTCCTCCCTTGGATGTTAACTCCTAATTTAGTAATTTAAAACTATACTGTTATTAAAGAAATCGTTGCTCTTGAGACCTTCAGAATTGGATTTGTTAGTAAAATTAAAACACTTCCTTGTTCTAAGACTAAGTCTGTACAGAATCTTAACACATCCATAAAGGGACAATTCCCAAGAAAACTATTCCCAAACCTTGATTTAATAATCATAAATAATTCAATACTCTTGGATAAACCTCCAAAGTGAGCTCATTTCAAAACAGTTGTATACAAATGTAAAAATATAAAAAATATCTAAAAAAATTACATTTATATCTATATCAAAAAATATCACAATATTAAATCAACTTAAGAGTTCATCTAAAAATACCAAATTTAGTCCTTAATTCTGAGAAGCATCAGTACTGGATTCTTCAACTATTCTCAACAATCTCTCACTACAATAGCCAACTCTCTGCCATTTGTTCATAAATGAACATTGCTAGGGCAATATTACCTAAATAACACATCACCTCCTTGTTAAATAAGCATATGGCTTATTTATTTAATTGTCTTCTTTTTGAGTAATTTTGCTGAATTATATTCTAATATGTTCTCCCAGCAAAATACTTTCAATTTACTGACACGAATATAATGCATTATTTTCATGGGTTATGGTTGCCTCATTTATAAACGTAATCATTTTAGCAGAATTTTTCTGATCTCTATTAGGAAACACCATTCCCCCCATGAACAACGGGGTACTTTAAAGGAAACAAGGAGCCTATATAACAAATTGGGGGAACTAGAGGCAATAGCATACACTAAACAATATGATATAATAGGCATAACAGAAACATGGTGGGATGAGACACATGACTGGGCAGTTAATTTAAATGGGTATACGTTATTTAGGAAGGATAGGAAAAACAAGAAGGGTGGTGGGGTATGTTTATATGTCAACCGTGAGTTAAAGTCAAATCTTAGGCATGTGGAGTGTGACGAGGAAAAGGTGGAGGCTTTATGGGTAGATATCTGCTTGGGGAAAACAAAGGGAAATCAATTATTAGTTGGGATATGTTATAAACCACCTAATGTAAATATTAATGAGGAAGAACAGCTGTTAGAGCAAATTGAGAAAGCTGCAAATCGAGGTAACACGTTAATTATTGGAGATTTTAATTATCCAGACATAAATTGGGAAAGAGGGACTAGTACTTCAGCAAGGGGAATCAGGTTTTTGAATGTGTTAAATGACACCTTTATGTCACAACTGGTACAAGCACCAACTAGACAGGATGCTTGTCTGGATCTTGTCATAACAAACAATGTTGATCTTTTAACCAACATTCAAGTAGGGGAGCATTTGGGAAATAGTGATCACAATATGGTAAATTTTGAAATAAACTCAAAAAAGCAAAAGCAGGTGGGGTATACTAAAACATATAATTTTAAAAAAGCCAATTTCAATAAGATTAGGGCAGCTCTACAACATATCGACTGGCATAAACTCCTTAGTGATAAAAACACTGAGGATAAATGGAAACTGTTCAAACATATATTAGAAAGGTACATTTCTCAGTATGTACCATTGGGTAATAAATATAAAAGAAACAAATTAAAACCAATGTGGCTTAGTAGAGAAGTAAAACAAGAGATTAAAAATAAGAAAAGGGCATTTAAAGCATTTAAATCAGACAAATCAAAGGCATCCTATTTAAGATATAAGGAAGCCAATAACACTTGCAAAAAGGCAATTAAAGTGGCTAAACTAGAAAATGAGAAATTGATAGCTAAAGAATGCAAAACCAACCCCAAAAATTTTTTCAAGTACATCAATTCTAAAAAAACAAAAAATGAAAGTGTAGGTACACTTGAAACAGAGTTGGGTTTATTAGCTAATGAAGACCAGGAAAAAGCAGAAATTTTAAATAACTATTTTTCTTCAGTATATATTAATGAGGATCCTATGGCAAGAGATATGCAAATGTTTGCTGCAAAAAACTTGCAAATAACTTGTGACTGGATAACTCGAGACAAGGTGCTACAGCTATTAAAGAAAATTAATGTAAATAAAGCTCCGGGGCCTGACTGTATTCACCCACGAGTACTTAAGGAGCTAAGTGGGGAAATAAGTGAACCTCTGTATTTAATTTTTCAAGATTCTTTTGTTTCAGGTGTTGTACCGGAGGATTGGAGGAAGGCAGATGTTGTTCCTATATTTAAAAAGGGTTCAAAATCCTTGCCTGGAAATTATAGACCTGTGAGCTTAACTTCAGTAACTGGGAAAATATTTGAAGGGCTATTAAGGGATAATATTCAGGAATTCATTGGGAAGAACTTTGTTATTAGCAATAATCAGCATGGTTTTATGAAACATAGGTCATGTCAAACTAACCTAATTGCATTCTACGAAGAAGTAAGTAGAAGTATAGATCAGGGTGTTGCAGTGGATGTGATCTACTTGGACTTTGCCAAGGCATTTGATACGGTTCCTCACAATAGGTTAGTTTTCAAACTAAAAGAAATTGGTCTAGATGAATATTCCTGTTCTTGGGTAGAACATTGGCTTAAGGACAGAGTACAACGAGTTGTCATTAATGGTAAATTTTCAGGCTGGACAAAAGTGGCAAGTGGTGTCCCTCAGGGTTCTGTTTTGGGACCACTTCTATTTAACATATTTATAAATGATCTTGAAATAGGCATTGAAAGCCATGTATCAGTGTTTGCAGATGACACAAAACTTTGTAAAGTAATAAAATGTGAGCAGGATATTGCTTTGTTGCAGAGAGATTTGGATAGATTGGGGGACTGGGCACTAAAATGGCAGATGAAATTTAACATAGAGAAATGCAAAGTTATGCACTTCGGGGTTAAGAATGCACAAGCAACTTACACACTAAATGGTAGTGAATTAGGGATAACCACACACGAGAAGGATTTGGGCATTGTTATAGACAACAAATTAGGCAGCAATATGCAATGTCAATCTGCAGTTGCTAAGGCCAGTAAGATTTTGTCATGTATAAATAGGGGCATAAATTCTCGGGATGAAAATATAATTTTGCCTCTGTATAAATCGCTGGTAAGACCACACCTTGAATATGCTGTGCAATTTTGGGCGCCTGTTCTAAAGAAGGATATCATGGCACTGGAGAGGGTCCAGAGACGAGCTACAAAATTGATAAAAGGAATGGAGCATTTTAGTTATGAAGAAAGGTTACAAAAATTAAATCTGTTTCGTTTGGAAAAACGGCGCCTGAGAGGGGATATGATAACTTTATACAAATATATTCGGGGCCAGTACAAACCTTTATCTGGAAATCTATTCATAAACAGGGTTATACATAGGACACGAGGTCACACATTTAGGCTGGAAGAAAGGAGATTTCATCTAAGGCAAAGAAAAGGTTTTTTTACAGTAAGAACAATAAGGATATGGAATTCTCTGCCTGAAGAGGTGGTTTTGTCAGAGTCCATACAGATGTTTAAACTGAAATTGGATAAATACTTACAAAAACATAACATACAGGGATATAATTTCTAATTAGTGGGGTAATAGCTGATTGATCCAAGGAGACATCTGACTGCTATTTTGGGGTCAAGAAGGAATTTTTTCCTAGTTTGTGGCAAAATTGGAAGTGCTTCAGACCAGGTTTTTTGCCTTCTTTTGAATCAACAGCAACAACATTTCTGAGGAAGGCTGAACTTGATGGACGCAAGTCTCTTTTCAGCTATGTAACTATGTAACTATGTAACTATGTAACTATGTCACGGCCTGTCCTTTATTCAGTGGCCAGCCTTGCCTTGCCTGTTTCCAGAGAGGCCTGTGCTGCCCTGCCTGTTTTCAGAGAGGTCTGCTCTGCCCTGCTTGTCCTGTTTCCAAAGGCCCACCCTGTCTACTCTTACCTCTCCTCCTGCGGGCATGCTGGGTGATATGTGTTGTCTACAAACCGAGACGGAAAAGTGTCCAGCTGCCTGCCTACCACCCTGCAATTGCAAGCTGTTTTAGTGAGTTACGGCGTAAGCCTGTTAAACTCATCACCTTATCCAGTAAGGGGCTAACCACCCTCTGAACCTTTTTTACTACTTTTTCTGTATTTATGTAATGATTTTAACTCTGCATGTAGCAGACAATACATTTATGTCATTTTTTTTCTTATATTTTGGCTCTTCAAGCTAATTACTGTTATAATGACATTTAATTTTCATATATTATGAGATGTATAAGAGATTTATTAAGCAGATGTGAGTTGATTTAGTAATCATTGTTAACCATCTGCACTATCATTGCATTTTTTATTCTCTTTTTTTACATATTATCATCATTGATTGGAAGAACCATCTAACATTTAAGGCGTTTGTATACCATTTTCTCCACTGTCTCTAAGTGGTGTTTCACTTTACTCCACTCATTACTATGCACAATATGTGTTGTGTGTTCCCCATGCTGCTCCATGATACCCTTAGGCTTAGTGGTGTCACTAGGGGGGGCCAGGGGGGCCATGGCCCCCCACATCATGCTGGCCATGTGGTTAGATTCTATTCCCTCAGACTGTGTGTTCCAGCCCGAGGGAATGCAGGACAGAGGAGCTGGAATGGTGCTGGGGGCTGTTTGTGGCCGGAGGGAGCACTGACAGGCTCCCTGACAAGGCTCCGCCCCCAAATAATGCCCCATCTTCTGCACATAAGCCCGCCCCACCATTAAACAGACAGCCATAAGATGGCTGTGTGACCCCAGCAACGGCCTCCAGTGACAGGTAGGCTTAATATGCTTGTGTGTGTGTGTGTGTGTCTGCCTGCCTGCTAGTGAGGAAGCTTGTGTGTGTATGGACTCAGCAGTCTTTGTGTGTGTGTGTCTATATGGACTCAGCAGTCTGTGTGTGTGTGTCTGTGTGTGTACGGACTTAGCAGTCTATGTGTGTGTGTGTGTATGGACTTAGCAGTCTGTGTGTGTTTGTGTGTGTATGGACTCAGCAGTCTCTGTGTGTGTGTGTGTGTGTGTGTGTGTATGGACTCAGCGGTCTGTGTGTGTGTGTGTGTGTGTGAGTATGGACTCAGCAGTCTGTGTGTGTGTGTATGGACTCAGCAGTCTGTGTATGTGTGTGTGTGTATGGACTCAGCAGTCTGTGTGTGTATGGACTCAGCAGTCTGTGTGTGTGTGTGTGTGTATGGACTCAGCAGTCTGTGTGTGTCTCTGTGTGTGGGCTCAGCAGTCTGTGTGTGTGTCTGTGTGTGTATGGACTCAGCAGTCTGTGTGTGTGTGTACTCAGCAGTCTGTGTGTGTGTATGGACTCAGCAGTCTGTGTGTGTGTGGACTCAGCAGTCTGTGTGTGTGTCTGTGTGTGTGGACTCAGCAGTCTGTGTGGTGAGCGGTGAACCGTGGCGAACAGTTCGGCGAACAGTTCGGGACATCACTAGTTGTATGCAGAAGATTTCCAGCGACCCATTTTCTTTATGATATGTGTCGGAACCTGACTACTTGAGGCTGCAGTGGCAGCCCCAATACGGAATGAGTGTCCTGAGAAGGAATTTGGATTGAGGCCAAGTCTGAGTAATACAGAATGTATGTATAGCATGAACTGTTTAGTAATAAGTGGCTTTCCCAGTAGGGACAACAGAGGCAGTTCTGGATTTCTACTATGCTGATTTTTTATCAAATTATCTAGCACTTGAACTGGGCACCATTTGGAACCGGTAGGGAAATACTTAATCTCCACTGGTGGGCCTGCTTAGTTTGTTTTTGTGCGGGGGATCGATATGACATAATGATCGTTTACTTCGGTTAAGTTTTTCTGTTTAAGGCAAATGTCAATGTCAGATATTTTTTCTACTGAAAAATCTTTGGGTCTTAGAAACCCGAAAAAGGCCAAATAAGCTGCTGATTTAATTACCAGGTTAGTGGTATGTTCAAAAGGACTTTTATCTAATAACTTGGAGATTTCTTTAAAGATGTTACTGTCTATGGGGAGTCTTTTTTAGGGATTTTTGGATTTTTAGTCTCTGGATACCTTTTAGTATGTTTTTTATTTACTGACAACCCTGCCTGTGCGAGAATTCTACTGTGAGCTAATAACTGGTTTAATGCACGATTAGGTCTTTGAATTGCGGAGGAGTTTTGGGTTGCTTGTTCGCTGTAAGGTGAAGTCTGAAAAATTCCAGTAAATTAAAACGTGACAAAGCATCAGCTGCATTATTGAAAATGCCTGGAACATGAATACAACAAATGTAAAACTGCAAATTTGCTGCCAACCATGTAAGTTTCCTTACTAGCTTCATAATTGACAGGGATAGAGAGCGGCCTTTGTTAATTATGTTACAAGCTGCTACGTTGTCAGAAAAACACCTAATTGCCTTAACCCTCCAATTTTCTCCCCAAATTTGTGCTGCTGCTACTATTGGGAAGATCTCGAACAGTGCTGATGTTTTGTCAAAGTTTTCTAGGGTAGCTGTTTCGGGTGGCCAACTGTCATATACCCATTCGTCTCCGAATATCGCAGCGTAGTTTATAACTCTGGCAGGTCCGTATATAAATTAGATTCATTTGTAGTATTAAATTATCTGTTTATTACCAGAAATTTGTTTAAGTTAAACTATTAAAGTATAATGTTTGTGGCTAAATTATGCCTACATTAAGACGACTGAGTTTACCGAGTCTACTAGTTTAGGAATGTAGAAGAGAGGAGTGAAATAGAGTCTTAAAGAAAGGAATTATTACTAACCGAAACGTAATTATGTAATTCAGCGTATTTAATATATTCCGAAAGTTTGTCCCTAGAATTGAAAGGAGAGTGATTTCAAAGGTAAATTCCATGATTTAACATCTTTGTATCAAAGAAACAAAATAACAGACTTGCGTATTTGTAATTAACATATACCTAGATTACTTAAAACGGAAAGGAGGACCACGAGAGTCCTAAACAGGAGAGTAATATGAAGAGGGGAAAAGGGGGTCCCTACCTTTTAATAATTCTAAAGATACACACAACAAGACAGGTGGGAAGAAATGTAGCAAAAGAGAGTCCTGCAGGCTAGACACAGGAACCAGTTACTAAAAAACTGCCTGCTGAATGTCTAGGATCCTAAAAGGCACGCCCTCTAAATCTTCCCAGAACAGGGACCCTAATTGAAAAAGGGGGTAACTAAAGAAATAGGGAAAGGGAGCAAATGTAAAGGGAGGTATCCCAAGGAGTAAATATTGTGCAAAAAACTCCTATAAAGGTCCACTTGCCCTAGTTACCTCGGCACTGTGAAAAATCACCAGTGCCTACCAAAGAAACTCAGTCCCTGCCTGTCAAAAGTAAATAATAACTGATAAAATAAATTAAATTAAATCAATCCATCAGTGCTACCAAAAAAGTGCAAAACAAAGAAAATAAAATAAAAAGAAGCTCGACGCGCGTTTCAGCGTTTCAACACGCCGTCATCAGGAGCAATAAACTTTTGGAGTTCCCTGTAGCGATTTAAATACACCTTGTTACAATCTATAAGATGGAAAGCAGCTGTTGTGTACCACGTGTGTTGCCGACAATACTGTTAGCTTATTGGTCAGCTACCTCTTAGGCCCGCCTCTTGTCCGCCGCGTCATATGACGTGGTCTTAGAATGAATGAAGGGGCGTAATAATGAGGTTTAGACGATGTCCACATGAGTTCATCCACAGGATTTTTTATTCGTTACAATATAGTTTGGAGACTTTATTAGGATACAGAACTAAAGGAGGGTTTACATAGTGATAACGATATGTAGTTTACAAGCGCCCAATGCGCATGCGCACATATCGGTTAGCAATTGGTCCAATGCGTATCCCTCCTATCCATCTGTCGATTGGATCTGTCACTTGTCAGTCACGTCGTAAGACGTGATACTGAACTGAATCGAGGGACATAATGTTTAAATAGTGCCCCCATAAGACCCAAGTCGGATGAGTAATTCCGTAAGGATTATTAAATTGGTAGCAATATAATGAATAAAAGTCCCGTTATGATCGCTAGTTATTAATAGTAGTAATCACCAGGA
Source organism: Pelobates cultripes (assembly GCA_933207985.1). Taxonomy (NCBI): domain Eukaryota; kingdom Metazoa; phylum Chordata; class Amphibia; order Anura; family Pelobatidae; genus Pelobates; species Pelobates cultripes. The sequence continues at coordinate 260,682,748 of OW240912.1, forward strand.
ATGATTATAAGCTATGGCTGTCCATTGGTCCATTGTCTTTAAAAGTCTATCCATCCGCCAGATACAGTCCTGGCATAGGTAGGTGGATAAAATACAGGAAATAACTGTGAATAATGCCCCTATGGGGTCAACATGAAAATATACACGAAATTCCCATAGACAGAGACCCATTATGGACCGCTAGGTGACAATATGATCTTAACATAATTGATTAAATACCCTGGTGAAAACTGATACTGTACGATCTTAACATAATAAATTAAATTGAATAAATAAATATCCTGGTAATAACTAATACTAAGTAGTATAAATTAAAGATGCTCAAATGTTGCCACATGATACACAATAAAAATTAATTAGTAAATATTAACCATATACCCTGAGTATATATGTCCAAATTGTGGACATAATTAAAAAGCCTATGATATATGTATATTAATATATTGATGTAATAACGGAAGGCTGATTAAGACATTACAGTAAAGGCTCGCAATCCAAAAAAGTTGATGACATAAAGTCCAGGTGATAAGCATTTGGGAACAGAAGAAGTTTTGCAAAATAAAAAGATCATAATAGTGTGTACATTAATAATGTAATATATTTAATCCATCGGGGGACTAATGAAAATTTCCCTATAAATTGTTTATATCCAGTGTAGAGAGAGAAAATAGAGAAAACAGAGACAGAGAAAAATATGTCGAGAGATATGGCAAATTAGAGAAAAGCGGTAAAGGAAAAACCCTCATTTAGGCCAGCAGGGGAGAGGGTCTTGAGCCTGTAGATCCAATAGGATTCACGTTGTCTCAGTTTCTTATCCCAATCGCCCTTACGTTGAGTTTGTGGGATATGTTCTATTCCCATGAACTTAAGTTTGTTGGCAGAATTCAAATGGTGAATTCTCAAATGACGTGAGATTGGGGTTTCTAAGGGTCTTCTAACCGAATTTACATGTTCCCTAATCCTTAGTTTGAAAGGTCTAAACGTTTTCCCCACATATTTAACGCCACATGAACAGGTAAGTAAATAAATGACACCTTCCGTCCTACAATTGATAAACGAGTGGACTGAAAAGGTTCCTTTATTACTACTGTCCGTAAATTCCTTAGATTTTTGATCAATAAATTCACATGCGCTGCAGTGTCCGCACCTATACGTCCCCTTGGGCAAATAGTTTTGAGACCCTCTTTTAGGGGGGGATAGATGGCTCTGCACCAGTGTATCCCGTAGGTTTTTGCCCCTCCGTGCTGTCACAGAGGGAAACATGGTGACTACCTGTTTGATTTGTGGATCAGATGTTAGGATTGGCCAAAATCGCTTCAGTGTACCCATCATAAAGTCCCAACCTGCATCATACGTGGCAATACATCGGTCAGGTAGACCAATTGTTTCAGGTTGTGGGAACCTAACCCAAAATCTGAGCATCTTTTTGGATAAGATTTTGTCCCCTATGGTTGCAAAATTACCCTCTTACATAAGGGACACGAAACAGATGCTTAATTTCTTGAAGGATATCTCCATACCGGAACAAGCACTTCTATGCAGTCTGGATGTGGAGTCGTTGTATAGTTCCATACCACATATTCAAGGAATTGATAATATCAGAACTATCCTTGAACATGAATTGCACACTCCAGTCGCATACACAGATTTGGTTTCCAACATACTTAAAATGGTCCTTACAAGAAATATCTTTATCTTTAATGGTACCATCTATCAGCAAATTAGGGGGACAGCTATGGGGACTTCCTGTGCCCCCTCATATGCTAATCTCTATTTGGGGACCTGGGAAAATCTCATTAGATCAGCCCCACATTTGAGCTACTTCATGGAAATGATATTCTGTTGGAAACGCTATATAGATGACGTTCTGGTCATATGGACAGGGAGCAAAAAAGACTTTGAGACCTTTGTAAGCCTCCTTAATGTGAATGATCTGAATCTAAGATTCACTAGCGAGATAGGCGGCAAACAACTTAATTTTTTGGATATTACTATAACCATTTCCGGAGGAAGGGCCTCAACCACCCTTTATAAAAAACATACTGCCACCAATAGCCTGCTAAATTGGCATAGTCATCACCCCCAACCCCTAAAGGCAGGTATACCAATTGGGCAATACCTAAGATTGCGGTGTAACTGTTCTTCTATAGATGACTTCAAAGCCAAGGCATGGGATCTCAGGCGAGCCTTTAAGGATAAGGGCTATCCCAATAGAGTGTTACGCAGAGCGTACACTAGAGCAATCAGCACCGAACGTGAGTCACTCTTAACAGATGTTAAGGTGCAAGCACAAGATCAAAAACGAATCCGATGTATTGCCACGTATGATGCAGGTTGGGACTTTATGATGGGTACACTGAAGCGATTTTGGCCAATCCTAACATCTGATCCACAAATCAAACAGGTAGTCACCATGTTTCCCTCTGTGACAGCACGGAGGGGCAAAAACCTACGGGATACACTGGTGCAGAGCCATCTATCCCCCCCTAAAAGAGGGTCTCAAAACTATTTGCCCAAGGGGACGTATAGGTGCGGACACTGCAGCGCATGTGAATTTATTGATCAAAAATCTAAGGAATTTACGGACAGTAGTAATAAAGAAACCTTTTCAGTCCACTCGTTTATCAATTGTAGGACGGAAGGTGTCATTTATTTACTTACCTGTTCATGTGGCGTTAAATATGTGGGGAAAACGTTTAGACCTTTCAAACTAAGGATTAGGGAACATGTAAATTCGGTTAGAAGACCCTTAGAAACCCCAATCTCACGTCATTTGAGAATTCACCATTTGAATTCTGCCAACAAACTTAAGTTCATGGGAATAGAACATATCCCACAAACTCAACGTAAGGGCGATTGGGATAAGAAACTGAGACAACGTGAATCCTATTGGATCTACAGGCTCAAGACCCTCTCCCCTGCTGGCCTAAATGAGGGTTTTTCCTTTACCGCTTTTCTCTAATTTGCCATATCTCTCGACATATTTTTCTCTGTCTCTGTTTTCTCTATTTTCTCTCTCTACACTGGATATAAACAATTTATAGGGAAATTTTCATTAGTCCCCCGATGGATTAAATATATTACATTATTAATGTACACACTATTATGATCTTTTTATTTTGCAAAACTTCTTCTGTTCCCAAATGCTTATCACCTGGACTTTATGTCATCAACTTTTTTGGATTGCGAGCCTTTACTGTAATGTCTTAATCAGCCTTCCGTTATTACATCAATATATTAATATACATATATCATAGGCTTTTTAATTATGTCCACAATTTGGACATATATACTCAGGGTATATGGTTAATATTTACTAATTAATTTTTATTGTGTATCATGTGGCAACATTTGAGCATCTTTAATTTATACTACTTAGTATTAGTTATTACCAGGATATTTATTTATTCAATTTAATTTATTATGTTAAGATCGTACAGTATCAGTTTTCACCAGGGTATTTAATCAATTATGTTAAGATCATATTGTCACCTAGCGGTCCATAATGGGTCTCTGTCTATGGGAATTTCGTGTATATTTTCATGTTGACCCCATAGGGGCATTATTCACAGTTATTTCCTGTATTTTATCCACCTACCTATGCCAGGACTGTATCTGGCGGATGGATAGACTTTTAAAGACAATGGACCAATGGACAGCCATAGCTTATAATCATTCCTGGTGATTACTACTATTAATAACTAGCGATCATAACGGGACTTTTATTCATTATATTGCTACCAATTTAATAATCCTTACGGAATTACTCATCCGACTTGGGTCTTATGGGGGCACTATTTAAACATTATGTCCCTCGATTCAGTTCAGTATCACGTCTTACGACGTGACTGACAAGTGACAGATCCAATCGACAGATGGATAGGAGGGATACGCATTGGACCAATTGCTAACCGATATGTGCGCATGCGCATTGGGCGCTTGTAAACTACATATCGTTATCACTATGTAAACCCTCCTTCAGTTCTGTATCCTAATAAAGTCTCCAAACTATATTGTAACGAATAAAAAATCCTGTGGATGAACTCATGTGGACATCGTCTAAACCTCATTATTACGCCCCTTCATTCATTCTAAGACCACGTCATATGACGCGGCGGACAAGAGGCGGGCCTAAGAGGTAGCTGACCAATAAGCTAACAGTATTGTCGGCAACACACGTGGTACACAACAGCTGCTTTCCATCTTATAGATTGTAACAAGGTGTATTTAAATCGCTACAGGGAACTCCAAAAGTTTATTGCTCCTGATGACGGCGTGTTGAAACGCTGAAACGCGCGTCGAGCTTCTTTTTATTTTATTTTCTTTGTTTTGCACTTTTTTGGTAGCACTGATGGATTGATTTAATTTAATTTATTTTATCAGTTATTATTTACTTTTGACAGGCAGGGACTGAGTTTCTTTGGTAGGCACTGGTGATTTTTCACAGTGCCGAGGTAACTAGGGCAAGTGGACCTTTATAGGAGTTTTTTGCACAATATTTACTCCTTGGGATACCTCCCTTTACATTTGCTCCCTTTCCCTATTTCTTTAGTTACCCCCTTTTTCAATTAGGGTCCCTGTTCTGGGAAGATTTAGAGGGCGTGCCTTTTAGGATCCTAGACATTCAGCAGGCAGTTTTTTAGTAACTGGTTCCTGTGTCTAGCCTGCAGGACTCTCTTTTGCTACATTTCTTCCCACCTGTCTTGTTGTGTGTATCTTTAGAATTATTAAAAGGTAGGGACCCCCTTTTCCCCTCTTCATATTACTCTCCTGTTTAGGACTCTCGTGGTCCTCCTTTCCGTTTTAAGTTTTCTTATTGAGGGTTATTCCCTTTCTTGGGAGAGTAATTTCAGGACTTTATAGCACTCATTCATCGGTCGTAGTCACGACCCCTGAATCAGAGCCACTACTTCTTATTCGATATACCTAGATTAACCTGTATATTCCTGTGTATTATTGACGCCAAAATGCTTAACATTGCTTGCTGCATACCATGTATTACACAAAATGTAACTTTCATACAAATGATTAGCCGAACAAAGTACGTGAATATAAACTCACGACCAGGTATTAAAGAAAATGAGACATGCGAACAGTGGTGACATATGAATAGGCTTTTAACGAAATAGTTTATACGAATGATTTCCCGATCATTGGTTTGAGCCGAAATGTTATTAGTATGTTTGCACGAATTATAACTCAGTATGCTCTTTGTCTTTTAATTTCCCATATCAATGAAATGCCAGTAGAGTATGTGAGTAGAACTGGCGAATTGGTACTTTAGTGAAGCCTGAATTTGTAACGGACCTTATTTGATGAATGTACAGAGAATCAAAGGGGAGGGTTTTTTTTTTTTTTTTACTAAACTGCCTAACTAATTAAGATACCTTAATGTAAATAGAAAGCATGAATAATGGGAAACTGGCTTAGACATTCGTGTTACTCTGATTAACATAAACATTTATGTTAGCTTTAGTTCCTTATGACACGCTATATGCTCCTGTATTTTTAATAAACATGAATATAAATTGTGCAATTCAGCAATTCAGGTTGTGTAATTCATGAAACGTAGACCTTATGTTTAACTGTCGTTTTAAACTGCACAAATTTTTAAACATCTTAGCCTATATGCATGAAATTAATATAAACAAAATACTTTTTTAACGAATGATATGCGAACTGAGTATCACATGGTAGCGTTTGTATTGGCGAAACTACTCACGATTGAAACTAGAACTTGCTGAACGCTGTGTATCGCGTACTCGTGTCGGGGCGGAAATTACGTCAGAGGTCTGCGCAACCCGGAAGAGGAATTTACGGAATCGACGAAGACAGGTAAGCAAGGGGTTTACTGGGTTATATAGGCCTTAAATCCCTCCCACAACTTCAGGCATACACCTTCTATATGTAGCGATTTTCGCTATATTTATGTGCACAGAGGGCCCCCTGCTGCACACTCTGTCCTCCTTTCCAGCTGCTCTCTGTCTAACTTTCCTGTGCCTTGTGGCCGCTAGACCATTGCCACGGGTTACCATGGCAACGCTCCGCACAGCACGCAGGCCTGTCTCGCGAGAGTTAGTCAGAGATGAGCTGGAAAGGAAGACAGTGTGCTGCTGGGCCACCACTTCAATGTACCGCGGCTGGCTCCCTCCACCATGCCAGTAAGAACCAGGGAGGGGGCAATAAAATTTAAATATACACAAATAAATTTTAAAAAATACTCCCCTCCCCCCTATTTTACACACAAGCACACACTCTGCACTACACACACACACACTACATTCACTAAACACACTCTGCACTACACACACACACACTACATTCACTAAACACACTCTGCCCTACACATACTCACACTACATTCACTAAACACACTCTGCACTACACACACACACCACATTCACTAAACACACTTTGCACTACACACACACACACACTGCATTCACTATACACACGTTGCACTCACTACAAACACACTACATTTACTAAACACACTTTGCACTCACTACAAACACACTACATTCACTATACACCCTACATCCACTACAAAAACACACACTCTGCATTCACTACACACACACTCTGCATCTAATGCATGCATACAAACATTACAAACATTACACAAAACGCACAATCTGCATCAACTATACACACTGCATCCATGACACACATACTGCATCCACTACACACATTCTACATGCACTATACACACTGCATTAATAACACACATTCTACATCCACTATACACATACACACACTTCATCCTTGTGGGCGTACTCGGGGCTGGCCCCGGGGACCCAGATTTTGAGCTGTGTCAGGGGCCCTAAAATTTCTGATAGTAGCCCTGCTCAGCAGTCTGTGTGTGTATATGGACTCAGCAGTCTGTGTGTGCGTATGGACTCAGCAGTCTGTGTCTGGACTCAGCAGTCTATGTTTGTGTATGGACTCAGCAGTCTGTGTGTGTAAGGACTCAGCAGTCTGTGGGTGTGTGTGTATGGACTCAGCAGTCTGTGTGTGTGTGTGTGTGTATGGACTCAGCAGTTTGTGTGTGTGTGTGTGTACGGACTTAGCAGTCTGTGTGTGTGTGCGAATGGACTCAGCAGTCTCTGTGCGTGTGTGTGTATGACTCAGCAGTCTGTGGGGATGTGTGTATGGACTCAGCAGTCTGTGTGTGTGTGTGTGTGTGTATGGACTCAGCAGTTTGTGTGTGTGTGTGTGTATGGACTTAGCAGTCTGTGTGTGTGGGAATGGACTCAGCAGTCTCTGTGTGTGTGTATGAACTCAGCAGTCTTTGTGTGTATGAACTCAGCAGTCTATGTGTGTGTAAGGACTCATCAGTCTGTTTGTGTGTGTATGGACTCAGCAGTATGTGTGTGTGTGTGTCTGTATGGACTCAGCAGTCTGTGTGTGTATGGACTTAGCAGTCTTTGTGTATGTATGTGTGTGTGTGTGTGTATGGACTCAGCAGTCTTTGTGTGTGTGGACTCAGCAGTGTGTATGTGTGTGTATATGAACTCATCAGTCTCTCTCTGTGTGTGTGTGTGTATGGACTCAGCAGTCTGTGTGTGTGTGTGGGCTCAGCAGTCTATGTGTGTGTGTGTGTGTGTGCACTCAGCAGTCTGTGTGTGTGTAAGGACTCAGCAGTCTGTTTGTGTGTGTGTATGGACTCAGCAGTCTGTGTGTGTGTGTGTGTGTGCAGACTCAGCAGTCTATGTTTGTGTATGGACTCAGCAGTCTGTGGTGTGTAGGGACTTAGCAGTCTTTGTGTATGTATGTGTGTGTGTATGTGTGTGTATGGACTCAGCAGTCTCTGTGTGTGTGTGGACTCAGTAGTGTGTATGTGTGTGTATATGAACTCAGCAGTCTGTGTGTGTGTGTGTGTGTATGGACTCAGCAGTCTGTGTGTGTGTGTGGGCTCAGCAGTCTATGTGTGTGTGTGTATGCACTCAGCATTCTGTGTGTGTGTAAGGACTCAGCAGTCTGTTTGTGTGTGTATGGGCTCAGCAGTCTGTGTGTGTGTGGACTCAGCAGTCTATGTTTGTGTATGGACTCAGCAGTCTCTGTGTGTATGGACTCAGCAGTTTGTGTGTGTGTGTGTGTGTGTGTGTGTATGGACTTAGCAGTCTGTGTGTGTGTGTGTGTGGATGGACTCAGCAGTCTCTGTGTGTGTGTATGAACTCAGCAGTCTGTGTGTGTGTTTGAACTCAGCAGTCTGTCTCTGTGTGTGTGTGTGTGTGTTGACTCAGCAGTCTATGTTTGTGTATGGACTCAGCAGTCTGTGTGTGTGTATGGACACAGCAGTCTGTGCAGCAGTCTGTGTGTGTGTATGGACTGTGGGTGTGTGTGTGTAAGGACTCATCAGTCTGTTTGTGTATGTATGGACTCAGCAGTATGTGTGTGTGTGTGTGTGTCTGTATGGACTCAGCTTGGTGTGTATGTGTGTGTGTGTGTGTGGACTCAGCAGTCTGTGTGTCTGTGTGTGTGTGTGTTTTGATTCAGCAGTTTGTTTATGTGTGTGTGTATGGACTCAGTATTATGTGTGTGTATGGACTCAGCAGTCTGTATGTGTGTATGGGCTCAGCAGTCTGTGTGTGTGTCTGTATGGACTCATCAGTCTGTATGTGTGTATGGGCTCAGCAGTCTCTGTGTGTGTCTGTGTGTGTATATGGACTCAGCAGTCTGTGTGTTTGTGTGTGTGTATGGACTCAGCAGTCTCTGTGCGTGTGTGTGTATGACTCAGCAGTCTGTGGGGGTGTGTGTATGGACTCAGCAGTCTGTGTGTGTGTGTGTGTGTGTATGGACTCAGCAGTTTGTGTGTGTGTGTGTGTGTGTGTATGGACTTAGCAGTCTGTGTGTGTGGGAATGGACTCAGCAGTCTATGTGTGTGTGTGTATGAACTCAGCAGTCTGTGTGTGTGTATGAACTCAGCAGTCTATGTGTGTGTAAGGACTCATCAGTCTGTTTGTGTGTGTATGGACTCAGCAGTATGTGTGTGTGTGTGTCTGTATGGACTCAGCAGTCTGTGTGTGTATGGACTTAGCAGTCTTTGTGTATGTATGTGTGTGTGTGTGTGTATGGACTCAGCAGTCTTTGTGTGTGTGGACTCAGCAGTGTGTATGTGTGTGTATATGAACTCATCAGTCTCTCTCTGTGTGTGTGTGTGTATGGACTCAGCAGTCTGTGTGTGTGTGTGGGCTCAGCAGTCTATGTGTGTGTGTGTGTGTGTGCACTCAGCAGTCTGTGTGTGTGTAAGGACTCAGCAGTCTGTTTGTGTGTGTGTATGGACTCAGCAGTCTGTGTGTGTGTGTGTGTGTGCAGACTCAGCAGTCTATGTTTGTGTATGGACTCAGCAGTCTGTGGTGTGTAGGGACTTAGCAGTCTTTGTGTATGTATGTGTGTGTGTATGTGTGTGTATGGACTCAGCAGTCTCTGTGTGTGTGTGGACTCAGTAGTGTGTATGTGTGTGTATATGAACTCAGCAGTCTGTGTGTGTGTGTGTATGGACTCAGCGGTCTGTGTGTGTGTGTGTGTGGGCTCAGAAGTCTATGTGTGTGTGTGTATGCACTCATCAGTCTGTGTGTGTGTGTAAGGACTCAGCAGTCTGTTTGTGTGTGTATGGGCTCAGCAGTCTGTGTGTGTGTGGACTCAGCAGTCTATGTTTGTGTATGGACTCAGCAGTCTGTGTGTGTATGGACTCAGCAGTTTGTTTGTGTGTGTGTGTGTGTGTGTATGGACTTAGCAGTCTGTGTGTGTGTGTGTGTGGATGGACTCAGCAGTCTCTGTGTGTGTGTATGAACTCAGCAGTCTGTGTGTGTGTTTGAACTCAGCAGTCTGTCTCTGTGTGTGTGTGTGTGTGTTGACTCAGCAGTCTATGTTTGTGTATGGACTCAGCAGTCTGTGTGTGTGTATGGACACAGCAGTCTGTGCAGCAGTCTGTGTGTGTGTATGGACTGTGGGTGTGTGTGTGTAAGGACTCATCAGTCTGTTTGTGTATGTATGGACTCAGCAGTATGTGTGTGTGTGTGTGTGTCTGTATGGACTCAGCAGTCTGTGTGTGTGTATGGACTTAGCAGTCTGTGTGTGTGTATGGACTGTGGGTGTGTTTGTGTAAGGACTCATCAGTCTGTTTGTGTATGTATGGACTCAGCAGTATGTGTGTTTGAGTGTGTGTGTATGGACTCAGCAGTCTGTGTGTGTGTGTGGACTCAGCAGTGTGTATGTGTGTGTGTGGACTCAGCAGTCTGTGTGTCTGTGTGTGTGTGTGCGTGTGTTTTGATTCAGCAGTTTGTTTATGTGTGTGTGTGTATGGACTCAGCAGTCTGTGTGTGTGTATGGACTCAGTAGTATGTGTGTGTGTATGGACTCAGCAGTCTGTGTGTGTGTCTGTATAGACTCAGCAGTCTGTATGTGTGTATGGGCTCAGCAGTCTGTGTGTGTGTGTGTCTGTATGGACTCATCAGTCTGTATGTGTGTATGGGCTCAGCAGTCTCTGTGTGTGTCTGTGTGTCTATATGGACTCAGCAGTCTGTGTGTTTGTGTGTGTGTATGGACTCAGCAGTCTGTATGTCTGTGTGTGTGTGTGTGTGTGTGTGTGTGTTTGTGTGTATGTGTATACATCAGCCTGTGTGCCTTCAGGAGTCTGTGTGCATTCAGAAATCTGTGTGTGTGTATTCAGCAGTCTCTCTGTGTTCGTATTCAGTGTACTGTGTCTGTGTACTCAGCAGTCTATCAATAATTAAAAATTTCCTGTGAGTTGTTGTGTAGGAAGGCCCCCAGTGCACTGCTTTGCCTGGGGGCCCTTAACGCTGTTAAGATGGTACTGCTTGTGTGTGTCAGTGAGCTTCTATTTAATGAGCATGTGTGTGTCAGTGAGCTTGTCTTTAGTGAGCTTGTGTGTGTTCTGGAACTTCTTTGTAGTGAGCCTTGTGTTTATACAAGTGAGTTTGTCTGTAGTAAGCTTGTGTGTGTCAGAGAGTTTTGTCTGTCAGTGAGCCTATTTGTGCATGTCAATGAGCTTGTGTGCTTACTGTACAATATATATATATATATATATATATATATGTGTATATATAAATATATATATATACATATATATATATATATAAATATATTGACTTGTAGAAATGGCATACATTTTTTCCAGGGCTGCTTTGGATTCCCAGTTTGGCTCTGCCAGCGAGTGCGCTTTACCGCTGAATCATCTGTGTGAGCTGCCGCACTCTTTAGCCCTGTTACACGCTTCTGGGACAGGTACTAGTAGTCTAGAGATTGGGACATGGGGTATATGCTCAGCTATCTTTATAATACTATAGTGCTGTTCTCTGTATAATACAGATCTGTGTGTGTATAATATCCTGGGACAGTGAGTGTTCCCTGTATAGTGCTGCTCTCTGTCTTGGGATATTATACACAAACAGACCTGTATTATACAGAGAGCAGCACTATATAGGGAGCACTGACTGTCCCGGGATATTATACACACAGCCATGTATTATACAAAGAGCAACACTATACAGGGAGCAGTGACTGTCCCAATTTATTATACACACAACCCTGTATTATACAGAGAACACTGACTGTCCAGGGATATTATGCACAGACAGTAGTTGATAGCTGTGCTGCAAAATTTCCTTGGAAATTTTTTTCAAATGTTGGCAGCTATGGCACTGTATCAAGGGAAATGTGTTTGTTTTTTAAATAATCCCTGGTGATAATGAATCCTCCTCCACCAGGGATTATTAAAAAAAATCCAACACGTTGTGTCGGGGGCGGGGCTTAACATGCGGCAGGGGCGGGGTCAAATTGTGGCGAGGGCGGGATTAAATGTGCCCCCCTACTTTTGTCCCTGGCCCACCATGTGCCTCCCCTAAAAATGAATCCTAGAGACGCCCCTGCTTAGGCTGACAAGCTCTGGGGAGCCCAGCTCAGCAAGCATGGGAGCAGCATACAGGTTTGCAACTTAACTGGACAAACTGACATAGCAACCCACCCACATCGGGTGGTGTGGACACCCAATTACCCAGAGGAGTCTTCCACATATATAGGACCTTAGCTCCCATTCCATTTTCCCTATTTAAACACAGACCGCCCTAGGGTCTGTGCTCAGTTCTTTTGTTGTTCCCCTGGAGTACAGAGCCAGCTCCTGACTGAAGTGAGTTGATGTCCCTCGCCTGTGGAATTCCTCTGAATCAACTCTTGTTTGCCTGGAACCTGCCTTCAACATTGATTAGCCCCTGCAGTGCTGTTTCTATTGACTGAAGTGAGTTGGCTATCCTCACCTGTGGAATTCCCCTGTATTAACTCTTATCTTCCTGGAACCTGCCTTCAACCTTGATTAACCCTTGCAACACTGGCTCAATCTTGGTTAATCCCTGCAGTGCTGTTTCTACTTTGGCTAACTCCTGCAATTCTGTCCCAGCTTTGATTTATTTTCTGCAATTCAATTACAGCTTCAATCACGTTTCTCTTCATTCGCCAAGTGCGGTAACTCTTGTAAAAGACTTTTATTTCTTATGAAGGAATTGCTTTATTTACCGTTTATACTTGCATTGGGACTTTTGCATCATATTTATTTGTTTTCAAAATAAAACCTTTTCATTCAGTGACTGTGTCCATATAAAATCTCTGCATACCGAGCTCATTTACCCCAAACCCGTGACAGAACCTTAGCTGGCTCTTTAGGCCCTGGCATTTTATTTTTAATCAACCTATTGCACCATTTTTTCTTTTTTGTAAAGTGTTTCCAAGGACCATGGCACTCCCACTAAGGGTATCCACTGTTTATGGAGTTCGGAACATATCCACAGACCCAACAAGGATTGCTCTTTATTAGACACTTCATACAAGTCCGTGGCTGTCTAATAAAATCATTATCTACCTCCCAAGAGGATACGGCTGTAAATAAATCTGCTCTTGACACCTGTGTGGCTAGGATTATAGAGGTCAATTCGATAAATAATCGCAAACGTGAAAACTTTTGGGACAATTAACAAGATTACCATGATACTTGGTATTTGCAATTCTGAACTAAGAATTATGAATAATAGACATGCTGGTATAAAAACAATGCTGATCTTTTACAATAGTAGGTTACTTTCTTGGCCATCCGCTCTGAGTCCAGTAAGAGGCATTTTTCAGGCAAGTCACTTTGTGATGAGAAACATGGATTCAGGATTTAATTTCCACAACCGGAACAGCTGTGCTGGTAATTAGCAGTACAGGACCGATGGCATGGTTCTCTCTTGCTGTACAGCTCTTGACCTGTTTTGAAAATACTAAAGGTTTTTGTTAGTGACATGTCAATTTTCTTCTTTTTCCACAAAACATATTTTTGTAGGAATCACTGGATGCCTAACTACACAATAGGGCACAAATCCTGCTATCTATAAACTTTTTTTAAGGATCTAATAATTCCACTCTCTTTTCTTTCCCTTTTAAATTCATAGAAAGACAAAGCTCATTGTCACAGAACACTCGTAGCAGATACACAGAATGGATATACAGCAGAGATGGTAATACAAAAATACAAATTTATGCATATGCAAATAGACCGCAACATCATAATAATCCAAAAATAATTTAATAACACCAGCTAGATTATCACATTATTAATTAAAACTCCACACTTCATCCAAAGTATCAATTAAACCATTTAAACCTACATTTTGTTATTTGAAACTGTTCAACAGTAGGTGAAGAACAGGTAAGAACAGTCAGGATCCTTCAACTACTCCAAGCCAGACAACCAGCAACAAAGTGGGTTCATCAGACAGTGGCGGAACTACCAACCCGCTGGCTCAGGAGGCCAATCAAGTGGCCCAGGGACTCTTGTTTAGCAATAAAACATTATTTAACACTGAATGGAGGCAAGTGCTACGGAACTCAATACACTGTAGTCAGTCACACTGCAGTTACAGTGCCTACAGTGTCCCTTTTAATGGTACCAGGAAAAGCTCTATCCCCCCCCCCCCCAAAAAAAAAAAGTACAATACCTATATACTTATACGTCTGTAACCACCGCAATGACTTGTTGTGGTTATGAGGTGTAGAGTTTATTTGTATGGATTTGTTTCTGCTGCTGGGTGGTTTTCTTTTTTATAAGGTTTTTTTGCCTGGGAATATTCCATTGGCAACTTCCCAGAGAACTGAGATTTGCCTGTCAGAGTGCTCTGATCGGTTTTTTTTTTACAGGCAGGGCCACCATCATGGTGAGCATAAAAGCACCATTTGGACCAAGAAACAACATTTTCCTTTGGCTAAACATTTTGTTGATTCAGGTCACTCTGTGGCTCAATTTAGATTTCAGGCTATACAGCAGGGGTCCTCAAACTACGGTCCGCGGGCCGAATCCGGCCCACCATGGTCCTTAACCCGGCCCGAGCATTTAGGGCACCCGATGGGCCCTATATCTTTAGGGGTCCGGTCAGCGCTGCAGCCGTGCAATAGCGCAACCGGGCCCCTTTAAAAAATTTCAGCTGCAAAGTAGTGCTGGGAGGAAGTGCCATTACTTCCTCCCAGCTCCCTCCGCGAGGAGGAAAGAGCCACGCCGACTCCCATCAGCCACAGCTATCCTTGTGCAAAAAACATACACACACAGACATACTGACATACATACACAGACATACTGATATACAGACAGACATGCTGACATTCATACATACACAGACATACTGACATACAGACACACACAGACATACTGACATACATACATACACTGACATACAGACACACACACAGACATACACACACACAGACATACTGACATACAGACATACATACATACACACAGACATACTGACATACATACATACACAGACATACTGACATACATACATACACATTGACATACATACACACACAAACATACTGACATACAAACATATACTGACATACAAACAGACACATACACACACACACACACACATACATACAGACACATACTAACATACACACATACTGAAATACATACATACATACACACACACAGACACTGATACACAGATACATATGTGTATGTATGTCATTGTCTGTGTGTGTGTATGTATGTATTTCAGTATGTGTGTATGTGTTTGTGTGTGTGTGTATGTATGTGTCTGTCTGTTTGTATGTCAGTGTATATGTATGTCAGTATGTCTGTGTATGTATGTATGTCTGTGTATGTATGTATGTCTGTCTGTATGTCAGTATGTCTGTGTGTGTGTGTGTATGTCAGTATGTCTGTCTGTGTGTGTGTACGTCAGTGTATGTCAGTGTATGTATGTATGTCAGTATGTCTGTGTGTGCGTGTCTGTATGTCAGTATGTCTGTGTATGTATGTCAGTATGTCTGTCTGTATGTCAGTATGTCTGTGTATGTATGTCAGTATGTCTGTGTGTGTCTGTATGCCAGTATGTCTGTGTATGCATGTATGTCAGTATGTCTGTGTATGTATGTCAGTATGTCTGTGTGTGTGTGTATGTCAGTATGTCTGTGTGTGTGTATGTCAGTGTCTGTGTGTGTATGTATGTCAGTATGTGTGTGTGTGTGTGTGTGTGTATGTATGTATGTCAGTATGTCTGTCTGTGTGTGTGTGTGTGTGTGTGTCGGTATGTCTGTGTGTATGTATGTATGTCAGTATGTCTGTCTCTATGTCAGTATGTCTGTGTATGTATGTCAGTATGTCTGTCTGTCAGTATGTCTGTGTATGTATGTCAGTATGTCTGTGTGTGTGTATGTCAGTATGTCTGTGTGTATGTGTGTATGCCTGTGTGTGTGTATGTCAGTATGTCTGTGTGTGTATGTATGTCAGTATGTGGGTGTGTGGGTGGGTGTGTGTGTCAGTATGTCTGTGTGTATGTATGTATGTCAGTATGTCTGTCTGTATGTCAGTATGTCTGTGTGTGTGTATGTCAGTATATCTGTGTGTGTGTGTATGTCAGTATGTCTGTGTGTGTGTATGCCTGTATGTCTGTGTGTGTGTATGTCAGTATGTCTGTGTGTGTGTTTGTGTATGTCAGTATGTCTGTCTGTGTGTGTATCTATGTCAGAATGTCTGTTTGTGTGTATGTCTGTCTGTGTGTGTATGTCTGTCTGTCTGTGTGTGTATGTATGTATGTCTGTATGTCTGTATGTATGTATGTTTGTGTGTGTATGCATGTCAGTATGTCTGTGTGTGTATGTATGTCAACATGTCTGTCTGTGTGTATGTATGTCTGTGTGTGTGTGTCAGTATGTCAGTGTGTGTGTGTATGTATGTCTGTGTGTGTGTTTGTATTTCAGTATGTGTGTATGTCAGTATGTGTCTGTATGTGTTTGTGTGTGTGTGTATGTATGTGTCTGTCTGTTTGTATGTTAGTATGGGTATGTCTGTCTGTATGTGTGTGTATGTGTCTGTCTGTTTGTATGTCAGTATGTATGTGTGTATGTATGTCATTATGCTTGTATGTGTCTGTATGTTAGTATGTGTCTGTATATGTCTGTTTCAGTATGTATAGGAATTTGTTAAAATACATTTCAAACCTTAGTCCGACCCCCAACCGTGTCCGAGGGACAGTGAAGTGGCCCCCTGTTTGAAAAGTTTGAGGACCCCTGCTATACAGTGTATCAAAAAACGTACAGAACTTCATTGGATCTATCCCCTTGACACATTGTTTTCTCATGAGTTGAATGAAGAGTGCTTTCAATCCCTTTAGGTAAACTCATTTGTTCTTACTAGATATGAGGGAGAGGGAGGTTGTGTGTGGGTATGTGCGTATCTGTGTGTAACAGGTGTCAATGTATCTAAGTGTCTGTGTATCTGTGTGTCATTGTGTGCATCTGTGTGTCAGTATTTTTGCATGTGTGCCAGTGTGTGTGTCTGTGTATCTGTGTGTATGTGTATCAGTGTGTGTTTGAAAGTGTATACACCACACACAAATGCACGCCTGCATTCAAACACTAACATTCACACAACATGCTTATATATACACACACACACATTTATATACAAAATATACACACACTGCATCCACTACACTTGCACTAACACCCAACATGTCCACTATACACACTCTACATCCACAACACAGGCACTCTCTCTACACACTCTGCATCCTTGTGGGTGGGCTTGAGCTGTGTTCGGGGTCCCACATTTTCTGATGAGAGCCCTATTTACAGGCCAACCAATAAGAGAGTTGTACTGAGATTTTAAAGTGTGAGAAAGGTTTTTAATGCCTTGCATAGCCCTCACAAGACTTACATGGACTCATTTTTGCTGCAGTGCAGTTATATTTTATTCATCAGTTTTTTTTGTGAATTGGGTTATTTTTAATTTTTAATAGTAATGCTGGAAATTCATGTTTTATTTTAGTTTTTTACCTTTTGTGTGGCTAAAATTTTAAGAAGAAAGAAGACGCGATGATAAGTATAATATTTGACGTTCTTTCAATTTATTCCCCTCCACCCACACACACTATTGTTGAGGTGATGTGGGTAGGCAGAATCTTTTAAATATAATAAAAATAATTTTTATTTTAATAATTAATCCCCACCCACTGACTATGGTTTGGGGAAGATGGGAAAACTAATATGACCCCCTATTTTTTGTTATTTATCAGCATCATCTAGCTCCCCATGCATGGTGAAAGGGAGTGCACAGTGATCTATCTATACCCCATTAATTAATGTAAAGCCCCCACCACTTTTTGACACATTCCTGATGATCCTTTTTTTTATTTTATTTTATACACCTTATGACTAATTAACCATTATCCTTGTTTTGTACTCTTTAGTATTTTGGTACACCAACAATTTAATTCTGTTTGGCCGTCAAATAATTAGGGACATTTAGACTTTCTTCACTATACTACTATGAACTTTTAGGGAATATCCCTAACAACATACAACATCATGGGTGTACATGTTTACTTAGTGAATGGACATTCTGTTAATTTTGTAAATACACTTGGTGACTGTTTTATTACATATATTTTTTTTCTGTTCCTTTGGGGGTTTTTTTTTGGCCATTGTAAGCATTGGTCCTAGTATGTATATTATATATGTTTAATGTAGTGACCCCTAATGACTTAGAAGAGTATAATACAGTAATACACATTTGGTTGGTTTGGTTCTGGCGGCCTCTTCAGACCATAGGCAACTACTACAATATCATTCTAGGATATCTACATTTGGCTTACTATGTATTGATGCTCAGATTGTTATGCTAATGATATCATCATTATTATTTTTATTTTTACCAATATTTTTTGATATTCCCCCATCCTTTGTTCATGGTTAGCGTATTTACACAATGTTTTATTGAGAGTACTGTGACCGCAAATGACTATTTAGAGAGATTATCTTTGTGGAAGTAAGTATTCTCAGTCCTCACTATTAGATAAGCTCTCCAGACTATCACTGAAAGGAAATCTGGTTATCATTGTGAATACTCAGATATGGATATAGCTTTAATTAATGTTAAGAAATTAGGAATTATCCTGCAAGATTATAGCAGGTGACTTTAATATGACTTCTAAATGACTAAAAGTCAGTATTAAGCTTCCCCATACATTTATTTACTACCAAATATTAGTTATGTTTTAGTAGTTGTTGCTTCACATTTGTTCTTTTTGTTTTGTTTAGTCAGTGTTAAAGGTGGAAACACCTGAGTTGTGTGGACAAATCTTATGAACTTTGGATTTTTTTTTATTTATATTCCCTACCTAATGCATAATAGAAGGGGAATAGCGGAACCTGTTCCTGGGTCTCCCACCTACCAGTTATTTTACAGAACCTATGCCCATGGAATGGGCCTTTCTCGAAACTCCGCAACAATGGCTGCCCAGTCGTTAATTCAAAGTTAAACTGCGCAAACACTGGCAAAACACATTTAAACTGAAAATCTGAATATTAGTTGGAATGTAATTCTTGACAAAATATAAAGGGTTATTTACTAAAGTCTGATTGGCCCTGTACCAAATGGGTTAAAACCATTCACTGCTGTGTGGGGCCATTCTGACTGCAAAATCCAGACATTGTTCATGCTATTGAACATTGTCCAGAGTTTAAATTTCAGGACCCGACAATGGCATGCCCATCATCTATTTTATAATTAACTAGAGCCCCCACATTCTGCCCAATGTTGGTGTTCAGGGGGGCATTATGATCCCTCCTTTATTAATAATATAAGTGCCCCCAAACATTGCTGATTGTGGGGGCAGAGAGGACTCTAGATCCCTCCCTTTAATAAGAATATTATTGCCCCTAGATTCTCCCCTATTAATATTTAAAGTTCACACCACCCAATACCCACAGTTAGGGAAACTTAAGGGAACTATGCCCCCCTGTTATTTCGCAGGCCCCATGCCCAAAAATTGGGGCCTTTTCTAGCTACTGGGTTGAAATTCGGTTATTTTCACTTGCTTTTGTCCATTCTGAATAACTCTGAACTGAACTAATCAAAGACAAATATTTACTCCGATTCTATGTCCTATCCAGATTAATCAGATTTTGATCTCATCAATTTACTTCCCATAACAATGAAGGAGAGAACATATGGCTGAAGAAATCCGAAAATATAAAACAATTCCCAGAAACCCATAAAAAAATGTTGAAACGTGAAAGTGCTAATTCCAAGTCCCCTTTAAAAGCAGACAAAATGACATTTCCAAGCATGCCCCTGAACGTCTAATTAAAGTAAAAATGCTTGCTAAATATCTAAATCCATGTACTTTTTATGGAATATTGACATATTGTGTTTTTTCTTTGTTTTTGTTTTTTTTAAGCAGACTCTTAAGTATTTGGAAATGCATATGTGTTTACATATATATCCATTCTACAGTACAGAGGAAAGTTTTTTGGTGCTTTATGAAAAAACAATAAAATAAAAGGAACACTATAGTGTCAGGAACACAAATATATATTCCTGACTCTATAGTGTTAAAAAAAACCCTTACCTCCCTTAAAAGGCAACAAAACTAGCGCTGCACCAAATACATTATTATACATTTTTATTACATTTATGTTTTCTTCCACTAGTGGGCACCTTTTAGCAAACTATCAATAGAGGGATATCAGACTGGCTAAAAGTACAGACAGTTGATGGTAAATAAAGTTAATTGATGGTTTAAAAAAACAAATGTTCACCAACTAAAGAAAACAAACTGATGTCCATGAGGCATATGCTCATCTCGTAATATGTTAATGCAGTCATGGTAGTAAATAGCTATATATAATGTACCTACAATGTATGGCACCTATTGTGATGCAAACACCAAATGTGCTACTGTCCGTCTGCTGAACATGTTATGATGATTATACCCCTCCCCCTTTTTATTCTGTACCCCTTGCCATATCTTGACTTATCTTGACTTATGACAAAATAAAAAAATTGTCGATTGGAAAACAAAACAAAAACAAATGTTGATGGGAAAACTTGTTGTAAACTTTTTGAAATAATTGCTAGAGTGAGTCGTATAAACCACCCTGCATTGGTGTACAACCTAAATGAAATATTTTATTAAAGTTAATCACTAAAGAGTAAATTGATGGGGGTTTAAAAATAAGTTCAAAGGGAATTTGAACTTATAGACATTTTTCCACTTTTTTCAAACTGAAAACATAACTGATTTAGAGTATTTTTCCAATTTGGCTAATTTGTCTAAAATGTTAAATTCAATGTTGGGTTTATTCACTGAAAACACAAATGGCAAAATATGGGCTAAAATAAACGGTGGCTACTTTTTCCTAAACTTGCAATTCTATTTATAATTTACTGCAATGCATTATTAATGTACAGCCACTAATTCCCAGTTTAATTCCAATACAATTCGGTGATGCATATTGAAAATATTGCTAAATTCGCTAGCCTGCATACACCTAATCCCTGTTATCTCCTAGAGTGAGTCCATGCAAACTAGAGATAAAAAATGGTTTGCCCCTCATTTTTTAGATATTCAGGGTTGTGCCAAGTACTGATAGCAACTAATGTGAAGCTTGGATGCACCATATTTTATTCAAAATGAGAAATAATATTGATCAGACTTGCACTGGAGTACGCATTAAAAAACCCTAAAAACAAAAATGATTAGCACTTGCCAGAACCTACATTACTCAGTAATAGTGCTTCTGAAATGGCAATACAGTGCATAAAAACAAATCAACACACACAATAAAATGCATGTTTTAAATGTTTACTTAAAATATGGAGATACTGTATGCTGTTCACATATTGAGAATATTGGAGTATGACCTCCAATGCAGCAAAATACAACACCAATATAGGGCACAGTTGTGTACAAAGTCACTCTGTTTATTAAAATAATAATTTACAGTTAAATAATTAATATGGGCTTAAAGTGCATGCTCTCAGCTTTAATTCGAGGGTATTCACATCCAAAATGGAGAAAGGGTTTAGGAGTTACAGCTCTTTAATATGTTTTCCCCTCTTTTTCAAGGGACCAAAAATAAGTGGACAATTGACTCAAAAGTTGTTTCATGAACAGGTGTGGGCCATGCCTTCATTATTTCCTCATCAATTAAGCAGGTGAAAGGTCTGGAGTTTATTCCAGGTGTAGCATTCACATTTGGAAGCTGTTACTGTGAACCCACAGCATGCGGTCAAAGTAGCTCTTAATGCAAGTGAAACAGGCCATCCGTAGGCTGCAACATTTTTTTTTAAATCCATCAAAGAAATAACAGGAACATTAGAAATGGCCAAACCTACAGTTTGGTACATTCTGAAAAAAGCTCTGCAACACAAAAAGGCTTTGACGTCAACGTTAAATAACCTTGGTGGATGATCTCAGGATTCTTTCCATGGTAAAGAAAAAAGTCTTCACAACATCCAGCCAAGTGAAGAACATTCTCCAGGAGGTAGGCATATCATTTTCCAAGAGAAGACTTCTCGTGAGCATATACATAGGGTTCACCACAAGGTGCAAACTATTCATAAAAACACACAATGGATCAGCGCTTAATAACTGAAAGCGATGCAAAATAAGGCAGCAACCCTAAGAAGGGGATCCTTCTCAACCCTTCAACATAACATACAGAGAAAGAAAACAAATAGGGAAGGGCTGCATCACAAAAAATAATACATAAAGTCTTGTCCCAACAGTGCCAATTTGTCACATATGAAAGTGTCTCTTATTAGGAAGTAAATACAGCTGTGGTTTCTGAGTTCTTTATACTTGAGGGATGGGGAAGGTCTGAGTGTCTTGACCAGCTCTAGTATATATTGCATATAGTGGTATAATCCCTACTTATGGGATATGATGATGGTCTTTCACAGCAGATGGTTGTCTTGGTAGTGATGTCGCGAACCGTCCGCGAACTTCTCGCGAACGGTTCGCCACGGTTCGCCACGAACCGTTCGCGGCAAACTCCGGTCAGCTGACACATCCCGGCCAATCTCCGGCAGACCCTCCCTCCCAGACCCTCCTACTTCCTGGACAGCATCCATGTTGAAGGCAGCTTCAACATGGATGCTATCCAGGAGGTGGGAGGGTCTGGGAGGGAGGGTCTGCCGGAGATTGGCCGGGATGTGTCAGCTGACCGGCGTTCGAACCGTGGCCAACCGTTCGCGAGAAGTTTGCGGACGGTTCGCGACATCTCTATGTCTAGGTACTTAGAAAAGAAAAAATATAGCAGAATGCTGCAGCCTAGTGACCTAACGTTGTTATAGTAGACAGAATAGTATAGGTAAAAGACAAGCCTCTCTCCCTGTTAAACTTGCTCAATAGTCAGACAAGTAAGAAAAGTGAAGTGCTATCAAATAATATCATGTTTAAATCTGCATGATATGTGTCACCATTGTGAATAGGTGTATAGTGCCCTGTGCCAAATAAAAAAGATGCCTGACGCGCATTTTGGTGCAAAAACTATTTTGCATGGAAGCATTTTGAACTTTTCGTTTCTATTTTCAATATAAGGGTTAAGCCCCAAGACATTACTGGAGGGTCTCTCTGGTAATCTAATTCAGTAAGGGTGGACCTGCAAGCACAGCCCAGCTTAGCTGAATATATTTTCAAAGTCTAGTCTCATACTAGAATCAATGACCCGGGCTACTTCTTCTTCCCACATACAGTTAGGTCTGGAAATATTTGGACACTGACACTAAAGTTTTATAATTTGCAAAAAGAACCAAAATTTACCAAAATAAATTCAATTTACACTTAAACAATGAATAGGGATTAAAGTGCAGTATCTCAGCTTTAATTTTAAAGTATTCACATCCAAATTGGAGGAATGGTTTAGGAATTACAAATCTTTAATATGTAGCCCTCTCTTTTTCAAGGGACATGCATGGTTTCCAATGGCACTGGGTCACTAGTGTTTATTTATGAAGTCAGAAGCAGCCGGATGAATTCTGAAGTGTATAGGGATATATTGTTTGCTCAGATTTTGACAAATTCAGTGAAGTTGATTAGACAGCGCTTTACTTTACAGATGGACAATGACTCAAAACATACTGCAAAAACAACCAACAAAGAAGTCTTTCAAGGGAAAGAAGTGTAAAATTGTGCAATAGCCAAATCACCTGATCTCAACTTGATCAAGCATGCATTTCACTTCTGAAGACAAAATGTAAGGCAGAAAGGCCCACAAACAAACCACAACTGAAGACAGCTGCGATAAAGGCCTGGAAAAGCATCACAGAGGAGGAAACCCCGAGTTTGGTGATGTCCGAATCTTCCAGACTTCAAGCAGTTATTTCCTTCAAAGGATTCTCAATCAAATATTAAACATTAACATTGTTTTTATGATTGTGTTAATATGTCCAATTACATTTGAGCCCATGAAATTAGGGGATTATGTATGAAAAAAAATTTGTTGCAATTCCTACATGTTTTATAGAATATTTCTGTTCAACCCCTTGATTTAAAGCTGATTTTTCAAGTGCAGACTTGATTTTAAGTCTGCACTTCAATTGCATCTCGGTTGTTTCATTTCATATCTATTGTGGAGTACAGAGCCAACATGATGAAAATTGTGTCCGTGTCCAAATATTTCTGGACCTAACTGTAAGAACAGGAAGGTTAAGATACAAAGTCATCAATTTAATAAGCTTTCTAAACGATTCAATACGGTTAGAAAAAAAATTCCATTTAAGTCTTTGGGGATTTTTGTAGATAAATCATTTAAAAAAGGTTCTAACAGTAATGAATCATTTGGAAAGCTTTTTAAATCGATATCAAAGTGTCTAAGTAATACTGTTCTCTCTCACTGAGAAGCTGCAATCAAAGTTTCTGGAACAATTCTGTTTGTAAGTATTAATTGCTCCTCATTTTTCCCCCCTGTTGGTCAGTTGTCAGTTCATCCTCTATAATCTGGTGCTAGGAACCAGGGCCGGACTGGCCCACCGGGATACCGGGAAATTTCCCGGTGGGCCGTCGGCACCTGGGGCCGGGCAGACACCTGGGTCTGCTGTCGGCCGCTGGGGAGGTCTTCTGGCGGCCGCTGGCAGACTTGTCTTGGCGGCCGCTGGGGGAGCTGCGCGAGCTGCGCTGGCTCTGCTCACCAGCGCGCAGCTGAATGAGACCGGCGCCGGAATATGACGTCATATTCCGGCGCCGGTCTCATTCAGTAGCGCGCGAGGGCGCGAGGGCAGGAGGGCAGAGCCAGCGCAGCTCCCCCAGCGGCCGTCAGGACAAGTCTGCCAGCGGCCGCCAGAAGACCTCCCCAGCGGCCAACAGGACATGTCCCCCAGATGCCCCCAGAAGACCTCCCCAGCGGTAAAAGGCCCCCAGAGGACCTCCCCCTGGCAGGTATAAGTAATGTGTATGTCTGTCTGTATGGTGTGTGTGTGTCTGTGTCATGGTGTCTGTCTGTCTGTGTCATGGTCTGTCTGTCTGTATGGTGTGTGTGTGTCTGTCTGTCTGTGTCATGGTGTCTGTCTGTCTGTATGGTGTGTGTGTGTCTGTCTGTGTCATGGTGTCTGTCTGTCTGTATGGTGTGTGTGTGTCTGTCTGTGTCATGGTGTCTGTCTGTCTGTATGGTGTGTGTGTGTGTGTGTCTGTCTGTCTGTGTCATGGTGTCTGTATGGTGTGTGTGTGTGTGTCTGTCTGTCTGTGTCATGGTGTCTGTCTGTCTGTGTCATGGGGTGTCTGTCTGTCCATCATGGGGTGTGTGTGTGTCTGTCTGTCATTCATGGGGTGTGTGTGTGTGTGTCTGTCCGTCATTCATGGGGTGTGTGTCTGTCTGTCTGTCATGGGGTGTGTGTGTGTCTGTCCGTCATGGGGTGTGTGTGAGTCTGTGTGTCTGTCTGTCATTCATGGTGTGTGTGTGTGTCTGTCCGTCATGGTGTGTGTCTCTGTCATGGTCTGTCATGGTGTGTGTGTGTCTGTCATGGGGTGTGTATCTGTCATGGTATATGTGTGTTTCTGTGTCTGTCATGATGTAAATGTGTGTTTAAAAATAGTGTTTTTGCTCACCTTTTTTTCCCCCCCACGCAGCGTGCTGGTCTCCCTCGACTGGCCCTGCCTCTATAGCTGAGATCATCAAGCTTGATGATCTCAGCCAATCCAATGCTTTGCTATAGGATTGGCTGCAAAACGCCACTCCAATCAGCATCTCCTCATAGAGATGCATTGAATCAATGTATCTCTATGGGGAACGTTCAGCACCTACAGAGTGTGGAGGCCCTGAATGTAGGTGCACTAACACAGGAAGCACCTCTAGTGACCGTCTGAGTGACTGTCACTAGCAGTGTCACTTTGAAGCAATGTAAACACTGCCTTTTTCTGAAAAGTCAGTGTTTACGTTGAAAAGCCTGTAGGGACATGCTATAGACACCAGTACCACCACATTAAGCTGTGTGTGTGCGTCTGCTAGTGAGTGAGCTTGCTTGCATGCGTGTGCCTGCTAGTGAGTGAGCTTGTGTTTTTATGTCAATGAGCTGATGTATATCAGTAAGATTGTTTGTCTATGAGGCTGTGTATCAATGAGCTTGTGTGTGTCACTGAAATGTCAGTGAAATTGCCTGTGTCTGCATGTGCGTATGCTTACTGTATAATTAAACGTTTTACCCTGAAAGGACCAATATTTTATATTAGAAAAAGCTATATATATATATATATATATATATATATATATATATATATATATATCTCAATCATCTGTCCTGGCAAGACATAGCCTTACATATTACACGCGACAATATATGGCGCAGTGACTTATGGGGCTGGCACAAATTTTTTTTCCAGGGCTGCTTTGTATCCCCAGTCCGGCCCTGCTAGGAACAGCCCTGCAAATTGAGCAACAAACTAAGGTGAAGGGTACTGCACTCTTCTGGGTGCAACCGGGCCTGAGGTAGTCCAAACCTCACTTTACAGTTCTGAGTAACAAATGACGGCCCAGGCACTCAAGGTGAAACCAAGTTAAGCAGGTTTATTAGATCAGAAAAAAAGCTTTTTATTACTTGGGTTTATTGGGTGTAGACTGGTGTGAAAAAATATAAACAAATATAACATGAGCTTTTAACATGAAGTTATCTGAATATCTGAATGCTATATATATATACAGATTTATTTCAACATGTATTCCTTGATGTGTTACAGGAAATGATTGCAAAACTTTCATCATGAGCCTCTCTGCCAGTTCTTACAAAGTTGAGTGCAAGAGCTGCTGAATTCTTAGTGTGGGAATATTTTGTTGCTTGAAGATGATCAAACTTGTAAAAGGAAGGAACATGTATTTTATTTTATTTTTTCTCTCTCAACTATTATTAAAAGGTATGCAATTTCTATTCTTATGTAATATAAATTAACTTCAAACTATAATCAGCTCTGTCACTGCTAAGTTTAATGCATGTTGTTAGCCTAACAAATAATGCCATGTTTAAAATAGGAATAAAATAAAAGTTCAACGGATGTATATGGCTCTCTATATGTATAATGTACATCAGGTTATCTTATTGTGCAGTGTCTACAAATTGCAGGATGTAGACGTTATATTCTTTCACTGTAGTATTTTAAAATCATCTAACTTACCAAGAATATCACGTTCATGTTTAAGTATAGCTATGTGTTCTGCATTGAATCTGACAAGAGATAGCAAGGTCGCAAGTATATTCTACCAATATGTTAAGCTACTTAATCAGATGAGATAACATGTGCAGAATATAAGCCAGTCTTGATATAAGTGCTTCTCCTCTGGTACCAATATTGATTGAAAGGTGGAAAAACTATCCTTACGTTTTTGTGTCTCTTTACTCCACTCCCTCTAGCATGTAAGCTCATTGAGCAGGGCCCTCAACCCCTCTGTTACTGTGTGTCCAACTTGTCTGGTTACAACTACATGTCTATTCGTCCACCCATTGTAAAGCGCTGCGGAATTTGACAGCGCTCTATAAATATAATAATAATAATAATAATAAAAACTGCTACATTTAAACCCCTCCTCCCCCCCCAAAAAAACAAACCTGTAGTCTATCATCTAATATTTTCCAGATCAATGTAGAAAACATTAAAAACATTGAAGAACACAAAATCAATACTTTTATTCAGACATTTCTATTCAGACTTTTAATTCATACTTTTAATACTTTTATTCATTTTATTATTAACCCATTCACTACTGAGCACTTTTTAAATGAAAAAATCTTAGCATAACATTTATTTGAAGAAAGGGATGTACAGCTAGTATATAAACATATGGTAACATGTACCAACGTAAAACGTATGGTTGCCGACAAACCTAAACATTTAAATTACGCAAGATTACACAGTTTGTATTTTTCACTTATACGTTCATTCCTCATAAAAATATTTGTGAAATGAAAAGCTTTAGACGGTATGTAGGGACCTATATCTTGCAATATTTCACACAGCGTCTGAAATGTAAGTTTAAAAAGGAAAAATTCTAGTTTTCCCACATACAGTAGATGTGACAAAAATGGTAAATAATAATGGTCAATACCTTGCTTATAGGTGTTTAGTTTTGTCAGGGCAGCTCTGCATTTTGGTCCCTGCAAAACTGGGTAGAGGGGGCCTGTCCTGCACTTTAAGAACTGTCCAGCAGATTCAGGAAGGAACGAGGCATTAAAACTATGCTTCAGTTGCACTTTGTGCATGGTCTGCCATGAGATGTTTACCAATTTCGGGGTCGATCAGTACCCTTTAACAGGCTGAGTTCACTTCTTTCATGGGGAGGATCTGCCAACCTGTGCAGCCCTCCTCTATCCCAGAAAGATGGGCAGGAAGGATTGGTTGGTATATCACCAGGGGTGAATTTTTACTTTCCAGGGCTGAATTTGTACTCACCAATGCCTTCTGTGGAGTGAACATTTTGAGCACTGTTAATTATATAGCTTTTGGATGTCATTACATGGAAAGTAAGGTTAAACTGAGAATAGATGTTCTTTATTACAGTTGTTTTACGTGCCGTGTTAATATGTAATGTATTTGTGCATTTTTCATCATCATCATCCTAATTCTGTGTATTGATAGAAATAGAATAATTCTTTATGGAGATATCTACATAGACTAATTTGAGATCTGGCGTGCATTCTATTATAATGTACAGACTTAGAATCTGTTTTTACAGAAGAAAACAGTCACTTGAACTTGCTGACCCACTACCTACAGGAATTATCTTATCAGATAACTAGATTTGATAGTGTATAAAAGTTAGAGATTGACCGATTATCAGTCTGGGCGATATTCTGTATTTTCAGCAATATCGGTATCGGCCAATAAAAATACAATATTGCCGATAATGCATACCGGGGCTCTTATCAAGGTCCTGGGGGACCCAGCCCACTCTTACTTACCTTCACAGCAGCTTCCTTCAGTTCCCCTGTCTAACTCTCGCGGGTCTCGCAGCTGTCAGAGTGTGGCCACTGGTTACCATGGCAACGCTCTGCGCAGCATGCAAGCCATGAAAGTTAGACAAGGGAGCTGCTAGGAAGGGAAGTAAGAGTGTGCTGGGCCCCGCAGGACCGCCGCGGGCCCACCCCAGGAAATGCCATATCCCCCCTCCCTGGCCAGGTAAGAAGCAGGGAGTTGGGACAAACAAAATGTAAAAAAAATGTATATTTAAAAAAAAGTTTAAAAAAAATGCCCCCCCCCACACATTTTACACACATTACATACTTACACAACACTCCTTGCACATACACACACTGCACAAATACTACACAACTACACACACACCCTGCATTCATTATATACACACACTACACAAACACACTGCATTAACTATATACACACTACACAAACACACACTCTGCATTAATTATATACACACACACAGCATTCACTATACACACTACACAAACATACACTGCCTCCACTACACAAACACACACACACTGTATTCACTAATCAAATACTCTCACTGCATCCACTACACACACATATATTCTTGAAAACATAAACCATTCTGACTGGCATGTATATTTTGTGCATTTACCTTAATAAAAAAAAGATATGCAAAAAAATAAAATAAATAATAAACATGTTCAGTTAACAGTAGATTTGTGTAGAAATAGTTTATTTTTTCAAAATGGTAAATAGACAAAATATCGGTATCGGTAAGCTATCGGCTATCGGCCTGAAACTTCACAGATTATCGGTATCGGCTCTAAAAAATCAATATCAGTTGATCCCTAGTGTGTAGGGAACATGGTGTGGTGCAGGATAGAGATGTAGTGTGTAGGTTATGAATTGTATGTATGGAACATGGTGTTGTGCGAGATATGGATGTAGTGTGTATGTTTGTAGGTTATGTAGAGTGTGTATGGCAGATATGTATGTAGTGTATGTAGGGCACATAGTGTTGGGTGGGGTGGTATAGAAATGTAGTGTATGTAGGGCGTATAGTGTGGGGTGGGATAGGGATGTGTGCGTAGGGCAGGATAAGGATGTAGTGTGTGTAGGGCACATAGTGTGGGTGGGTTAGGGATGTAGTGTGGGTAGGGCACATACTGTGGGATGGGATGTAGTGTGTATAGGGCACATTGTGTGGGTGGGATAGGCATGTGGGGTTGGTAAGGCACAAAGTGTGGGTTGGGATAGGGACATAGTGTGGGTAGGGCAAGATAGGGATGTAGTATGTGTAGGGTGGGATCGGGATGTAGTATGGGTAGGACACAGTGACTAGTGACAGAGTGAGGGAGGGGGTGACAAGTTACAGAGTGAGGGAGGGAGTGGGTGACTAGTGGCATAGTGAGGGAGGGGGTGACTTGTTACAGAGTGAGGAAGGGGATGACTAGTGGCATAGTGAGGAAGGGGGAGACTAGTGGCAGAGTGAGTGAGGGATGGGGTGACTAGTGACAGAGTGAGTGAGGGAGGGAGGGGTGACTAGGGACAGAGTGAGGGAGGGAGAAGGTGAGTAGGGACAGAGTGAGGGGGGGAGGGGGTGACACTCTGTCCCTACTCACCCCCTGCCTCTCTCTGTCCCTAGTCACCCCATCCCTCACTCACTCTGCCACTAGTCTCCCCCTTCCTCACTTTTTTCTGTGTAGATTTTGAATCCATACCAGATTCCTACTGGGTTGATCACCCCACCCATCCATTATACGTGTCTGTTTGGATGTGACCACAGGAAAGCATATATTGGAGCAGTTTACGTAGTAAACATTTTAGTTAGCATGTTCATCTCCCATATTAAAATTAGTGTAGGACCCACCGATATTGGGTTACTGTGAAGAAGTGGTGGGCTTAACACGATATCGGCATGTGGTGTAACTGAATCCCTATATATGTTTGCTAAGATAGGTGATTTTAGTTAGACTTGTCAAATGTAAAACTGTATTTTTGTGCGCGTGCTGTTCTTTAACCCCTTAAGGGCACATGACAGAAATATTCTGTCATGATTCCCTTTTATTCCAGAAGTTTGGTCCTTAAGGGATTAATCTGTATTTTGTTTAGTGGTTATTGTGCCATGAGTGTGCTGGCACCTCGTTTTCTGAGAGGTCTAGCAGTAGTAATATTAATTAATTTAAAATTATTTTGATGCCTGTCTTTGGCTAATAACATTTTCTAAACAAACTCTTTAAATGAGTATAATGCCATTTCTTAAACCCTGACTGTGGTTGGATGCTAAATTAATTTTCACCCAGCTGGGTTGCAGCACTGTTCTAAATGACCTTCTCTGCAAAAAGACATTTAAAACTGCCTGTCTTGTTATTAAAAATCACGTTATATCACTGTGGCGAAAATAACCTCGCCACTGGGTTTTGGAGGGGCCTGTTTGTCAGCCATTTCCCTCAGGATTATGGGCCTTGCAAAAAGACATGCTAAAACGTCTATTTGGGCTTATTGGATTTTAAAACACTTTGTCTGCTCATTTAAATCCATGGGAAAATGTGCCTCCCCCCTCCCCATTTTTCCTGTCCTATTGTTCTCCAGCAGGACGTTGTGTGTGTATATAATGAATGCAGAGTGTATGTTTGTGTAGAGTGTAAATAGCGAATGCAGTGTGTTTGTGTAGTGTGTGTATATAATGAATGAAGAGTGTGTGTGTTTGTGCAGTGAGTGTTTGTGTAGGTATGTAATGCGTGTAAAATGGGGGTGAGGGCATTTTAATTTGTTTTACTTTTTATTTTTTTTATATTAAATTTTTTACATTTTGTTTGTGCCCCCTCCCTGCTTTTTACCTGGCCATTACATTGGGGGGCCCGCGGCAGTCCTGGGGGGGGTCCCAGCACACTCTTACTTCCCTTCCCAGCAGTTCCCCTGTCTAACTCTCCTGGCAACGATCTGATGGCCGCGGGACTTGCAAGAGTTAGACAGGGGAGCTGAAGGGAGCTGCTGGGAAAGTAAGTAAGAGTGTGCTGGGCCCCCCAGAACCCTGATGGCGGCCCTGGTTTGCATTATCGGCAACATCGGTATCTTTATTGGCCGATACCGATATTGCTGAAAATACAGAATATTGGCCGACAATATCGGCCAGACCGATAATCGGTCGATCCCTACTACACACACAACATATTCTACACACTACATCCCTATCCCACATCACACTATGTTCCCTACACACACTACATAACCTACAGGGGTGCTCTATGCACCAGAGCCAATAAAGTTTAATGTACTGGTTCTGGAGCAAAGAGATTGACCATGTAGGCTCAGCAGTGTAAGCACTGCATTTTCTGTAACCAAGCAGGATATAAATGGCCTCATGAGGTGACCTCAGTTTATTATAGTTATATTTTTTGATAAAGTAAGCTACATTTCTTACTTGGAAATGATTCTGTTTAAGTTCACTACCTACTTGCTTTCTTCGGTTTCATTTAAGTATTATTAGGTCTCCTAACTATCAATAAAGACCTTATTTAAATACGATTTTGATTCAAATAATTTTTTGTATCAGGACAAGTAGATTGGGCAAACGCTTTAGTCCCTAGACAAGTAACTTTTTTTTTTTTTAATTTCCACACCCCTGACACAGGCAACAAACATATACACATTACATACATACAGGCAGCACACATACACTATACATACATTCATACAGGCAGCAAACATATACACACTGCATACATACAAGCAGCACACATGCAGACAGTGCATACATACAGGCAGCACACAAGACACGTAGCGAGCACACACTATGACAAAGGGAGAAACCAAACTAAGGGTAATCCACTATATTTGGAATTTGTGTTAAATAAATCCAAATTGTAAAATTACAAAAAGTTAGAGAATATTTCTAGATCAGCTTTTTTGCCTTTTTTTGTCCATTCAGATTTAATTTGTGAAAATGAGTTTAGCAAATAGCCCTGTCAATGTCCATGGCTCTAGGCAAGGGCCCCCAATCTTTGTAATTTATATTATTTTGTGTCAGGACAAGCAGATTGTCATAATGGACAAGTATATTGGCTACTACTTTACTCCCTTGGACAAGTAGATTTATTTTAATATTTCACACCCCTGCACATTCAGACACACTTTAACGCTCAATACACATATGCATTCACACTGACACTATATACAAAAAAGCACATGTAGTCATCCAGACATGCACAACTTCATTCACACAGACTCAAATACAAACATGCATTGATACACAGGTCTTCACACTGTACACATCCAAAGGAATGCTGTATTATATGAGAGTTATATTTAACTTTTATATAATGCACATATATTTGGTCTTCAAAGGGCCTGGGATCAAATTTTCCCCTGGGACCCCAAAGGCTCTCAATCCGCCCCTGCCTGCATGTAAGCTTATCCTATACAATAAGTAATCATTATTTGGCACATTTGATTTATTGTTCACTGTTAGAAGGACTTTGGGAATCCTTGTATGATTTACTGCAGGCCCCATTTTTTTATTTTTTATAGTGAGAGCCATATGAGTGAGTGCTGAATAATAAAATGAACTACAATTGGCAAACCAAAGTTTAGCATAAATGCAACAATGTGTGACAATGGCACTACTAGATATATATTGAAATTGTACTAGATATATAATTGAAATTAAAACTAATGGAAATATAGAGGCAGATCTAATCTTGTGAAAGTGGCTTGTGGTTTTGAAACTTAGCTGTGTTTTGAAGTAAATGAAATGACTGTGTGAATAGTTTGACTCAAGTGAAATTATGCATGCATTTAGATATGTGGAAAACCCTAAGTCATAAACTAAATGTAAAATCATGTGTGGGCAGGGCCTAACCGCCAAGCACAGCGGATGCAGGTTGCAACAGCTCCTGTGAGACGCTGACAATTCTTTTGAATTTACCCGAGCTGCAGCTTAAATCGGGCAAAAGCAGACCAACACACGTCAGGGGACTTTGCGACCTACATGCTGATGCCACACAAGTGGTTGCCTAGGCCTGCTCTGCCCGAGAAACTCTTGAGGCCTAGATGAATGGGTGACATGGGGTAGAAGGCTGCTTTCCCGCCGCCATGACTCTCGGCTGCTCCACAGAAGTGCCTCCTTTCCCCCCCTATGGACTGGCAGGGGTTATCCCGATCCCCACCGACCTGGCTCATGCGTTGCAACTGGCCCCTGAGGCCCATAATAGCCCTCACTCTTCTTGCGATGGGCCCAGCAAAATGGCGGCCTCCACCTTGAACCCTGCATCCTCTCAAGCTCTGCACGAGCAACTGGATGACATACTCTGCCACTTTTGGGAGAAGCTGAAGCAGTGCACCTCCCAATCCCCCTTATCTAGACCGTGGTAGCGAAGAAGGCAGTGGTCATGGGGCGGAATAGGCTTCTTCTGGGCAAAGCAACAAGCCCTCAATACTCGGACCACGCGCCCACCACGGCCGGAGGTCACCAGGACACCCCTTTCAGGACATCGACCACTATGCAGGAATGCCACCCGCCACTGGCAGCTAACGACCATCAGGACCTTCCACAGCACCCATAAAGGGAGAGGCCTCACTGAGCACCCGAGTCTGTGGATCAAAGATGTCGAACTCACACAAGACCTGGAGCTGGGGAGAGGCCCTCTGCCACCTACCCCTCCTCTTCGGCCTTCGACCCTCGCAGGTGCCTGCTCTGACAGTAACCAGCTGTGGAATCGGCTGACGCAGGGACCCGAGACCTGGACACATCGCACCAATCATGGAAAATTGGACTGCAGGGCCGGAGTAATGACTACCCACTAAAGTTGACTTGAACTCTCTACCTATCTTTATATATTATCCTTCACTTCTAAGCCTATATGACACACACTGCCCACAGACTAACCTGCCAGGGGGATATCATCCCAATGCTGCCATTAATCTCTATGCTAACCCATATCAGCTGAGCATGGCAGCTAGGGGGTACTTACCATACCAGCACAAGCACACCATGCATAGCGAGCCACTTCACAAGCTTATCTGTGTTAATATATGGTCTCACTCTCTCATGTATTGCCTTCTATTCTATTTTTGTTTCATGTACATATGTTGGTTTTAAGACTTGTTTCCTTTAAATATATACTTACCTACTCGCCACTACAAGGCCACACATGAGGCACCTAGGTGGATTTAAGCATGTAACCCTTATGGGTCTGCCCTCCGTACCCACGTAATACTTCCATCCACGTTAGGCGGCAAAAGCAATGGGCCAGTCACCATCAGCCTAATATGCATATTACTTGTTAAGTGAAGAATCTTTTGGGTGGAAGCCATGTGTTCGGAAGTATTATCTTGTTGAATATTAAAAAGAGGCTGTCATGCTCCAGGTTATACTGTATTTTGCAATTATACACCTGCACTATACTTACCTGCTATAAGCCATTCTCTTTATTCTGTAACGTTATACTTTGTCACAATAAAAGAAAGATTGACAACAACAAAAAATGTAAGATCAAGTGGAGGTGTCTTGAAAAGCACACTAATGCACCAGCAAGCAGTAGCAAATCATAAAATATATACACTATATACTGAATTGCTTCTTTCCACTTGAAACACCCCAGCATACAGCCACATGGTCTCCATAGGTAGATTCCTTTACAGGTGAGTGTATGGAAGACAATCAGCTTATAATTTTACCTTAACAACTTCCCGTTAACCAATTTAGGCATTCACTACAAGCTGGGCTGAAAATTCGCAAACTCCAGAGATTTAGAGAGAAGAAATGATTAATTTCAGACCTCATGTAAGATCTTTATCGTCTGTCTCTTACTTTAAATCATAAAGCATGTAGCTAGTATATTTGCCAAAAGAATATTAGAAATCAAGCTCTCCCATACAGATACCATTTTAGTCTTTATAGTGGTGGCTCTACACTTTGTGAGGCTTTAGGCAAAACTGAAACATGAGGCCCCCACTAACACCCATAGTGAAATAATATAAGGGTTGCATTGCGTATGTGTAAGGTGCTAGTTGTATTGAAGGATGGGCTTGTAGCACTAGATACAGAGAGATAGTCTCTGTATTCATTATTTTGAGGCTTGCACTGTCACGGCTCCGTGTGCCACTGCATTCTCCCTATTTTGCTGCATTCTCCCTGAGCTGCTGCATTCTCCCTGTGCCGCTGTATTCTCCCTGAGCCATTGTATTCTATTTGTACTGCAGAGCTCTCTGACTGTAGTTATGGCATCATTTGCAAACTTTATTCAGTTGCAGTGAACACATTTAATTTGCAGCTATACTAATGGTTTAAACACGATTGCAGGACACTGTTGCATTGCCTGGCAGCTGTGTATACATAAGTTCCAATCTGAAGGGTTATTCCAAACATAAATTAAAATATAGATTGGGCAAAAAAGCTTTTGAAATATCATTTACCAAATAATAAAGTTACAGATAAGAAAACATTGTCATAGACATTTTCCCAAAAAATTCTATAACCCTTTTACATATATATTATACTATATAATATATGTGTGTTGCCCCATGTAGATTATATTTGATATAGGTTCCACTTTACCTTTGCATGAGGAAACCCAGCAGCTACTATTGTCCATACCATACCACCCTCACATTGCAGTCATACACACACTACATATACACAATGCATGCACACATATACACATTAGTACACAAAGACAAACACACTCTGATACTAGCATATGCATACATACACATACAAACACACTGATGCACAGAGATACACACATTGACAAATGCAGACATACAGTCATATTGTGTATCTGGCTGTGTGTCCAGTGTTGTCTACCTGTGTATGTGCCCAAGAGTGTGTGTCTGACAGAGTGTATCCTTTTGTATGCATTTATATCTCTGTGCACATTGTGTTCATGGCGAAGCTATGTTTCATGACTGTATGTGTGATGAATGTCTTCAGAGGGTGCCTGTGACATGGTGAGTAAAGGTGTAACTATGGCAGAGTTAGAGTGAGAGGGCAAGTTGGTGAATGAGACAGAATTAGTTAGGTGTGTGTGACAGAATAAAAGAGGATGAATATGACAGGATTGAGGGTGAGTGTTATTACATGGTTAAAGTAAGGAGTGTGACAGGGCAAGAGGAGGTAAGTGTGAAAGGATTAGGGGGTTAATGTGACAGGGTAAGTGTGGCATAGTTGGTGAATGAAAATCACAGGGTTGGGATTAATGTGGCATGGTTGAAGGAGAGTGGAATACAAAGAGGGGCAGTGAGTGTGAACCAATTAAGGAGGGTTGTTGTGATAGGGTGAGTTCCGCATAGTGTGACTCTAGAAACGTTACAGGGCAAGGATGGCAGGGTTGGGGGGAGAGTGTGACAGGGATTGGGTGAGTGTGGCATGGTTGGAGGAGGGGATGAGTGACAGGATTGGAGGGGATAATGTGATAGGGTGAGTGTGGCAGCGTCATAGAGGGTGAGTGTGACAGGGTTGGGGAAGGAAATGGCTAGTGTGTACAGTTCAAAATACATACTTTAATCAGAACATACCTCAGTAAGGATGAAGGCACATATAACTTGTTTTTATTTTTTTAGCATCATGACCAACTGTAGCATTTGCCTCTTCAAATGATATTTACAGAGCTGTGACCTGATATTTTCAACAATGAGCAATATAAGCTAGGCGTAACTTCTGTTTGGCCACCATATACCCAGATCTGTTTTTTTTTTATAAAAAAATAATTCTTAAATGGGTTACGACAAGGGAAAATATCTTGTATCTCACTCATGGCAGTATTGTGTATATGTAGCAAAGATGCCTCTGACACAAGCTCCTGGAGCAGCCTGCTGGCTAGCCTCCTGCCCAAGGACTATGAACGCTGTAACCAACCTCTAAAAGACTTGGTTCGTGTGGATTCCCTTTATTGTTTGGTAACCAAACAAACCCACAAACTGTGGACTACCTCTGGGCTTGTTAACCTCTCCTGACACCTCAATCATCGTTTCACACTATGGATTCTAAGTGTTCGGCTGGGTGGCCGTTGTTTTGTTTGCACGAACGCAGGCAGTCGTGTTTGGTCGTCGAGTGCATGGAACTAAAATCGACCAATCGGACACAGTGATGAACTTTGATGAACGTCTGCTTTGTTGCTATTCATGTCAGGAGAGTGCCATTTGGTAGGACTGTTCACATGAACTAGGCGAACAATCGCTACCTAGGAGCCAGAGGATTGGTTCGGTATTTTGCTCGGTTTTGGACTCCCGAAAGTGACCGACTGCTACCATTTTTCTTATGGAAAGATTATGGGCATAAGCCGTGCGTGCGGTCAGTTAAAAATTGACTTCCATTAAAAATCCAAACCACCAAAATGATCTGAGTGATTTTAGGATATGATGGTCACTTAGATCAGTGCTCTCCTGGGATGGGGCTCTTGAGGGTTGTAATATGTCTGTTTTGGGGTGTTGTAAAATTGTTGTATTTTCTGTACCTGGAGATAATTGAGTTTGTACAGTCCTGACTCAATTATGTCTCAGGCACAGGGGATTAGTTTACTGTGTGCATACATTCTGAAGCTTTGCTTACATTAAAAAGATCTACTCCCAGCATTCATTCTCGACTAATGTGTGTATATCGTATACAATTAATTATACTTATCTCTTATCTAGTCCAAGATAAAGGAGCAACATCAAGGTAATGCTACCATAGATGATGACCATGAAGAGTTTATTATAATTACCGTATTTTTCGCTCCATAAGACGCACTTTTTTTCCCCTCAAAAGTGAGGGGAAATGTCTGTGCGTCTTATGGAGCGAATGTGAATAATTACTTACCTGTCTTGGAGCGTGGGCCGGCTTCACAGCGCGCTCCGCGGTCCAGGAACTTCTATTTCAGGTTCCGGTTTCCGGCGGGACTGAAAGGAAGTGTGCACACGCGCTCCGCGGTCCAGGAACTAATATTTCAGGTTCCGGTTTCCGGCGGGACTGAAAGGAAGTGTGCACACTCAGTGTGCACACTTCCTTTCAGTCCCGCCGGAAACCGGAACCTGAAATATTAGTTCCTGGACCGCGGAGCGCGCTGTGAAGCTGGCCCACGCTCCAAGACAGGTAAGTAATTATGGGACAAGGGGAGGGGGAGACACTATGGGACAAGGGGAGGGGAGGAGACACTATGGGACAAGGGGAGGGGGACACTATGGGAGAAAGGGAGGGGAGACACTATGGGACAAGGGGAGGGGAGGAGACACTATGGGACAAGGGGAGGGGAGGAGACACTATGGGACAAGGGGAGGGGGACACTATGGGACAAGGGGAGGGGGGACACTATGGGACAAGGGGAGGGGGAGACACTATGGGACAAGGGCAGGGGGGACACTATGGGACAAGGGCAGGGGGGACACTATGGGAGGGAAAGTGCACTATGGGACAATGGGAGGGGGGGACACTATGGGATCAGAACACTAATGGACAAGGGGAGGAGGGGTTAAAGAACACTATGGGACAGGGTAGGAGGGGTTAACAATCACTATGGGACAGGGTAGGAGGGGTTAACAATCACTATGGGACAGGGTAGGAGGGGTTAACAATCACTATGGGACAGAGGAAAGGGGGGTTAAAGATCATTATGGGACAGGGAAGAAAAAAAAATATTCTGAACAAACTGTCCCATGGTAAGAAACACTATGGAACAGTTTGTTCAGAATATTTTTTTTTCTGGGTTTCCTCCTCTAAAAACTAGGTGCGTCTTATGGTGAGGTGCGTCTTATGGAGCGAAAAATACGGTATTCTGAGTGGGATTTTCCTGTTTCTAATTGTAAAGTCCCAAGATCAGAGTTATATCAATGACTCCTTAAAACCAAAAATTCTTCGGTGATGAACATACAGAGTGACATGCTGTCCTTCACTAGAATGACCTTTCTGTGGAGCGATCAATTCTCCCGTCCCTGTTTAACCCCTTAAGGACTGGACTGTTTTTGCGATGTTGTACATTTGCGACCAGGAATATTTTTACACTTTTGTGGTGTTTGTGTTTGGCTGTAATTTTCCGCTTTCTCATTTACTGTTCCCATACAAATTATATATTGTTTTTTCAGGACAAAAGGGGCTTTCTTTACATACCATTATTTATATAATCTCATGTATTTTAATTTAAAAAAAATACAAAAATCTGATGAAAAAGTGAAAAAAATACATGTTTTTTGACTTTTACTTGAAAAATCTTTTACTCATCTACAAAAGCGAATGAAAAAAACTGCTAAATAGATTCAAAATTTTGTCCTGAGTTTAAAAATACCTAATGTTTACGTGCTTTTTTGCTTTTTTTTGCATGTTATAGGGCTATAGGTACAAGTAGGATATTGCGGTTTCAAAACATACATTTTTAAAATGTATCAATAGTGACATTGTAACACTATTATCTGTCATAAATCTCTGAATAACACCCACATGTACATATTTTTTTTAAAGTAGACAACCCAGGGTATTCAATATGGGGTATGTCCAGTCTTTTTTAGTAGCCACTTAGTTGAAAACACTGGCCAAAGTAAGCATTCATATTTGTTTTGTGTGTGAAAAAAGTAAAAAAACTAAATTGAACGTTAATTTTGGCCAGTGTTTGTGACCAAGTGGTTACTAAAAAAGACTGGACATACCCCATTTGCAATACCTTGGGTTGTCTTCTTTTGCAAATGGTATGCCATCATGGGGGTAATTCTCATTCCTGGGCTACCATACGCTCTCAAAGGCAACGTAGCCAACCTGGCCATTTTCAATGTAAAAATATTTGACCCATATATTTGACAGCGCCAACTCAAAATGCTATAAAACCTGTACATGGGGGGTACTGTTTTTACTCAGAGACATCGCTGAACACCTGAAATATTGAGTGTTTAAAAACTGGAAAACGTATCACAACAATTATATCATCAGTAAAACTGCTGTTTGTGTGTGAAAAATGCAAAAAAAGTAACTTTCACTGACAATATCATCGCTGTGATATGTTTTACTATTGTGAATCACTAATATTTGTGTTCAGCGAAGTCTCCCGAGTAAAACAGTACCCCCCATGTACAGGTTTTAGGGTGTCGTAGAACGTTACAGGGTAAAATACAGTGCTAGCAAATTAAATTCTCTGGAATTTCGGCCTGGGTTGGCAGGCAGGTCCCTCAAATTGCAATCAATAAAATTACTGAATTATGTAAAAAATATTACATAAATGCAGCACGTAAATTTAAATATATAGCGCGGTTTCATTTTATATATATTTGAAGTCTCGTGTATATTTACTATAATTATTTATGTAATTTTGTATATGGGCGTATGTATATTTCTTATTATTTTTATTTATTTTTTATATACATAGATATATATACAAATTCATTCTAAGTGTATTTTGATATAAATATATATATATTAATTTTAAAATACAGTTAGAATAAAATTTCATATAGCTATATAATTTTTTTTAAATTTTTTATTATTATTTAAAAAAAAAAATATTTAATTTAAATTACTTATTATTTATATTTTATAATAATATATATATATACAATATATATAGTTATTATATATATTATATATATACGTGTGTAATTTAATTATAAGTGTATTTTTATATTAATATAAGTATATATTAATATAAAAATACACTTAGTATGACATTATATATATATGATATATAGACATATATTATATAGATATAATATATGTCTATATATCATATATACACATATATAATTATTTTTATTTTTTTACTTAACACTAACTTTATTTTTTTTCTTCTGATTTTACACTAGCAGGGAGACTGCCTGTCAGCACAGACAGTCCCCCTGCAGGCAGACACATGGACACCTATTTGTGACCATGTGATGGCTGTATTAGCGTCACATGGCCACAGAGTCACTGTCTGCCGTGGGGAGACTGTCTGGGCTGCCTACACAACGGAGAAGACACTGATAGCCTTGAAGCGGCGGCGTCCAGGTAAAAGCCAGACCGTTAGGACGGTTCAGGACCGTCATCGGTCGGCAAGGCAAAAATGCCGATGACGGTCCTGAACCGTCCTCGGTCCTTAAGGGGTTAAAGGAATACTGAATTTCAACACAGTCCCATATCCTCTACCATTTAACAATGAGGAAACCCAGCAGCTACTATAATTTCCAGGTTTCAGTTGTTGTTATTAGAAAATTAGTATGCGTTAATGAGGGATGGACCAGAGACCTCTCCTAGTTTTCCTTAGTTGCTGAGCATGACGGTGGAGAAGAACACTGATAGACGTTCCTGTGCTGCCCCATCAATAGTGCCCTGGATTTGTGCTCTGAAAGAAAAGTAGTTAGTTTG
Organism: Pelobates cultripes; assembly: GCA_933207985.1. Lineage (NCBI taxonomy): Eukaryota > Metazoa > Chordata > Amphibia > Anura > Pelobatidae > Pelobates > Pelobates cultripes. The sequence continues at coordinate 260,724,763 of OW240912.1, forward strand.
TTTAGTTTACTCAATTGGTTAATGTGTCATCATGAAGCTTCTAGATTTAGCTAGCAATCCTCTATTTCAGCAGTTGCTATCAGAAGATAGATTCATCTCCACAACATCAACAGAGTAATACCATTAGCCAGCAGTTTACCATCACCTGGATTATCAAATGATTATGTGACACTTTCAGAAAAATGGGACTTCCCTCTTTCTTGGGATGCTATTTCCATTTTGGTGGTCAGGGTCTCTTTATATCAACACTATAGCAAAGCTCCCTGGTGTCTATTAATTTCACAAAATCACTGTTTTTCCTGGTTATGTGTGTTATTATTATTATAGCATAGTTCTTTACCTGTACATAAAAGAGGGATCAAAAAAAAAAAAAAAAAAAAAAGTATTTTCCTTTTCCTCCACAATTATTGAGAAAGGTGATGAGTGGCAAAACCACCAGAATATTTTCTACTACCACAGCTATAGAGCACTGATAAAGTTTGACAAGTTTTCTTCATCATAGTGGTTTGGTTGTATGTGTATAATCAGCCAGCTTTTAGTGGTTATATTTATACTGCACCCCTCTGTCAGCGCATGCTATCAGTAGTTATAGACAAAGCTCTACAGCAACAGCTATGCTTTATGGCTAACTAGTCTTATCTGTTAAACAATACAATACACAAACTGTTTACCTGTTCTGCTTTTGTGTTTCTTGAAGGGTTCAACCAAGTGATATCTAAATGTGCTGTTGAGGATGAATTCCATATTGTCAAATGCAGCTGGATAGATACCAAACTAATTCAAAATACCTTGACGAATAATGAAAGTTATATTACTTGGTACAAACACACAGATTCAAACAACAAAGTGAATATTTCTGCAAATGTGAACAACAGGATAACTGCTAAAGGAGATACACTTGAGTTTTGGCCATTACAGTTAAATGATTCCGGAGAATATAGCTGTGCTATCCAGTAAGTAAACATTTTAAATTATTATAAAAGCAACAATACTATACTCCCAAACCAGAGCTAGCAGAGTTGGCTAGGGACCTTCCTTAGCAATTACAGCAGATGTGTTGCTATACCGTGGAGGTTCCCTACTGCACAACCTTATCAATCAAGTCTTTGGCATAGAGTCTATGCTGAAGAATTGTTTGACAGGTAGGGAAAGACTTGTTTTTCAAAAGGTTTTCCTCTCAATCTATATATTGCTAGCAAACCTTCTAACACAATATATAGATAAAATAGGATGATCTTTAAAAAGCAAAATTAGTTTTGGCCCTGGCAAGTTCCATTTAATGGCATCATAAACACACCATCTTATTGAAATAGTTATGGTATCTAGAGTCCCCTGGTGCCAACTCATGGTTAATTTCCCAATGTTCAAACTGAACGAGCATCCCCTGCAGCCAGGTCTCTCTATGTTGTTTAGACTTATTCTTCCAAGTTATCTTAAACAGTGATGGGTACCAGTGATTGACTGCGAGTATTGAAAAGGGCTTTATTTTCATTGGGAATGGAATCAACAAGGCTGTCCATTAGCACCCCTCCTATATATTTTATCCATTAAGTCACTTGCGACATATATGAGATTATCACGTAATATCTCAGGTGGTTTTTAAGTAGACCAAGAACAGAAAATAACACTATTTGCTGATGATGTAATTTTTACCTTGACAAATCTAGAAATGCCCCTTCCAGCAGTAATGAACTGCATGGATGAATATAGTTACCTTTCTAACTATAAAATTAATGTACATAATACCCAAGTTATTCATAGGAATTTAACACACTCACTGGTCAAAAAACTCTGGATTTAAGTGCTCTTAAAATTCCATCTTATATCTCGGAATTAAGATAAATTTTAATGTCAGTTCATGGCTTCAGGAAAACTATGACATACTTGTTCAAGAGCTTAACGGTCTGACAGATAAATGGAGTAAAATATAGCTCTCTTGGCTTGGGAGTATAAATACCCTTAGATCCTATTTACTTCCCAAGTTAGAATATCTCTTTTGTATAATACATCTTAGAGTCCCCAAAATAGTCCCCAAAATAATGTTGAGGTTGTTTCCTAGACTATTTGTATTTTATGTTTGGGATGGAAAAAAAAACTAGGATGAAACAATGCTAACCAGAACATCAGAAGGGGGATTTATCATTTCCCAATGTTTTTCTTATTCACGACACTGTTATGTTTTCACATTATCTAGAATGGGGAAACATGTATTCTTTAACCCCTTAATGACACAACTTCTGGAATAAAAGGGAATCATGACGGAATATTTCCATCATGTGTCCTTAAGGGGTTAACGAAACCCTGGTGTATGTTTGAAAGAAAGATCATTTGATCCTGTTCACTTTGGATAGATAAAAACATCTATAGAAATTTGAAGATAGACAACTTAGTTATCAACCAAGTCTTTTACTCTGTAGATGCAATAAAGAAACTCTTAATCTCAAACAACTTTCTAAACATACTCCATTGATAGTTCTGAAATTACTTATTCAAGATTTGAATTTGACAGGTTGGTCAGACGCAGGATTAATGAGACTAAAATAGACACGTGCAATTAGTTTCGGTCCGAATTTAAATTCGTATGAATTTCGGCAATTCGGACATTTGGATGCTTCTGAATGTCCGAATTGCCGAAGTGCGAAAGTCCTGAATTGCCGAATTGTGGAAATGCCAAACCTAATTTTGGAAGTGCCAAATTGCCGCAGTCCTGAATTACCGAATTTTGGAAGTGCCAAACTGAATTGCTGAAGTGCCGAATTTCGGAAGTGCCGAAGTGCTTTGAAATTCTGAAAAGTGGCAAAACAGGAGAGGGAGGGAAAATTAAGGGAATGATGACAGGAATCTAACCCTATCCCTAAGCCTACTCCTAACCCTGGCCCTAAACCCACCCCTACCCACCTATTAGGATTAGGGGTAGAGTTAGGGTTAGGTTTAAGGGTAGGGTTAGGGGTAAAGAAAGGTTGGGGTTAGGGTAGGTTAGGGGTGGGGTTACGGTTAGGGGTAGGGTTGGGTTAGGGGTTAAGGCTAGAGGTAGGTTAGGTTTAGGGGTGTGGTTAGGGGTAAGGGAAGGTTTAGGGGTGGAGTTAAGGGTAGAGGTAGGGTTGGGGTTTTGGGTAGGGTTAGGGTAGAGTTAGAGGTGGGATTAGGGTTAGGGGTAGGGTTAGGGGTAGCGTTAGCAGTTAAGATTAGGGGTAGGGTTAGGGGTAGGGTTACGGTTGGGGTAGGGGTAGGAGTTAGGGGTAGGGTTAGGGCTTAGGGGTAGGGTTATGGGTAGGGTTAGGTTAGGGTAGGGTTAGGGTTGGGGTAGAGTTAGGGTTCGGGGTGGGGTGGGCTTAGGGTTAGGGGTAGGGTTAGTGAACTGCCGAAGTCCCAAATTTCCAAAGTCCTGAATTGCCGAAGTCCAGAATTTTGGAAGTGCCGAACCAAAGAGCCGAAGTGCCAGATTGCTGAAGTCCCGAATTTCAGAAGTGCTGAACCGAACCGAAGTGCCCGAATTTCCTGAAGTCATGAATTTCGGAAATCCAAACCGAACCAAATTTTTTGTCCATGCACATCCCTCGAATAAAATATATTTACTGTGCTGGTAAAATCTGCAAGCTTTTTGATCTTCAAATTAGAACAAATCTTGATAAAGAACTATTTACATATATAAATGAATCACCTTTAGATAAGCTTCTACTTGGAGATCATGGAAAGATACCTTCTAAGATTAAGAAAGCTATATATACCCTAAATCAAAATATGAAAATAAAAACTATTAAAGATTAGGAAAAGGACATGGGTAAAACGTTCTCTTTCCAGACATGGCAAAATTATTTTAAAATGATTGTGAAATCTATCCATTGCATGAATATACAGGAGACCTTTTTTAAATTTGTACACATATTGTATGTGACTCCTATAAAACTTTGTAAATTTCAACCAAATACTTCTATTCTTTGTTGGAGATGTAATAGAAATGTTGGTACACTAAAACATATATGGTGGGACTGTCTGATACTAAATAATTTCAAAAATCTTCATAGACTTATCGATATTACTTTAACTTTAGAGCAATTTCTTTTTCATTTTGATCTTTCGTGTCTATCTAAATCATTAGAATATCTGGTTATTCATATTCTAATGGCAGTGAAACGATGTATGGCTAGATATTGGAGAAAAGAGGAATTTTCCATCATAGAAGATTAATTACCAAGGGGTAATGGAAAAAGCAGTGTATTATGATGATGGTAATATAACGACATACAATAAGTTCTGGGATGTTGGTTTACCTATTCGAAAGAGTGAATTCTGTCCCCAAATCATATTTTACCTGACATTGATATGTATTATAACTTGTGGTTTCGTCCTACAGGTTGGTCCCCAATAGGAAATGTATGTTTTGAAATAATCCTTATTATAAATTAATGTTTTTAGGATTAGACTAGGAGAGTCCTCCCTGCCCCCCCTTAGGTGTCTCAGTTGTTTTGTGGTGTATTTGTTTGATGTATTTTTTCATATGTTTTTAATATGTTATTTATGCATCATTGTTTGTTTCTCTTTGAAGAATATAATATATAATATTTAATTGTTGTTTTATTATTTCTTCTGCAGAACAATAATATTTTAAGTATGTGTAACATTACATAAACCATGTTATTTATTGCATGTGTAAACAAACACTTAAACTATGAATAATGAACTTAATTATATCTATATTGATTATATATTGATTATATGCATACTTATATGTCTAAAAAAACAAATAAAAATGTTAAAGGTAAAAAAAAAGAAAAGGGCTTTAATACTATCACTGCCACCCATGACTTTTATGGATTTTTAGGCATAATGTGGTCTTACACTTGGTCTTAGACTATGTTTTAGGTGGGGCATAGCCACATGTACATGGGGACCCTAATTCAATGGTAAATCATTCAAAACCAGCTTAACACTGAACCATGGAATGAGTTATGCATGAGGACTTCCAGCATCACCGAAATCCCCATAGGAAAGCATTCATTAATACTTTCCTATGAGGAAATCCAAATGCGAGTGCGGCCATTGCTGCGCATGCTCAATAGGTCTCCCCCTCCAGCTGACGTCGGCAAGGAGGAGCATGGGCGGAGTTGGACCCAGGGCCGGGGGACATCAGCGCTGGATTCAGGTAAGTGACTGAAGAAGTAGAAAACCATTGTACCAGGAAAACAACTATTTTTATCTGGCACTATAGAATCCCTTTAATCTGCCCCCTCACCTAAAGATCAGTTTTACTGCAAACTATTTCACACCACCATTTAACTTAAAGGGATACTTCAGGCATTAAAACAAACTGTAGCTTAATGAAGCAGTTTTATTGTATAGCTCATGTCTCTGCAGTCTTACTACTCAATCCTTTGCCATTTAGGAGTTAAATCACTTTTATTTCTGTTTATGCAGTCCTAGTCACAAACACCCTGGAAAAAAATGGTTTAATTTTCAATCTTAAATTTAAAGTTTTTCTCCTTAATTCCTAAATGGCAGAGAATTGAGCAGTGAGACTGCACTATATACACCAAAACTGCTTCATTAAAGGACCACTATAGGCAGCTTAATGAAGTGGTCTGGGTGCCAGGTCCATCTAGGATTAACCCTTTTTTTTTAATAAACATAGCAGAAGCAGAGAAACTGCTATGTTTATAATATGGTTAATCCAGCCTCTAGTGGCTGTCTCTTGACAGCCGCTAGAGGCACTTGCGTGCTTCTCAGAGGCACTTGCGTGCTTCTCACTGTGAAAATCACAGTGAGAAGACGCCAGTGTCCATAGGAAAGCATTGTAAATGCTTTCCTATGAACTGGCTGAATGCGCGCGTGGCTCCTGCCGCGCATGCACATTCAGCCGATGACGTCGCTATAGAGGAGGAGAGGAGGAGGAGAGCTCTGCGCCCGGCGCTGGAGAAAGGTAAGATTTTAACCCCTTCCTCTCCCCAGAGCCTGGCGAAAGGGGGACCCTGAGGGTGGGGGCACCCTCAGGGCACTATAGTACGAGTATGTTTTCCTGGCACTATAGTGGTCCTTTAAGCTGGAGTTGTTTTTCTACCTATAGTATCCCTTTAAATTACTAGGCTATACTGCTAGATCTATGTGAAATCACCTTCGACAGGTTTCTTGAGTGCACTTTTGACAGTATGTCTAATTACATAATTTTCTGTCAGGAAAAATATATCTGTAATTAATTTCAACATTTTTCAATATCTTTTATTTATATTTATTTTTTTCAAGAAATGAAATTAGCAGACGTCATATCTTAAACATTTCCAAGAGAAATCAGGATAATTGTTTTACTTTATCTTGCATACATACTCAACAATATTATACTGGAACATATGCAAAGATTGTTGTTGACCTATATGCTGAATACACAAATGAAATCACGTCTATCGTGTGGTACAAGGTAGGTAAAATGTTCATCTTAAATGTCTTCTGTTAAAATTTGACTAGGCCGAAAGTGCATGTAATGTTAGTGTGGTTGTTCTGCAATTGGATACTGTGCACAACTAGTACATATTTTTAAGCTATGGGAATGATGTAATATCTTCAGTAAATATGAGATAATTGTACAAATCTTTAAATAATATGTGGATACATGTGGGAAAGCAGATGCAAACTCGTGTAGTTAAAGAGGAAATATTTCAATGTTAAACACCACACAGGGTTAATCACTGCAGTGAGGATTACCAGAAATTCATAGTGAACACAAACCAGATTATTCACTAAAGTGAGGATTTAAAGTGAATTTCTAATTTAAGGTCAAAATAGCCAATGTCAACAAGGTTAAATAGAGTCCTGGAATTAGGTACCTGTGATAAGGAGGGGTGCAACACCAGGGAGTTGGCCTGGACTCCCAAATATATAAAAAATACATATAAAACCAGGAAGGCTGCACTCACCTGAACATGCATTCATAGAATATAGAAGAACATAGAAGATTCAGCACACTCACTCTCTAAACACCAGTTCACAAAATGTAATAGTTTTTTTTTTTTTTTTAAACACCTGATATAGACACATAAATGAGGATTTGGTTACAGCATATAATCATGCATTGCATAAGCCTGCAATAATGCCAATGTACCCCATTCTTGGCAGGGCATACTCAACCTAATGCCTGCTCTTATTAGATAAACCTACATACTGTTGACATTATTCATCTTGGGACTCTCTGCAGGTCAAGGTTAAAAAGGCCCCTTGAATAAGGCATCTGTGACAGAGAGGGGTATAAAAGCAAGGGAGTTATTCTCCTTGGTTGGGGATTTCTATATGCTCTGCCAAGAGGAGTGTTGTAGAGGGACTGAATAAAGTCCTGACAGAAAAATGTGTTTCTCTGTACTGTAAAAACACGGGCGAAAATGGAAAGTTGGGTTTTATTAACAGAATTTATTTTGCTTTTAAGAACAAAATAAAAAAAAATTGTATAAACCATTGCACAAACTTTGTTTGTAGGGAAGGGATTAAAAGGCAAGATTAGTTTTTTTTTCTGAAAAAGGACATATTCATTGTGGAGGACGCCATCAGGGCGTTAAAGCCTATAATCTAGTCTGATGTTGCATGCTTCACATCCAACAGGCTGAGTTTCTAAATGTATTTTTGTTTAAATTGAAGCTATTGTGTTAGGAATACTAAGTTGTATTCCAAACACTATGGTGCCCTCTGATCTCCCCCTTCCCGTGCCCCCCTGACACATATTGGTTAAAAAATCCTTTATTTACTCACCAAATTCCAGCACCAACCACCCTTGATGCCTGGTCGGCGCTCAGCCTCCTCCAACGTCATCCGATGGTGGCACCTAATGGGCATGTGCAGTGAGTTCTGCTTAGGCCTTCCCTATAGGAGAGCATTGAATCAATGGGAATCAAATATCATGGGAATAAATTCTGGTGATTTCACTGACACTGGAAATCACCAGAATGAGGACATCCAGCCTCGTTTAAGGGACTCCGAGTCTGTCTCTAGTGGGGACTTAGAAGTGTCTCTAGTGGATGTCTGGTAGACAGACCCTAGAGGCAGTATTAGTACTGAAATGTAAACATTGCAGTTTCTCAGCAACTGCAATGTTCTACATTGCGCGACTAATGGGGACAGGGACATTGCGTCTAGACTATTTTAATCAGCTGATGTGGTCTGTATGCCTATAGTGTCCCTTTAATTCAAATTCTTATTTTAAAGATTGATATGTACTACATAAATTGCACAATGCATGTTAACTTTAAAGTGCATATTTTGTAGCTAACCAATGCAGTAATATTGCATTTATTTAATGATGCTAGAAAGAACAAAACAGAAAAAGTGGTAAATAAATATTAGCATATAATTATTAATTAATCTACGTTTCCTGGTTCACGGGCATTGTGAAAACGAATACATATCCATTCAATTGTAGGACTGTGAATGGTATGCTGAGGGGGTCGATGTGATTTCATTTGATTCCATACAGCAGTCAGATGCAGGAGAATATGCATTTGTCATTACACAAACACACAATGGACTAAGTTATAGCAGCTCAAGAAGAACAAAGTTAGTGGTAAAAGGTGAGTAATGTTTTCAACATAGAAAAAAAAAGGCTGAAAGCTAATTCTTTTGTCTTTTCACACTGTTTACACTTTTATTTCTTGTATATTATAGCTCAGAATTCAGAGTTCATGTCTCATTTTACCCAACAACAGCAGTGGAAATGAAACTTTGCCATCACGTAATACCTGCCGACAAATAAAATATCTAATTTTTTTGTTGTTTTGCAATTAAATATAGAAGGAAGTAAGATTGTTTGTTGAGTTTCAGTACAATTGTGTTTCAGTACAGTTATGTAACATATTTGCATTTGAGGACACTACACAGTCATTAGTGTCATAAACCACAAGAATTGAAATTATCAATGAATAAGGACTTTATTAAAATTGCAAACCTAGAAGAAAAGGTTTCAACCACGAGAATGAAAGTATGTTACTTTCACTTTTTGTGATAAATAAAATCCTCTGAAAACTGTTTCTGAAACAAAAGTTACATGTCTGTCATGAGAGCATATTCCACTATACACAGCTGCCTACAAAACATAGTGCTTTAAGTATAGTACCTTTTGAATCACTATGATATATTTTCATTTATTCAGTTAATTTGTGGTTTTTATAAGATTTGTTACTTTCTGTGTTGGGTGAACATTATTATTTATAGAAATTTTAAGACATCGCCACTCACAAAGGCCTTGATATAATATTTTTTTTTTATTAATTATTTACTATTTTAATAATTTTGTAATATTTTTGATATGTTGATATATGTTTGATAGATGATATATTTTTGATATTTAATATTTTAAAAAATATATTTTACCAGTTTAGCCAAAAATATGGCATAATTTCAAAAGCTTATGCAAAAATATTAAATCAAGACCAAAATGGCTATTATACACAAGATGATGCCATGCTTCTATAGAAATTAAAAATATTATATTGGAATTCAAAGGTAGTTATTCCCTTGCATAAACTCTTTCAAAAAAAGATTATTTTGTAATCTTGTCAGGTTATGAATTAAATGCATATTAGCTTGTGCAATGGTTCCAAAACCAGTCCTCCTGGCCCACCACCAATCCAGAATTTCTGTATTTTCTTTTTAATTCCAATGGAGATAATGACAAAACCTAGACTGTTGGAGGGCCTTGTGGACTGGTTTGGGTACCACTGGTCTAGTATAAACTTTCTGAACACTGTGCAGTCTATCCTAATTCTTCAAGCATATGAGTAAAGTTTGTTAATATTGCTTGACTAGTAGAAGAAAACATTTTTAACATGTTAAAAATGATCAAGAGTGTTATATATAACGTTTTAAACAAACAAACAAATAAATACATATTACTTATCTCAAATTGTCAGGTTCACCTAGGGTTAGTGGTAAAGCACTTTCTAGTGCCTAAGCATAGATAGGATTTGCTATTTTGTAGTATTTTTACAGAAATCTAAAATTCTAGATTATTTAACCCTATGACATATTTGAAAGGAACATTGCTTTATAATGATTAACTGTATTGATTTAATTGGTTTATTTCATTGCTTTTAGATAAAGGAGAAATAGTAAGACCAACGATTACTGGTGATAAAAATGTCACTGCAGTTATAGAACTAGGTATGTATGTGTGTATTTATTAAAACTCTGGCAATTTGTGTCTAACAAATACTGTAATAGAAATCAAACATTGATTATTTGGCTTTAACCAACTATTGACCTAAATATCAACAGAGTGCAAATATGGTAAGGAAGGGAATAAACATTGCATGGATTACACGTTTTGAGGATATGTTTAAATTATATATATGTGTGTGTTTGTACAAATGCAAATATAGGCCTCACTTGAACCCCTTAACAACCAATGACAGTTCAGGACCTTCATCGGAAACATCCCCTTGAGGACCGATGACGGTCCTGAACCGTCATAATGGTCTGGGGGTACTTACCTGATCGCCGTCGTTCCCCCGGCGGCGATCAGCGTTCCTCCCGGTCCAAGGAGATTGCCTGTCTGCCCAGACAGTCTCCCCGTGGCAGATCAGGACCCCGCGGCCGAGTGATCGCTCGATCACATGACCGCAATAGGTGTCTGTGTATCTGCCTGCAGGGGGACTGTCTGTGCTGACAGGCAGTCTCCCTGCAAGTGAAAAATCCTAAAATAAAGTTAAATAAAATCAATTAGTGTAAAAAAAATAATAATATATGTATATATATAAGATCTATATACATGTATTATATCTATATATAATATATGTATATTTATCATATATAATGTCATGCTAAGTGTATTTTTATATTTATATATACATATATTAATATAAAATACACGTATAATTAAATTACACACATGTATATATATAATATATATAATAACTATATATATTGTATATATATATTATTATAAAATATAACTAATAAGTAAATAAAAATAAATGAAAAAATTTTTAAATGATTTTTAATAATTATAAAAAAATTATATATATATATATATATATATGTAATTTTATTCTACCGTTATTTTGATATTAATATATATATTTATATCAAAATATACTTAGAATGAAATGATATATATATATACATATATATATATGTATAAATAAATAAAAATAATACGAAATATACATATGGCCATATACATAATTACATAAATAATTTCATAAATATACACGTAGACTTCAAATATATAAATGTGTATATATATTTAAATTCTACGTGCATATTTATGTAATATTTTTACATAATTAAGTAATTTTATTGATTGCAATTTGACGGACATGCCTGACAACCCAGGCCGAAAGTCCAGAGAATTTAATTTGCTAGCACTGTGTTTTACCCTGTAACTTTCTATGACACCCTAAAACCTGTACATGGGGGGTACTGTTTTACTCAGGAGACTTTGCTGAACACAAATATTAGTCTTTCAAAACAATAAAACATATCACAGCGATGATATTGTCAGTGAAGGTGAAGTTGTTTGCATTTTTCACATACAAGCGTCACTTTCACTGATGATATTAATGCTGTGATACATTTTACTGTTCTGAAACACTAATATTTGTGTTCAGCGGATTCTCCCGAGTATAACAGTACCCCACATGTAGAGGTTTTATAGTGTTTTTTAAAGTTAAGGCTTGATTTTACTTTTTTTTTCATTGAAATTTGTCAGATTGGTGATGTTGCCTTTGAGAGCGTATGGTAGCCCAGGAATGAAAATTACCCGCATGATGGCATACCATTTGCAAAAGAAGACAACCCAAGGTATTGCAAATGGGGTATGTTCAGCCTTTTTTAGTAGCCACTTAGTCACAAACACTGGCCAAGTTTAGCATTTCTTGCATTTTTAACACGCAAACAAATATAAATACTAACTTTGGCCAGTGTTTGTGACTAAGTGGCTACTAAAAAAGATTGGACATACCCCATATTGAATACCCTGGGTTGTCTACTTTAAAAAAAAATATGTACATGTGGGGTGTGATTCAGAGATTTATGACAGATAATAGTGTTGCCATGTCACTATTGATACATTTAAAATATATATATATTGAAACAGCAATTTCCTACTTGTACTTATAGCCATATAACTTGCAAAAAAAGCAAAAAAGCACATAAACACTGGGTGTTTTTAAACTCTGGAAAAAATGTTGAATCTATTTAGCAGTTTTTAAAATATATGACATGATAGAAATAATGGTATGTAAAGAAAGCCCTTCTTGTCCTGAAAAAAACAATATAGAACTTGTATGGGAACAGTAAATAAGAGAGCGGAAAAATTACAGCTAAACACAAACACCACAAAAGTGTTAAAACCGCTCTGGTCCTTAACGTACAACATCACAAAAACAGGCTGGTCCTTAAGGGGTTAATAAACTTTACAAATGATTACAAACTTTCCATATTGATTATCTAGAGAAGTAAGCATTAAAGGGATGGAAATTGCTGTAGGTAAATAATTTGGAAAGTTTTTCTAACACTATTGAATCATTTAGAAGGTTATTAAATCAATGCCATAGTTAGTGCAAATATACACCTGCACACGAGGTCACGCATTTAGGCTGGAAGAAAGGAGATTTCATCTAAGGCAAAGGAAAGGTTTTTTTTTTACAGTAAGAACAATAATGATATGGAATTATCTGCCTGAAGAGGTGGTTTTATCAGACTCCATACAGATGTTTGCAAAATTGGAAGCGCTTCAGACTAGGTTTTTTGCCTTCTTTTGGATCAACAGCAAAAACATATGTGAGGAAGGCTGAACTTGATGGATGCAAGTTTCTATTCAGCTATGTAACTATGTAGCTATGTAACTATGTAATATATAATATATAAAGCCCGTCTCGTCCACTCATCCGTTTTCCTGGCACTATAGTGCACTGAGGGTGCCCCCACCCTCAAGGACCCACTCCCGCCTGGCTCTGGGGAGAGGAAAGGGGATAAACTTACCTTTTTTCCAGCGCCGGGCGGAGAGCTCTCCTCCTCCTCTCCGCCTCCGATCCTCCCTTTCGGTTGAATGCGCACGCGCGGCAAGAGCTGCGTGCACATTCAGCCGGTCTCATAGGAAAGCATTTACAATCCTATGGACGCTTGCGTGTTCTCACTGTGATTCAATGAGACAGCCACTAGAGGATTTGGAGGCTGGATTAACCCATTTATAAACATAGCAGTTTCTCTGAAACTGCTATGTTTATAAAAAAAAAAAAGGGTTAATCCTAGCTGGACCAGGCACCCAGACCACTTCATTAAGCTGAAGTGGTCTGGGTGCCTAGAGTGGTCCTTTAAGCGGGATGGTGGGAGAGGACCCAGAAATTGGAACTGTCCCAGTGAAAGCAAGACATTTTGGAGGCATTCTTAGTTGCTGAAGTGTGAATGGTTAGGAATTCAGAGTGAATTTTAACTTTGAGCTAAACTTAATACAAAGCTACATCAATTTACTTGGTTATAATACTTTGCATGTATCCTATTTAATGCCATATTTAAATATGGAGAATTAAAATATTCTCTTACGCAAAAACAAATAGAGTTATTAATGGTAATATTATGCTTGTCTTTTTATATTTTATGTACTTTAATATATGTACTGCTGAAATATAAAATATTTGTATTTTTCTACCAGCAAAAGACTGATGTTAATGTTTTGTTCCATGCTCTACATAGGAGAAGATTTCACAGTTGAATGTGAAGCTTTTTATGGCCATAGCAACAATACCGATGCTATTTTGTACTGGCTTCAAGCCAATAAGAATTACAGACTAAATAGCGACGAAGAAAAGTTTGTATTTGTAGATACATGTGGAAGTGTCATAAACACAACGTGCAGCACAGAAACATCAGAAAAGTAAGTAATGGGAATTTTATATGTATCCACCTCTATGAATTACAATTCCGTTTATATTTATAGGCAATATCTAGTTTAAGGAATTATCCCGAAAGTGGAATAACTATGTTGAATAGCACTGTTACTAAATTAGGTTTCAGATTAATAGCGTGACACTTAAAGGAACATGCCAAACACCCAAAGCACTTCAGCTTGATGAAGGGTTTTCGGTTTGAAGTGTGGCTTAATTTTACAAAAAGTGCAGATTTTGATACATTCTACTTTTTACACCTCCCTGTCAAACAGACAACACATCCATTTACTTTCTGGTAGGTTAAAATGAAGAGGCAACAACTGCCCAAAGTACCTGCCTTGCAATGCCTTCTCATTGAGCTGTATTGGGATGTCTGTAATTGCAAGCACTCTCCTTCCTCAGCAAGTCTGGGCTGGGGAAGGAGAGTGCCTGCAAATGCTGTAGATAAGAGGTCTGCAGCTTTTGCAAGCTGTTGTTATATATATACCCCTGATTAAAAATTGTATTGCGAAACATACATGTTTTCATTGGGGCAAATATCTACTAGATTGTTAAAAATAAATCTCTCTCTCTCTCTCTCTCTCTCTCTCTCTCTCTCTCTATATATATATATATATATATATATAAATATAATGTTAAAAATGTATATTTTACTTTTGGAGTGTTAATTGCTTCATGTACTTTTAAAACCGCCAGACACACATGCATTATGTTTTATGGTATTACATCTATTTTTACAAATTACTATATCAATAAAAAAAATAATAATAATGAAATCCCTCATGAATAAGTAAATAAATAAATTAGTAATACAATTTTTACACACATTTCCTACTAAAATATGGCAGAAATCTATACACAGGAAAAAAAAAAGAAATTCAACATACAAAACAGGCAAATTAACTCTCTAAAAGGCAGTATATCACAGCTTTGTATTTTTGTATTTTTTAATTTAAATGTTTGAAATTTACATTTTTAGATTTAAAAGAAAAAGATTTTTGCTTTTTTAATGTCTACATATAGCTCAAACTGAGTAGGGATGGTGGTAATGGCAAGTGTAGCTCCTTTATACGTTTACCGTATATACTCGTGTATAAGTCGATCTCATGTATAAGTCGAGTGCAGTTTTGTGACCAATAATTGTGAAATATGCTATGCCTCGTGGATAAGTCGAGGGTAAAACTTGGGGCTATGAAATTCTGTGATTTTTATAATTATATACACACACACTCATACAAGCACACACTCTGCATTATACACACACACACTCATACAAACACACACTCTGCATTATACACACACACACACACTCTGCATTATACACACACACACACTCATACAAACACACACTCTGCATTATACACACACACTCATACAAACACACACTCTGCATTATATATGCACACACTCTGTGTGTATATAATGCAGAGTGTGTGTGTTTGTGTGAATGCAGAGTGTGTGTGTGTATATATAATGCAGAGTGTGTGTTTGTATGAGTGTGTGTGTATAATGCAGATTGTTTGTATGAGTGTGTGTGTTTGTCTGAGTGTGTGTGCGTAAATATTTTAGTATTATTTTTAATTTTATTATTTAATTTTTTAATTTTAATATTTTAATTGTAATTTTATTTTTGTCCCTCCTCCTTGCTTGTTAGCTGGCCAGGGAGGGGGGGAGCTCTCATTCCCTGGTGGTCCAGTGGATGGGCTGTGTAGGAGGGGGGCTGGCATCGAGCTGTAACTTACCTTTCCTGCAGCTCCTGTCAGCTCCCTTCTCCTCCAGTTTTCACACAAAATATATCTACAAGAAATAATGAACAAAAGCCAAATAGTGTAATACGGCAACTACATTTAGTTCTGGAATTCTCATGGTTAAGCTCACAAAAATCGGTGTAATTGAAGGCTCATCATGTTTAGAAGTAGAGAATTCATCTCTGGAAAATCTCCTGGACAAGAATGTAAGGAGTTAAAAGGCCCAACATTTATCACAAGGAGCCAATAGTAAAATGCAGCTGCAACTTAATAGATCTTATTTTTCTTAAGATAAATATGTATCAGGGGTACACAAATAGACACAAAGGATAAAAACAAATAATGCAAACAGTGGGGCACAATACGTGTTCCATCTTATCACTAAGACTTGCTCAGGGGCATCAAGGTGCTGTATAGTGCAGGACAAACACACTAATTGTTTATATACCTTAGTAACTTCACTGAAGGGTCGCCATCAGCCAGTCCCATAGGGTTCTGCAATGGTCACTGTTTTAAACACTGATTTTTTTTTATTTTTTTTTATCCAAAGCATAAGCTATGATTGAAAAGGATCAGTGACCAGAAACCGGCCAAGGACTGCAGGTTCAACTGTCTGGGTCTTATGATCATGGCACCAGCTCTGATGTGGTAGTTGAAGTCTCTCTGAGTGCATATAGCTAGATAGCAAAAATATAGTGGTAAGGTCAAACACGAGACATGTCCCACAGTATAAATACAAAAATTACTATGCAGTGTACATAGCGTGGGTGTTACATCAGTTTGGCCTCACCACAATCTTTTGTGGCTTGTTTCTAGTCAACCAATTCTTTTGAATCATAGCTCACACATTGTTAAAAAAAAAAAAAAAAAAAAACTACTGTGTTTTAAACATTGTCCTTTGCTAAGGGTATCTGCCGAAATAAAGTATGATATCTGAAGCATGATTTCCATCTTTGCTTATTTGAATGCCAAGATGGAACTCTGGGATCGTTGGGGAAACATGCTTTCTCAAGTTCATGTGCCCAAAAAGTGTCTAACTTGAGATATACAGGTGACACATAACTGTATTTTTAAAATGTATTTATTTTTGTATTTGTACTGAGGGAGTACATATATTGTTGTTACTTTCTTCAGGTTTCATCCACACTTTTGCACCACCACAACTCTTTTTTTGGTATGTATGTATATATATATATGTATATATATATGTGTATATATATATTTATATATATATATATATATGTGTGTGTGTGTATCTCTATCTTTCTCTCTCTCTTTCTCTCTCTCTATCTCTCTCTATCTCTATCTCTCTCGGGCAAAAGTGTGTATGAAAACCCCTTCCACCTGAAGTAAGTAACACAAATGTGGTTCTTTGTTGAGCTCATTTGCATGCACCTACCCAGAATTCCTTGCAGAAGTGAGCGCACTGTTAAAGTGAGAAAAGTAAGTCTTATGGCTTGACTGGTATGTGTATTTGTGTTTAGCAATGTATTAAATATATATATATTTCTAAAAATGTTTATTTATTCTTTGCTTGGGTACTTTGCGCTGTTAATGTGTTTTATATGTATGTGTTGAATAAATAATGAATCTGTAAATAATTATTCACTGTGATTAAGTATTAATTCAAATTGTTCTATGTACAATAATGTATAGGTATAAGAATAATAAAGTGTTTGGTACAACAGAATTACACCTAAGAAGCATAGACAAAGACAATATTAAATATCCATATAAATGCCAACTGGTTAGCAACTCTGTTTTGGACATCAAGTCTGTTACTCTGACAGTTAAAGGTAGGATGAAATGTTAGTTTATGTTGTTCGTGTTCTAAAAACTAAGACCTTAAAATATTCAGATTTTTCATACTGTTCTATAATTCATTCTATTGTAATTAGGTTGAAGTGGATAACAGTAGGGTATAAAAAAGAAGCAAATAATAAATTTCAATCTGCAAGTTATCCACTACTGCACAATGTATCAAATAGTTGGGTGTCATTGTAATATCAAGCCAAATAAAGACATGTGACCCACATGAAAGCCTCACCTTTTATCATGCATAAACCGAAAGAGCTTAAAAGGACAATCCACTGCCCAAATAAAAAAATGTTAAAAATATTTTGTAGATATACCTACAATAAAAACATGCATGCATGCATTTGATTGTGCATTTTTTCATTAGAGTATATCTAAAAACAGCATGAAAAAGCTGCAGGTATCTTGTCTGCAACCTTTGCGAGCCATCCCTTCATCCTCAGCCCAGACTTTCTGTGGCTGTCCAATCACAGACTTCCCAGTGCAGCTCAATGAGAAGTCTTTGCAAAGCAGGAGAAATACAAGAGTTAGTGAGAATGAACCTGATGAAAGAATTACACCGAAACGTGTGTCGGGTGTTTGTTTGGGGTGCTTTTAGGGCTCTTGTCACCATGCACAATGGGATGTCTATTTTATATATAGACATTTTGCACTCTCACTGACTCTTGTATTTCACTCTGTTTATTTGACTTCTCTACCTATCTAGTTAGTTTACTAGGGAGAGAGGCTTTTGACTATATCAGTCTTGCTTTCTTACTACTTAGACATCTATTATATCATTATCCTATAACTGCCTCTCGATACATTTGATACATATGGACACGCAGAGATTTCCTACTGAGTGGTGTAATGATTTTTCCTTTGTATGAACAGACTAAGAATACGGATTCACTCTTAGTCAATTATTCCTGAGACATGTTGATATAGGTTTATCCTTTCTGTACTGTTTTTTCCTTTCATAAATATCTTAACTAGATCATTCTTTTAAAGGGGTGCAACGTGTGCTATAAATAAGCCTATTTAATAAAGCTTGTATGTATAAAATTTTAAGCACTTTTTTGGATAATCCAAGAAGTTACCTTTATTTTATACGGCTAGTATTTTTCACATTTGCTCTTGAGACATATGTGTCTGTGATTAAATATATAGTGCATTCTGAGTCGATCGTGATTTTATTTATTCCAAGATACTATTTACACCTTTCCAGGTCACACTCGTCCAGTATTTGTGGTTCAAGAGTGTTCTTTTTTATTATTGTCACTTACTACAGGGTTAGTCCCAAATTCTGGAGTTTAACTGCAATATTTTAATACATAATTGTTTAATGGATGGGCATCCTTTCCAGCAGAGACCTGAAACTGAGCGTCCATTAAACAATTATGTATTAAAATATTGCAGTTAAACTCTAGAATTTGGCAGGCAGACATACCCATGAACCCATGGATTTGGTAACTATCCAAACCTCATGGAGAATAAACCAGAGCACAGAATAAGCTGGTAGCAAGAATAGATTTAGCCACCAGGAGGGCAAGCGCACAGTGGGGTAATGCCAACACACCTTTAATGGAAGCCATATTGTGTAGAGTTAAATGAACCAGTGGAGATAGACCGACTCTCAGGTTTAATCCAGCTTTAAGACCATTGACTTCTAGAATACCAGAGTCACAAATACATTAACATGTTCAGTGAACAATGGAAAGCCTCCTCATTTCACTTTTTGCCTTTCATATATCTATAGGATATAATTATATATATTTAGTCACAAACTCCACCTTTGAATTTTTACCTTCTTTCGTTCTCTCTTTTTTTCTCTCTTTCTTCTCTGATGTAAATTATCCTTGTTTTGAAGTTATAGACAACAAACACACACCAAATTGCCACACTCCAGGCAATTCATAACACTTTGGCAAAACCAGTGCACCATCATATGTGAACTGTTGCCGTAAATCACATAAACTAACTAATTTTTACTTTTATTTTTGCAACCTTATATGGAGAAGCTGTACATGATACAGTTCATCATTCAAAGTAGCAAAACCACAAACTGGAGGATTCCCCCTCCTTCTAACACACACTTTGTTCAAGTAAAATTTGGTGATGTCCATAAATGTTCTGCTGTGTGACACATCTTTCTCTATTGATATTGTTTTAAATCCAAGTTCTTACATTTTATGTAACACTAGTGTCATAAATGTGTCCTAATGACGATTTTGTCTAATATACCCCTTGTGATTGTATTGTTTATAATTTCGTGACGAAAATACAGAAATAAAGAATGAAAACAAAATTAAAATGAGAAAATGAAAGTAGGAGTAGAGCATTATGCACAAAGGTCATAATTTGAGTCTTCTTGAGAAAATTAGCAGGAAACTAGATTGACCAATTGCTTCTAACCAGCTTTCACACTTTATGGTCACGTACGTCATTAGATGACTAATCTACACATATAACACTGGAATATCCATGCAATATATATGGCTCAATTTTGATCTTTATAAACTATATGAACTCCATATCTATTACTCATTACCCTTGATGTATTTGAGCAATGTTCTGTTCTCGGTTTCATAACTCTGTTTCATAAACTAAGTTGTTTTGCAATATATTTTGCAAAGAGTTGTAAATACATTCTTGCTACTTGACAGATGAGAATTAGATCATTCATTCAATATTCAGATTTGTTTCTAGTTTTTTTGCTACAAAGTCAAAGTCAGTCCTAATTACACTGAACATTGTTAGATTTATTATTACTAAAAAGAAACTAAAATACTATATTTATTGTATCTATGTAAAAATAATGGGATCTATTCCAGTCTAACTTTTCAAATGCCTTTGAGAAAATTGGTTGTTAAATAAAAGCTAGGTAAAGTCTTTTCAAGACAAAAAAATTGAACGTGGGTTCAAGCATTCTATGCTACAAACAGATAAATCAGAAAACAATAATAATAAAGAAAAATTACTTTGCAAGCGAACCACTATTAAAACATATAGAGTAGTTTCTTAGTTTTTCTTTCTACCCTGTCCTACGGTTCATGGTCATTAAGATTACAATAAAAGCTTAGTAGGTCAGTTATCCACAGACATCCAGTTTGGAGCCAGGTCAGTTCTTTAGAGTAAGGTTCAACAGACGATCCCAGGATTAAAAAATGCTGTTGTCAGTACTGACCTCTAGCAATCGATGTAACTTGCTTCTCCTCTGCTGCTTACTTTCCCCTTTATCTCTCTCTCCCTCTCTCTGTGCACTCTCCGTTGAAATTTATTTGAAAATAAAATCCCATCTCTCAGTCCCTTGGTGGTGCCCACCCACTTGGCCATCTGTATTATGTTCTGGACCCAATTCAAGTACAGAATATTTTTTCCTTGGGTGCTGGTGATAGGCTAAGAGTATCAGTTAACACTCTCAGCCTATCACTGGCCACCCACTGAAAGAAATGGTTTAGAAAGGCATGTACCTGCCAGAGAAGGAACCGAGGGCCTGAGTGGGTGTGTGTTTGAAGAGCAGTCTGTGCTATAAACACCTATTAAAGTATGGAGCAGCACTTGCCATTCTGCTGGTATTGTCTCTTCCAAATTCTAAGGTCCTATTCCAGTTTACAAAAGGTTATTTACTGAAGTTAGAATTCAAAGTAAATTCCTAGTGAATTTCAAATTTAAGGCCAGAACAGCCAATCTGAAAGCGTGACTTAGAGCATTTTTCTATTTTGCCTTATTTGGCCTTAAATTTGAAATTAACTTTACATTCTCACATTAGTAAATACTTTTGTTGAACAATGTTCATTAAAACAAAAGATTAACAGTAACATTCAGTCCACTTATGCTTGGATTTTCAGTAATATGTTACATTTAATCACATCAGTTGGACCATAAACCTCTACTGTTAGTATGAATCTTTAACTTATAATATAGACAATATTTAAGCATAAAATATAGAATGAAAGTGTGCAACATTCATGAATTGCTATTTTTTTTACATTCAGACAAAGGCAAAGATATTTCTCATCCCTTCTTTACAACATTCCTGGCGGCGTCCATCACCTGTTCAGTCTGCATTGTTAGTCTTGTAATTTTGTGCATTATATTTAGAATTGAAATGGTTTTGCTATATCGGAGTGTGACAAGAAAGGATGATACCATTGGAGGTGAGTGTTTTATCTCCACTTTGCTATTCTCTACTGCCTTTTAATGTATCCATTAAACAATATTAGCAGGTTTACTTAAATGTGTTAATTGCTTATAAACTCAACATATATATTTTAACACATATAATAATAACAATCGTATAGCTGTGCAACAGAGCAAAGTTACACATAAGTGCAATGAATGAATGATTAGTAGGTAAAGAAAGTAGGTGTAAGTTAAGTACAAAAGAATTAACTTATAAGTTAGTTGAGTTATATTCAGGATATTCTTGGGAAATACGCCTCTAAATTATTTTTTTACTATGTCTATAATTTAGACTACATACGAATAATAGTTGTTTAAAATGTAATAAAGTAATACATATTTCATAAAGACAAATAATGTGATTTAGAAAAAAATAAAAAAATAAAGACAGAAGATTGAAACAAGAAAGGAGATAGTTAACAAAAGAGAAATAAAGAGCGATATAAGAATGGAAATAAATAAATGATGTTAATAGTAGAATGTGCCTTTATGAGAGATGCACACAACTTAGACATAATAAAGCATGATACCTATCTATAATATTTCTAAAATAAAAAAAGTATAAAAAACAAAGTTACACATAAGTTAACATACAGTAAAATATTTTTTATGTTTAGCAAGTAGAAAAACAGGAAGTACGCAAAAGCTGCAGATAAATGATACGAGCAGCAAATAAGCCTGGCCGAGGTGGTAATAATAGATATTAGAAATTGTTGAATGTTGAACATGACTGACAAGTATAATTGACTTTTATTTATTGCAATTTTTTTTAGCAATTTTGAGCAATTGTTAAAGAAAAACAATTGGCATTAATATCATAAAACTAGAAATATTTTGGAATAAAACCTTACCGAATTTCCGGTATGAAGCTAAAACTTTATATAACCCTAACAAAATCAAAAGAGCAAAACTTGTGTGTTGTTTATTGTGTGTCTGAAAATCAGAACAGAATGAAACAGCCAATAACTGAAAGTGCTGAGGAAGGAGTCTACTGCACTTCTATGGTTTACATGATTACTAATTTTTAATTTTGCTATGTAAGCAGTTTATGTTACCGAAAGAAATAACACCATTTTTTTCAAATCACAGTTAAACACTATCAGAGAGCAATCTCGAACAATCCTGCAGCTATTATACTTCAGGCACAATCACATTCACCTAGCCAGTAGCAAATGGTAAAAAGAGCTATCATATAAGAACAAAAGCTAATTTTGTGACACTTACATTGTTAGAGTAATCTATATTTCATTATTTACAATAGGCATCTCTGAAAACTGATACTGTGGGTTTTTGCATTACTTGTTGATGTGTTCTGTTTGCTTTTACTGCTAACATGAATGCCACAATACTGTGGCTCAGCAATCACGATGCTTCATGCACACCTTCCCATCCCAACTGCAGTGCCTGCCACATGTTCCTTGGTGTCCCTGTTGCTTCCTCCGGCACTTTCACGTGGAGGGTCTTCTCGCTCTGATCATCCTGCTATGCTCCCCACACCAGCACTTGTGGCTGGTGTGTTGAAAACTCTCCTGCTTCCTCCCTTCACTGTTCTTCCCTTCACTGTTTCTTCTGTTCTAGGGTGGCTAAACTTGGTCATGGATTAAGGCTCTGGCCTGGCTGTATCCTAAGTCAGGCATTGGGGCCTGCTACAGGCCCTACATTACTACCCAAGCCATACTTGCTGCATAAGGCCTGCACTGGAACTGGGCCTGCAGGTTTTATCTGGGTGACCAACATTCCTGATGTTTAGCTTTTGCCTCATTGATTGCTGGTGGCCTTGACCAGACTTTATTTAATTTGTGCCTTGATTTGTGCCTGTTGCTGTTTTGAAAGTGACCCCCTCCATTACTTATACTTGAACCTAGGTATTGCCCCTTGACTTAATGTTATTTTGAGGGTAACCCCCTCTAGTTTTACATTTGGACTCTTTATTGGTTTTGGTCCTTGCCCGGTGGGTGACCTCCCATCAGTGGTCACACAGCTGTAGTGTGACAACACTGCGACCTTCTTGGGCACCAAGCTCAAACTTTCTGAATCCTTCTCCACCTTACTCCTGATGACTTTTAGGAGGGATACGGTCCTGATGGTTTGTCTACTGCAGGATTTCAGATTCGTTATCAATGAAGAGAAGCCAGTACTGATGCCATCTCAGTCAGTTAATTTTTTGTGGTTTACTGTGGACCTGTTGCAAGTGGTTCTAAAACTGCCAACCTCAAAGATTGCGAAGATCTGACAGGCTATTCGCCACATGCTCATGGGATCCTGGGTCACACTATGGGATCTGGCTTGGATAATAGGTCTTCCATACTCATCAATCCAGGCTATCTTCCCAGCTCCCCTGCATTATAGCGCCATGCAATGCCTGAAGGTTCACTATCCAAAGACCTTGTCTTCTTATGACCAGACCATCTTTATCAACGACGAGGTTCATCTCAAAGTACAGTGGTGGTTGAGTCATATGGATGTGTGGAATGGCAGGGAAATATTCGAATCCCATCCAGACTTTGCGTTGGAATTGGATACCAACTCCCTGGCTTGGAGTACAACAGCTTGGCCACAGGAGGTCTATGGACTCTGGATAAATGGAATCTACACATCAATAGCCTGGAATTTATTGAGGGAGATTATTTGCTATTTGCAGATTCACGAAAGACCAAAACCATTTTTCTAGGGTTCTTCGGATGGATAGCATGTTGGCGGTTCGCTACATATATCACCTGGGAGGTTCGCATTCAAAGATTCTGTTTGATCTCACTCAGGATCTTTATCAGTATTGCCTGGACAGACATCTTTCCTTCAGGGCAGAATATCTCGCAGGCCAAGATAATCTAATAGCAGATTGCAGATGCCAGCAATTGGAGATTACATTCGGATGTCTTTCGCCTCTGACTGGATCTGTTTGAATGGGAGAATTGTCAGATGGAAGATTTTTTAAACAAGGTAGGATAGAAATTATGTGCTTGGTAGTGGATGCATTTTTGCTTGGTGGTGGATGCGTTTCTACAAAACTTGGTGGTGCATGCGTCTCTGCAAACATGGCCTGTTGGGAGCATATGCATTTCTCCTTTTCTCCATGATTCTGCAAGCTCTTCATTAGTACATGTCTTGCTGATAGCAACGCTCTTGATGACTCAGCCATGGTTTCCTTTGCTTCTGGAACTGTCTTGTGACAATCCCCTCCTCCTCAATTAATTGCCGTTGATTCTTCTGGATTCTCCGGGGGGAATCCACATTGGTTGATTGTCTGTCTCCCTGGTGGCCTGGTCCATTTTCGGGGATCATGGAAAGTTTAAGGTCTATCATCGACAGCACAGGATTTATTCTGGCTTTCCTTAGCTCCGGGCACTTGGAAATGTTATGTGCAGATGTAGAGAAGCTGGCATTGCTGGGGTCTGGAAAGAAAATTAGATTCCTATACAAGCCCACTCGAGGCCATCTTGAAATTTCTATCCTACCTTATTCTCAAGGTAAAGCATAAAGGACGATTAACATTTTTCATTCTGTTATCTCTGTGGCACATGTCCCTCTTCAGGGCTCTGGTGTAAGTAGAAATCCCACAATATGCCAACTTTTTGCAAGATTCACTTGGCTAGACCTTCTCCATCTCACTACTTTTCTCTTTGTGATATTTTCACAGTCCTTCATTTTCCAGAGGAATGGCTGGATAGTGATCTGTTTCATAAAACAAAATGAAGGTACGCTATAACTTTCAATATCTTTCATGAGTTTACCCACTTATATAAAAGTACACTATGTCTTTAAGGTGAAAACGGGGTAGTGCAAAAAATACTGTGCATTTTTGTTACAATAAAGGGCATCAAACAAAAGTGCAAAACAGTGTAGACATAGTTCCTTGTACAGTCCATACACAGAATCATCAGAGTCACTCAGAATGACATGTTTCGCCAATCCAATCGGCTTCCTCAGATCTGCTCTCTCACTGCTACCAATGGTATTTATGTCCATTCTATGGACAGGATTCGCCCAAAAAGTCAGCAAACATGTCCTTGTGATTGGCTTTCAAGTGAGTGATATTAAAATGTCCATGGTTAAAGAAGAATAACTATTCATTGCATTTAGAAGTTATATTGCACATGTAATCTAATAAGACAAATTGAAGCAACACATATAAAAAAAAATACGTTTTAAGAATCCTCAAACATATATTGAAAATCCTCAAACATATAATAAAACAGACACCTTAATGAGAAATACTAATTAAAAACAAATATAAAATGTATAGCAGTATCCTAAAATGACCTGACTAAATAATACCTAAGAAATAAGGATACAATAAAAATAACAAATAAATAATAAAATACCGGCACCTCGAATGTAGAGAAATTGAAAAAAAAAAAGTAAATATTAGATCACATAATCTTATGTAAATAAGCAAAAATACTTGAAAATTGTGTATAAAAAATTATAAAAAGTTAAAAAGGTCAAACTCGATATTTAACTCATTAGGTTCAAATGTCATGAGCTTATGTACCCATTTCATCTCCTCTCTACCTATATTTACTATATGATCACCCTTCTCCGTGATATTTTAACTGTTTAGCCCTTAAAAATATTATTCACATGTTCACCTATTCTTTTATGCAAGGAACTGTACTGTGTAACAGTGGACACTATACCCCATGGCTTAATAAAAGGCCAATTAGAAAGGATTAGAAGGAATTGTACAAATAATGATATTTTTAAGGAACAAGTTTTAATTAAGAGATTTAGAGAGAATAAATACCCTGACAAACTTATAACGGAAGCATATAATGAGGTCCTTTAACATAATCAAGGTGACCTCATATTGGTGCAAGATACTGCTGGTAATGGAAAAGATGACGAGCGACTTATACCCTTAGTGTTTGATTTCAATAATATGTATAGAGAAGTGAGAGAGATTGTAAACAAACTTTGGCATCTCTTGAAAAGAGAACGATTTAAAAGGAATCATACCAGATAAAACTTTTTTTACATTTAGGGGTGAGCTTAATTTTAAAACAATTTTAAAAAAGAAGTAAGGAATCATTTTTTTTTTAAATGAGAGAAAATGTTTTTATTCCTGTAACAAGTGTATAGGATGTAGATACAGCAAGAGTAAAACACTAAAAGGTATAAATAAATTTAAAACTAAAAATAATGAGAAAGAATTTTACATTAATGATTTGATCACCTGTTTTACTAGGAACGTAATTTATTTTTTAGTTTGCCCATGTGGCCTACAATATGTAGACCATATAATATGTCCCTTGCATAAAAGAATAGGTGAACATGTGAATAATATTTTAAAGGGCTATGCGTATCATAGCATATCTGCACATTTTAAGAAATATCATAACATGAATCCGAAGGGACTCATATTTTTAGGAACACAAACAGTTAAAAAGTCATGGAGTAGGGATGATCATATTGTAAATATAGGTAAAGAGGAGATGAAATGGGTACATAAACTGAGGACATTGGAACCTAATTGGTTAACTATAGAGTATGACCTTTTTAACTTTTTATAACTTTTTATACACAATTTTTAAAGGGACACTATAGTCACCCAGACCACTTCAACTCAATGAAGTGTCTGGGTGCCAGGTCCCCCAGGTTTTAACCCTTCAGATGTAAACATAGCAGTTTCAGAGAAACTGCTATGTTTACATTGCAGGGTTAATCCAGCCTCTAGTGGTTGTCTTCCTGACAGCCGCTAGAGGCGCTTCTGCGACGTTTGAATGCGCGCGCTGATCTTGCCTCGCATTCTTGCCTCGCATGCGCGTTCCGCTCCACTCGGGAGCTGATGTTGGCCGGGGAGGAGAGGTCAAGGGGCTGAGCTCGGCGCTGGATTAAGGTAAGTGGCTGAAGGCGCCAAGGGAGGGGGACCCTGAGGGTGGGGGGGACCTAAGGGTTACATAGTGTCAGGAAAACAAGTTTGTTTTCCTGACACTATAGTGATCCTTTAAGTACTATTTACATGAGATTATGTGATCTAATGTTTTCCTTTTTTCCAATTTCTCTCCTTTTAAGGTGCAGGTATATTATTTATGTTTTTATTTAAAAAAAATATTTATTATTTGTTAGGTATTATTTAGTCAGGTCATTTTAGGATACTGCTACATATTTTGTATTTGTTATTAATCAGTATTTCTCACTAATGTGTCTGTTTTAATACATGTTGGAGCATTTTTAATATATGTTTGAGTATTCTTAAGTATTTTTAATGTGTTGCTTTAATTTGTCCTATTAGATTATCTGCACAATATATCTTCTAAATGAAATGAATAGTCATTCTCCTGTAAGCATGGACATTCTGATATCCCTAATGAGTATGGACATTTGTTCTATATGTTTTAATTGCATGGAAATTAAGGTTTTCTTTGAAATCCAATCACAAGGAGTTATTCTCTGACTATTTGGGACTGGAATCTTGCCTCCTGATAGGTGGGTGGTAGGAGAAAGAAGCCTCATCCCAAGCCACAGGTACTGAAGTAGTTATGACTCCTGAATCTGCTGGCTCTGGCAGAGACCCACCCCTGAAATACCCTTTTCATGGATGACTGGGCCTTATTAAGGGTGGTAAATGCCCCCACAAAATGCCCAAGGTCTTTTATAAAAGAATCACCAAACAAAAGGCCCTGGGCATCTTTACCAGTCTTATTGAGGGTGAGATTGGCCAATTAGGCACTATTTCTATCTATCAGTGACACATACAGTCACTGAGCACTGCAGCACCAGGCCTGCATCTCATCAGAGTGGACCACAGAGCAAACTACTGACGGTAGGGAACCTGAAGCCAAAGAGGGGTCCCCCAGGCATTGAGGCACATCCATCTCATCGGGGAAGGTTGGCAGATAGGCCTCTTAGACTTGGGAATGTTTAAGTGCTCAGGCCCACAGTAAATACAAGCACATTGTGAGACCAGATTCAGCTGTATATATAAACCGCTGCAAAGAATAAGCAACACATGCAAGATGAGGTTAATCCCCCATATTAGCCAAAAAAAATAAAGAGGGAAGGAAAAGGGAGATCATCAGGGCCCAGACCAGAAGACAGGATACACAAGGCAAAGACAGAGCCAGGAATGAAAGGTCGCCACAGAAAATAGCTGCCAGTCTCGAGAATTGGGGCAAAAACCCATGAATGTGTCAAATTTGACGCCAAACGGAAAGGCGTTGGCAAACCGGATTCTGCCGAACACCACGTATCGAATTCCATTAGTTCTTGTTCTGCTGTTTCTGATCCGTACTGTTCTACTCTTCTCTCCTGATCGACTTCACCAAATATCGAGGAGGTGGGACTGTGTGCCCATGGTGATTGGTTGAGTTTTACTAGTTGTGTTAACTGTTTCTTTGCTGCTGGAGGTGTCAGTAATGAAGGTTAAAGCAAATATTCAACTCCTGTCTTCCAAACACCAAGACTAGATCAATCCCCAATTTTATTGCCAATAATATTAGATCAATTTTAGGGTAACTTTGTGTTGCTGATTCTGGATCTGGCATAGTTTTTTTTTCTAGATTGGTTCTGATTTTTTTTAGATAATGGATGCCTTCATTGAAGAACATAAAAAAGCAAAAAAAAAATTATGATCAGGTGTATCCTAGCCACAATGCACATGGAAACTGTTTCACTTCATGTAAATATCTAATGGCGTTGTATTCTGTACATCAACATAATAAAAACAAAGTAGGCTGATTCAGATAATCACACTTGTATCAAACAATGTATAGAACTACAATTTGTACATTTTTCTATTTATGTGAGTCATCAGGACAATCACGTTGGATGCTCCACCATACGTCTACCATCATGTGTCTATCTCACCTGCCATTTAAAAAAAGTTAAAACTTTCCTTTTGTCCATTTTTCAACTGCCTGCTGTCCATTTGTTGCCCTTTTTTCCAATATACACATGTTTTGCAAACTTTATGGGGAGTTCAAGACATATCTTAGTCTCTAAACTTCAATCCAAAATAAGCAAGATACCTTTGTCTTACAAAATAGTTGACATTTTCCTTTATTTTGTCCTTTGTTGAGCGTTTGCAGATTTACCACAAAGCTAGCAGAATGCATTAGGATTGTTAAACAGCCTCTTCCTCTTCTCTTTTTCTATGTAAAAAAAAAAAAAACAACAAACAAAAAAAACCAAAAAACGAATACATGTGAAATTATATGCAAATGATAAACTCCAAAACAATGTAAAGGAAAACATTAGTTTAACCCCTTAAGGACACATGCCATGTGTGACATGTCATGATTCCCTTTTATTTCAGAAGTTTGGTCCTTAAGGGGTTAATGCTTACATTAGATAAAAAACAGTTGTTGCTTTTTTGTTTTTGCTTTTTGTGTTGACCATGTTTATAAAGTATGCATTATAGTGGTATACTATATAAAAATTTTAAATCTTTATATCTATTTTTTTCTCATTAAACTATTATTATTATAGATGGAAAAGAGTATGATGCTTATTTATCATTTGCAAACCATTCCCTTGCTGATCACAAAGAAAAAGAATTTGCATTCGAGACTCTACCCAACATAATAGAAAACTACTTTGGATACAAGTTATGCATTTTTGAGAGAGATATTATTCCAGGTGGAGGTAAGTGTAGAATCATTCAGTGAACAATGCGTAAAAAGAGTATGTAGTTGTAGCAGTGTTTCAGTTCCTTTTGGTTTTAGTGTACACTGGGGAGGATCTATATACTGAAAAATAAGAATACATATAGAAAATGTGCATTAGTCCATAGGAGTGACTGGGTTTCATGACAAATGCATAACGTCTTTTTTTCAAACACGGCTTCTCCATTTTTGTTTTATTTTTGTTAAATAAATTCCAAAGTGTAGCTCTGTGTTAACTTTACAGGCTGCTGCATTGATTTTTATTTGTTACATTCAATTCATAATGTTAAATAGAGAAATAAGTAATTGGAATGGGGATGAGAATAAAGTATTGGAAAAACAAGTTTAAAAAAAATATATAAAAAATGAATGTACTTGTGCATACCTAGTATACCATGCCTATTACTAATCTGAAATCTGTATTCGTCAATTTCCCTCTATTGGTTACTTGACCTGGGAATAAAGTAAGCATTTAGTTGCTGTCCCCTGCTACACATTGCCATCCAATCAGTTTTATTGCGTGGATGAGAAGGTGGATAAAATGACTGTAGTTTGTTATAAATTTTGGATGCGGTAACATTTCAAAGACATTTCAACTCCAATTACTATGAAAACTAGAGAAAATTAAAGAGTAGTGCCATGTACAGATTTAACATCCTGTGTTACCATGCTTGTCGTTGCTGTCGTGGCACTACAAGTCTAAAAGTATCCTACTGTATGCACAACAAAATAAAGAATAAAAAAAAAAGAGTAGTGTTTTGTTACTAGTCCATACAAACAACACAGAATCAACACAAACACAAAATAAAACAGAAAGGTTTACATGCCAAATAATAAGTAAATAATTATTGTTTTTTTACATGATCATATGGGTCTTATGTTTGGCAAAGCTACATATTATAGATGCTGAGGAAAATGGCAGAGAGGTTCATTTTAAAAACACAGAAAAATAATTCTTGAAGTATGCAGAGAAATGCCTGATTTGTGTACTTTTACTAACTTAATGTGTGTTTATATTTAATTATTTTTTACAGCAACGGTCGATGATATCAACAGCTATCTTGAAAAATGCAGAAGGCTAATAATACTCCTTAGCAAGAACTGCATGTCTGACAAATCAATATATGAGCTTGAAAGTGGAATGCACAAAGCCATGGTAGAACGGAAGATTAAAGTTATAGTGATTGAATTTACACCTTTAAATGAACTGAATGTTATGCCAGAGTCTTTGCAACTTCTTAAAACCAGTAGCCGAGTAAGATGGGAAGCATCTAAGACACATTCTTTAACATCCAGGTTTTGGAAAAAAATTCGTTACTTGATGCCAGCCAAGCCAGTGGCACCAAACATTTCATTTTCAAATGCCAAAAAGTCTTCACTATCCTACGTTGTGAATAATAATAATATAGCATACTGATCACATGAGAGAACGTGGAAGCACACCACAGAAGAGAATGAACTGGAGAATTCAGAATTGCAAAAAAAAAACACAATATTTATTAAAGCAGATACAGGAATATATTGTTTGAATATCGTTTAATATTTTTTGTATGCAATCCATAATCAAGCCAATGTGGATAATTGTATGGAGGCTCTGGAAAACTATCTTGGGCTATATCTCTGATTTTGCCAAATCTCTGATTTCTTACAAAATGCCATCTCTGATTTCTTACAAAATGCCATTGGTGGCATTTTGTAAGAAAGAGTTAAAAGAGGTGCTGGAGGTATGCGAATTACACTGCAATATCAAAAATGTGCTGGAAGTCCTCTTAATAAGGAGATAAGAACCTTAAAGTTGGTTAACAAAAATTCCAATAAGCAGAGTAAATGTAACTGACCACCACATGTGTTTTACCCTAGTTGCTATTTTTTTTAAATCCCCCATACAAAGATTTATGTGTAATCCTCTTTATAAATTATCAATACCCAACTCTGTCCAATATTCATATATATATTTCTTAAATATGTACTTTTATTTTTGGTATGGTCTGTCAGAAGGGTTCTAAGATCTATTACTATAATGCCAATATATATTACAAGCACAATCCTCAGCAGGTAGATGTTAAACTATAAATGTTTGTGTAACTGTTTGCTTCTATAAATTGGTTAGCCAAACTGTAACCAGGACGGACTGGAAAAATAATTCAGTCCAGGCATTTAAAGGTAGAGCAGTCCAGTAGGAGTGGACAGGGACAGAGAGGGGTTATGTCATATCATGCTACCGCAAAGTGAGCATGTTAATTTGCTGACCCTCCAGGGCATCTCATGCACAGAGCCTTGCTGAAGAGCTGTCACATGGAAACAATGTTCTGTGTTTATTTTACACAACCCAGCTCTATGTTTGCTGTTGATTTATCTCTGGTGTCCCTAAAGAGGAATACCAGTGGACAAAAGTGGGACATAGCCAGTAAAGGGTGTTGTGCACGTGTGGAGGATGTCTGTAATACTGCATGTGGTTGGAGACTGCTTGTAGGATTGCATGTTCGTAGAGGTGACTGTTTGTGGTATCATGTATGTGTAAAGGAGTCAGTTTGTGGTGCACTATGTACTAGGAAATATAGTGTGTACGTGTTTCCACTGGCTGTAAAGTGTGTGCAACTAAGGGCTGTAGATATTGTGTGTGTTTTTCTGTCTGTCTAGTGGTTGTAGAGAGAGAAAGATAAAGTATATGTGTGTATTTGTCTATGGGGTGTGATGTTTCTAGAAGGTGTAATGTGCATGTACAGTTGCAATAAAAAATATTCAACCCCCTATTAAAAATTAGATTTATTGTCAAAATATACAGACTTTCAGCAGTTTGCAATAAACTATTTAAACAAAAGCAATTGAAATAACTCAACACAACGAATGCTTGAAGTGGTTTCCCATAATACGACTGAAAGTGCAACTTATAATGTCTTCAAAAATCATTCAACCCCTTGAATAGTACCCCTTACAACAGCACTGATATGCAAAACAGTTGTTGTCTCAAGCACAGGTGTGCTTGGGCCAAAAGTAGAGGTTTATACAAAGATACAGTGTCTAATGGTATGTGTATACATTTATTTGTTGTCGATCATCAGAAAAAAACAGGATAAGAAAAAATAATAGTGCAATATGTCACTTCAATTTGCACGGATTAACCCAATAAAATACTAACTCACTCTCTAGAGCTACGCAAAGCTCTGCTGTATAGCGCTTGGATGTTATAATCCCTATCTTGGGGTATGTGGGGATTCAATGCAACAGGTTTCCAATGTCCATTGACTATGTAGAATAAAGCAAAGATAAAATCCAATGGTACAGTATATTGATAGCAAACACCAAATAGTAAAAAGAAGGTATACTTCTTAAAGTTACCAGAACAATAACTTGATCTGGTAGTGTGTAGCTTTGGTGGTACAATCCCCACCCAGGATGTGCAGGATTCAATGAAGTAGAACATTAACAAGGTATAAAATAAAATAAAAATAGGGACTATATATATGAACAATGTACTTTCATATTAAATATATATATATATTTAGCATTAAAACAAAAATAAGGGTATAACATGCTCCAATACTACTTGACACGTTTCACCAAGGTTGGGCTCCCTAAAAAGTGTAGTTGTTCATAAAAATGTCCCAGTTTATATAGGCAGTTAATGCCTGAATAGCAAAGTCCGGTGTGCTGTTCAATTTCCTGGTTGATTCGAGGTCGCATTCGTTGCCCGGAAATGACGCGTCCCAGACATCTCCTATGGTATGATGGGAAATGTAGTATTCATCCTTACCTTGCGGCCACATCTCAATCAAATTTCATTATATTAACCTTGCACCACACCTCTTTATTTTTGTCACAGTACGTGATGTATCGGGCTTATGGGTAGGGGGGATGGGCAAACAATCTTAATGAGACTGTGTACTGTACTCATCCCCATTCTAAAGTGTTTGAGCTTAGGTGTGAGTATAATAGAGTAATCAGACCTTTTTGGTTTGTTTGAAACATAATCCTTCTACGAAAGTCATAGTCTTGTGAGCAGCTTCTTCGAAAGTCACTTGGTTAGCAAAGTGTGTAGGAAATTAGCTTTTCTTGAGATGTTTGTTTGCCACATACCAGTTTTCTTATCAAATCGAATCAGAGTGTCTTGCCGCTAAAACTTATGTTTATTCAAACATACACATCATCCGGTATTAACATATGTCAGTAACAGTCTTTGTCCAATACAGAGCAATGTTCAAGATGGTATCCATTTTTGATGTTAAAGGTATTGGCAACAAAATCTTAGCTACAATCAGTTTTATAGGTTAAAATTCAGTTTCATAGGGGCGTATACATAAGGTTGCCTTACTTTAAACTAATTGGCTATCTTAGAAAAAAGGTGGTGACTTAGCATCATTTGAAATCTATGATTAAAGCCATACGTTATATTTAAAATATATTACACAAAGGAATGCTATATACATGATTAAATGAATCAATACATTTAGAAATGTGAGCCTTCACAGGGAGTCTGGCTTGCAAGGTTTGGATCAAAGGTTATTATAAACAGGCCTTCATCCATCATTCTTAACAAGAACCATATGTTGACCATCCATATACAATGAAAAAGTCTGTTTGCTAATATAGGCCTAGGTATGGCTTCTCAATTTCAGTTTCAATGTTCTGGAATAAAAACTTATAATATTCATATCACAAAAACAATCCCACAACACAAATATTTAAAGTTCATTAAATATTCTTCAAGTGTCTTAATTGAATATATTTAAAAAATATATATATTGGGTTTAGGGACATGCAGCCATGTTCCCATAAGGGCACCAATGTGCCATTCATATATAACTGGCTAATACTTTGCACCCCAGCGTTTTCTATGTCATGAAAGTCCCTTGCCCTCATACCTGGCAGGAAGGCCGTATTTCTTAACAATAGCATCATTGGGATAGGGATAAGGCCTATGAAAATTTAATGGTTAGCATCCCAGACCCAGAGTGAGTTTGTGATCGCCAGGCATTAAGTATGTAAAAGTGCTCTGTGTTCCCTTGTAAACCACATACAGATAAGCACCCATCATTAGGGATTCCAAATCCACCCATCTTCTAGCCTCCCATTTGGGCCATTTAAGCCACTAGGTAGTAGAGGTGCAGGTGTGGTCAACCTGTGGATTTCAATCGATATAAAATGTTTTGGGCTATTTTGTTTTGCCATATTAAATTATCTGTGGTCATCTCTAGTCTTTTTTGTTATGCGAAGTGGAAGTGCTTGAAACATGTTGTTTTAACATGTGTATAGACTCCGATATAACCACTTCTTCAGGCAGAGAATTACACATCCTTATTGTTCTTACTGAAAAAAAAAACATTTCCTTGCATTAGCCTAAATCTCCTTTTATGCAGTCTAAGTGCATGACCTTTTGTCCTAGGTATAGTCCTGTTTATAAATACATTTCCAGACAATGATTTGTATTGGTCTTGAATATATTTGTATAATGCTATCATATGCCCCCAAAGTGCCGTTTTTCCAAACTAAACTTAAATAAAAAATACAATATGTGCTGGCACTCAATCCCGTCCTAGGTGCAGGTATTCGAGGTTAACCCCGGTAAGGCCTCATAATATCTAAAAATAAATAAACATGAATACCGCACTCAAGTCATATATATGACAAATATCCATAACAAACGTTAGTGATAATGCAATTGATTTATTGTTCCCGTAACCTACTTTTGAAAAATACTGACAATAAGTGATTATAAGTAATTACAATTGTTTTCCATGGATTAATTTCATCATATGTACAGTTGCATTAATTTCATTGTATGTACAGTTGCTATTTACAAATAATTGCAAAACCCTCCATAAAGTTTTCTTTCACACGGTTTAAATTCATTATATGGATATATATATATATACAGCTGGTAATGATCCCACTGGTGGTGTAGAGATGAAATGATCAGATCACAGGGGCCTTTGAAGGGACATGGATGTCCCGAGCGCACAGCCCAAGGACTGTCTGTGACGCTGATCGCACGTACAATACCTGTTGTTGGTGAGGTGATCTCTACAGCAGATGGTGTTTGCAGCAGTATCATTACACTACAGAGGAAGGTTTGCCTTGTCAGCCTGCTGAAGCAGATTCACCTCCTTCCCCCTCTTCACTTTCATCTAATTCATCACAACCAGGAAAACTCTCCTGCTCTTTCAGCCCTTCATACAAAGAGGATATCCATACTGGTGAGATCCACCTATCTATAGAGATCATTATAGTGCACTATCTTTTTGGACCGTTACATACAAGGAATCTTTTCCCCCCTTTTTTGACCTTTTTTTCATTTTTTCCTTCCATCCCCCCCTTTTTTTGTTCTTGACTTCATACAGTCAGCAGCACTTGGTACCGTGCCAGATATTTCATCTCTACACCACCAGTGGGATCATTACCAGCTATATATATATCCATATAATGAATTTAAACCTTGTGAAAGAAAACAGTATTTATGGAGGGTTTTGCAATTATTTGTAAATAGCAATTGTACATACGATGAAATTAATCCATGGAAAACAATTGTAATTACTTATAATCACTTATTGTCAGTATTTTTCAAAAGTAGGTTACGGGAACAATAAATCAATTGCATTATCACTAACGTTTGTTATGGATATTTGTCGTATATATGAGACGAGTGCGGTATTCATGTTTATTTATATTTAAAGAGATTTAAATGTGTTAACCTTTACTCATAATTAAAAGGTTTAAAATGTTTATATTTACATGGTTTAAGAGTTTGGAGTGTTTTCTTTAAGCTGGGTAGAGGTAAATTAAAGGGACACTATAGTCACTAGAACAAAAATGCATCCAAACATTCAGTATCTCCTCCCCCTGCATGCAGACATTGAACTTTCCTCTTAGAGATTCATTGATTCAGTTCATCTCTATGAGGAGATGCTGATTGGCCAGGGCTGTGTTTGAATCATGCTGGCTCTGCCCCTGATCTGCCTCCTTGTCAGTCTCAGCCAATCCTATGGGGAAGCACTGTGATTGGATCAGGCTACCACTTCTGATGATGTCAGCAGGTAGTGGGCAGGTCTAAAGGAAACAGGGACATGTGAGCAGCTGCAAAATTGAATACAAGTAAGACTTTTCTATTTTTAGGGAGGAATGAGGGGACCAGGGGGGCAAGATAGTGGTTTTAATTCTATAGGGTCAGGAATACATGTTTGTATTCCTGACCCTTTAGTGCTCCTTTAAGTAAAGTGGAAGTATATTTGATTCATCGAGAAAATGTAATATAGCAAAAAATGGGGATGTATACATCAGAACAATGGGAATAAGTGTGGTAGCTAAGACGCCACAAACCACATGAGTGGGAAACCCCTCACACCACTCAATATAACACAAATAAATACATACAATAGTAGGTAGGTCACACTTCTGGGTATGTCTGTAAAAGATATATGCAAAACACAAAATAGTGTAATAAAGTCTATGCAAATAGGCAATGTAAGATTTAAGTGAAGTACTCACAAGCCTAGAGCCAAATATATGTGGCTCTCACTTATGTCTCCTTGGAACTTTTTCAAGGATATCCCTCTCCTATTACCACGTGGCTGAATCGCTGGTCCCACTTGGCTTTGAAGGGGTTCCAAGATGAATGGATATTCTCACTTAATTTGCCAGAATTCCCATATATAGCCAAATATTTATTCAAAAAAGTATTAAAAATACATTATTAAAATAATCAATAAAAAACAATAAATAAGACAATATCCGGATTTCAATGTCCTTCTCTTTGGGACACAGGATTGCATTGCATATAATAGTTCATCATTGGAACGCACACCAGAGAGGTTGTGCGTTCCATTCCAAATCCGGCCAGGACAAAGGAAAATTGTAATTTTAAGTCAAGACATGGAGGCTCATATTGCATATCCCTTTCTTTACTGTCCACCAATAGCAGCAAAGGATACAAAGAGTAAGAAAAAACAGTAACCATAGAGATAGGACACTCCCATATCAAGTCCCAGTATAATAGGTAGCACCTTCCCATCCAATTCCTCTTTCTTTGCTGCTACCAAACAGATAAGTACATGACTAATTCACTCTATCATAGCCTTATGGTTTTTTTGTCTACTGTTTTTCTGCACTGTTTGACTCTTTCAATGCTGATAACTTCATTCACTGGTTTATTATTGCTGGTAATTTGTATATATTTTGACTTTATGTGTATATTTTGTTTGACCCCAGGGTTCCAGACCCCTCTGTCCGGCTTAATTCTACTCTACCTTTACTGGTACCTCCTTGTTAAGCCCTGGGGCTTCCTTTTCTCCCTCCATTACACTGCCGGTCTGCCTGTCACTTTGGCGCCCTTTTCGCCCATTCTCCTCCTCCCATTCGGCTGTTCTTTCGAGTCTTGTGAGGAGGCTATAGATGAGTCTGGAGATGACTCCAATAACGAGACTGACGGGCAGGACACTGACCCTTTCGCCCCTACCCTATCAGGGTTGGCAATTAGTGGCTCTCGCAGCGACTCTCCCGCTACCGCGGGTTCAACCCACATGGACCCGGCTGGGGAACCTATGTTTGACCCGGATGCTCTCCATCACCCGAGGTCGGCAGAATGGCTCCCAGCCGCCCATGTAGCAAAATACCTAGAGAACTGGGTACGGCGCCCCCTTAGCAAGACGGCGCGCAACAAGCTCAGGGCAGAATGTCCTAGACCCCTGATCCCCAATAAAGTCTGTGAGACTCCTATTGTAGACCCTAAGATGATGCAGTTTCTTTCTAAGATGGGTTGGAATCCCCGTAAGGGTTTGGACTCAGCATTAAAATCATGCCAGGACAAACACCTGGACATTTTTGGCCCCCTAGCTAAATTATTCGACCTGGCCGAGCTAGCCAGAACCGAGAACAGACAGGTCGACCCGGAAGAACTCCGTGGTTGGGTACAGAGGGCAATCTGCATAGCAGGTAGCGTTATCACCTCCCTGTCTATAGAGCGGCGTAAAGCCATCCTTTTCAAAATCGAGCCTAAATTGGCCAACCTCGCCCTCGCGGAAGAGGGGAAAGATGCCCAGGGCCTGTTATTCGGAGACTCCTTTATCAAGGATTTGGGGCGCTTCGTAGGTGCTTCCACAGCCCTAGACAAGGCCCAGTCCTCCATGAAGAGGGTGTTTCAGGGACGGGTCTCTACCAGGGCCGGCAGATTCAGGGGCCGTCTGTCCGGCCAGTCAAATTTCAACTCCCGAGGATCGGGACGAGGCTCTTATAATCAGAGACCACCTTATCAAGACACAAGGCACCAGTCTTCCTTCTTCCCGTCTCGTGGAAGACCATGGCGCTCCAGAAGCTTCAGAGGGAACTCCGGTTCCAGACGCCCTTACGGTAAGACTACACCTACCTCATGTTTTTTCCAGTACCTGTGTAGGGGGCAGACTCCGTCATTTTTTCCATGCCTGGTTAGATATCACCTCAGATACCTGGGTTCTGGCCACTGTGAGGGGGTTTCACATAGAATTGGTAGACACCCGGTGTCGTATTCCTCCCCCTCACCCTATGGTACTTTCAAAGGCAAACCGTGCCTTAATAGATGAGGAGCTATTGTCACTCCACAGGAAGGGAGCAATAGAACGAGCTCCGCTGCCCCATTCTGGTGTCCTCAGCAACATCTTCCTTGTGGAAAAGAAAGGCGGCCAGATGCGCCCCGTTATAAACCTTCGGACCCTAAACTCCATAGTGCGCTATCGCCACTTCAAAATGGAGGGCATCCACCTCCTTCGAGACTTACTCCTACGCGGAGACTGGATGGTGAAATTAGACCTCAAAGATGCTTACCTGACAGTCCCGGTGACCGAGTCATCCAGGGACCTACTACGATTCCTTCGGAAAGGCGAAACGTGGAGATTCACATGCCTCCCTTTCGGACTCTCATCAGCTCCGTGGTTCTTCACCAAATTGGTGTGACCGGCCATGGCGTGGCTGCGCAGTCGCTGGGTAAGACTGATAGTCTATCTGGACGATATCCTCCTCATGGCACAAGATCGGGGGGTCCTCCTAGAACACCTTCAATGGACAATGGATCTACTGTGTCGGCTGGGTTTCCTGCTCAACGAGGAAAAATCCTGCCTATCCCCTTCCCGACACATGGAGTTCCTAGGGTTCACGGTAGACTCAGAAGCGGAGTCTCTCAGCCTCCCTCCGGCCAAAATACGCTCAATCCGCAAGGAACTGCGACGAGCCCCGACGTGCCACAAGCTGTCGTTACGACACCTGGCACGACTCATTGGACTACTGGCCTCCTCCATCCAGGCAGTGTTCCCAGCTCCGCTCCATTATCGGGCCCTTCAGCGCCTGAAGATAGCACACCTTCGCAAAGGGGCCTCGTATGCAGATTTGGTCTCCCTGGACTCGGAATCCTGAGACGAACTGACCTGGTGGATCCACAACCTATCCACCTGGAATGGCAAGGCCATCTTCGGCTCTCAACCGGAGTTCACGGTGGACTCGGACGCAAGTCTCCACGGCTGGGGCGCACACTGCAACGGTGTGACCACCGAGGGTCGCTGGACAGAAGCCGAGTCCCGACTCCACATCAAGGCCCTGGAACTACTAGCCGGTCCCTTTGCGATCCGGAGCTTTGCGAACGGCACGGCCAGTGCATGCATCAGGCTACGTATGGACAACATTTCAGCGGTTCGCTATGTCAACCACCTGGGCGGCACACGCTCAGCGATACTGGCCCGTTTAGAGAAAGATTTCTGGAACTATTGCTTTGCCAGGAACCTGATGGTCCAGGCGGAATACTTCCCCGGCCTTCACAATACTCATGCGGATTGGAGCTCACGCTATCTATCAGACAGCAGCGATTGGAAATTGGATACAGAGGTGCAAGAACAAAGAAATATGCAGACCGTCTCAATTATATGAATGAAACTTACTGCATTGACTGGAAAAAATATATCTATGGCATAGGATTGTAGGTTCACTTGTATATACTTTGTTTAATTAGGGTCTCTGACCATATTATTTCTAATAGCCAGGTTCTATATTTGGAACATCGCGCTATACATAGATATATTTTTTCCAGTCAATGCAGTAAGTTTCATTCATATAATTGAGACGGTCTGCATATTTCTTCTTGTGTTTATATTTGGGGTTAAGCCCCTCTGAGACAGCTGGAGTCTCATACTGGTACGTTGGTCTCTGCGTGACCCCTGCAGCCACTGCCCCCCTTTTGGGGAGGTTTTGAGGTGGTGGGTGCGGCGGCTATACAGGGACTTGGAACGTTGTGTTCCTTGCTCTCTTTTTTGGATACAGAGGTGTTCTCCACTATCTCATCCCTCTGGGGGCCCTTCACCATCGACCTCTTCACTTCCATGCTCAACGCCCAACTACCCGGTTCTACAGCTGGCGTCCAGACCCGGCCGCGGAAGCAGTGGATGCCTTCCTACAGGAATGGTCCAGCTCACACCTTTACGCTTTCCCTCCATTTGCCATGCTTCCCCGAGTGCTACTCCAAGTCCGACACCAGATGGCGGATTTGGTCCTACTAACCCCATTCTGGGGTACCCAGTCGTGGTTCCCACAACTCCTGGAACTGGCAATAGACGTTCCCGCACTCATGCCGTCCAACCAGGACCTTCTGCTGAACCCGTTGGGCCAACAACATCCCCTCCTACTGGACGGATCGTTACGGCTACTCGCATGGAGGATTTCAGGGGTCCTTGGGAAGTCCAAGGAGTTTCGGACACAACTCGACGCCTCCTGGCTGACGCATGGGCTCCCGGCACTAGACGCTCATACGAGACCGCTTGGAGAGCTTGGACTGGTTGGTGCCTGGCTAGGGACCTGGATCCCATGGCGGCTCCTGTGACGGCGATACTCCAGTTCCTCACATCATTATTTGAAGCAGGCCGAGCATATCGCACGATTAACCTATACAGATCGGCCATCTCCTCAGCTCATCAGGGTTTCAACGGCTGCCCAGCGGGCCAACATCCCTTGGTGTGCCGTTTACTCAAGGGTTCACGCCTCTCGCGTCCCCCCAGACCTCGATACACAGCCACATGGGACGTATACTGCGTCCTATCACTGATTTCCTCCTGGCCGACCAACTCACCCTGCAACAACTCTCTGCCGTGTTGGTATCACTATTCTGCCTCATTTCGTGCAAACGAGTCTCAGGTACGTGCCCTGGACCATGATGCGAGATCCTTCACCCCGGACGGGGTGACATTCAATATCTCCAGAAGGACTAAGATGGCCATACGTTCAGTCTCGTACCCGAGTTTCCCAACTACCCCTAAGTTGTGCCCAGTGACCTGTTTGAGAGAATTCGAACTTCGGACGAAGGCCCATCGGTCGGCTTCAACTCCTTAACTTTTCCTCTCAATCCGTCAACCCTTCGCTCCAGTATCCAGCACGACTCGGGCTCGTTGGGTGAAGTGGGTTATGTCACAGGCGGGTGTAGACACATCCATTTTTAGCTCCCACTCCACACGTGGGGCTTCAGCCACTTCTATGGCCTCTTCGGGGGCACGCCTGGAAGACCTTATGAGAATGGCGGACTGGTCCAGAGAATCCACCTTCAAGGAATTCTACTTTCGACCTCAGCCTCACGTTTTCTCGTCGGTCATTGCTCAGCTTTAAACTTGCAATATGAGCCTCCGTGTCTTGACATAAAATTACATGATTTTGCTATATCATGACAAAAAGTCATAATTTTATGAAAGACACGGAGGCGAGTATTGCCCCTCCCTTTTACTTATTTGTATAACCTTTTTCCCCCCCTGTTATATCTCGTTTTAGGGGGGTAGGTATAGAATTGCGCTCCATCACGTATGACTTATATGTACATCTGAATCATGACACTACACATACCTGGGGATTCTTGACTTAAGAAAGAATGGGGGGACACTAAGGGGTGACTGGATTTCCAATGTATCGTATCTTGGCATGTACAATTGGTGTTAGTACCGATTTAACCTTTGGGCTCCTGTTATTATGTTTTCACAGGTTGACTCACTTCTGGATGCATCGCATGAAGTGCATCTCTCTACACAGGACTTCTCCAAGTTAGCTGGAGTTCGGTGGTTAACGCTGAGGTGGACTCCCTATGGTTAACGTTTTATCATTCGTTCCTGGTTTTGTCCCTGTTATTGGGCATCTTCTGGTCAAGTATCCAGATGGACTTTGGGCCGTTGCCATTCTAGTTCTGGACTGTTCCTGGTTTCCTGTTTGCTGTTGGCGGGTAGCATCTCCAAAGAAAGAGGAATTGGATGGGAAGGTGCTGCCTATTATACTGGGACTTGATATGGGAGTGTCCTATCTCTATGGTTACTGTTTTTTCTTACTGTTTGTATCCTTTGCTGCTATTGGTGGACAGTAAAGAAAGGGATATGCAATACTCGCCTCCGTGTCTTTCATAAAATTATGACTTTTCGTCATGATATAGCAAAATCATGTAATTAAATGGTTGTAACTCATATAACATCATATAAAATTCATATACAACAAATAATATCTCATATATATATGTGAACAGTAGGAGGTGATTATATGTGATAATATATCTCAATGATGAACTATTATATGCAATGCAATCCTGTGTCCCAAAGAGAAGGACATTGAAATCCGGAAATAGGGGGAAGACGAATTTCTGTGGAATGGAACGCATGTTGCGTTCCAAATAGAAGGTAGTCGGAACCCGGAAGTATGTGGGAGACGAACGACGGAATGGAACGCACGTTGCGCTCCAAATAGAAGGTAGCCGGAACCCGGAAGT
Source organism: Pelobates cultripes (assembly GCA_933207985.1). NCBI lineage: Eukaryota > Metazoa > Chordata > Amphibia > Anura > Pelobatidae > Pelobates > Pelobates cultripes. Next base: position 260,768,690 of record OW240912.1, read on the forward strand.
AATTTGGAACGCACTTTGCATTCCAAGTTAGGACTGGCCGGAAGCGGAAGTAAACCGGCGAATCACTAGAAAAAGCCGCCGGTATTAAAGAAAATAGAAATACCGATTGAAAAAGCCCCTGGAAGGGGTGAAATGCGTCTCGGACTTTGCACTAGCCATTTGGCAGGGCTTGAATATAGCACTTTAGCTACAGACTTTTAGAATATTGTCTTATTTATTGTTTTTTATTGATTATTTTAATAATGTATTTGTAATACTTTTTTGAATAAATATTTGGCTGTATATCCCATATTGAATCTTCTATTGAGAAGTCTGTTAAGCGAAGTGGGATCTTTTTGGGAATTCTGGCAAATTAAGTGAGAATATCCATTCATCTTGGAACCCCTTCAAAGCTAAGTGGGACCAGCGATCCAGCTACGTGGTAATAGGAGAGGGACATCCTTGAAAAAGTCCAAAGGCGACATCAGTGAGAGCCACATATATTTGGCTCTAGGCTTGTGAGTACTTCACTTAAATCTTACATTGCCTATTTGCATAGACTTTATTACACTATTTTGTGTTTTGCATATATCGTTTACAGAAATACCCAGAAGTGTGACCTACCTACTATTGTATGTATTTATTTGAGAAAATGTAATAGTATGCAGTATAAACTTCTTGTCACTACCACCACCAGCATTTGTTTATCCCTGAATTTAAAGAATGTGTATGTTTGAATTTCAGGGAAACCGCCTGATAGGAAACTGTCAACGGCGGAGTATTAAATTTAGTATTTGTTTCTATGTTTTGTGGTTTTTCTTTAAGCATGTGGTATTTATCTGTTGGGTAGTGTGGTATGCTGGGGTTGTTTGTGAGAGTCGAAGGAAATTGCCATTTGTGAGTTACAGAGACAGTTATTTTGCAAATTATTCAAAAATTGGATAATGTCAATTAAAATAGCATCCATAAATGTCCAGAGTCTAAACAATCCAATAAAGAGATGTATATTAAGTAAGAAATTATTAGAAGATAAAATTGATATGTGTTTTATACAAGAATCCCACTGGAAAGACAATAGTCAGGATCAGTGGAAATTTTCTAGATTTCCAATTATCTTAAGTACAAAACTAGGGGGAAAAAAAGTGGGATGGCTATCATCTGTTCAGCAAAAATTAAATTTGAATCAATATACATAGAGAGAGATCCTAATAGTATATGCTTGATAGCAGTTTGTAAACTAAATGACAAGTTTAACACCTTGGTAAACTTATATGTCCCTAACGAATTTTCACAAAAATTCTTTAAAAAGATATTTAGTAAAATGTACAAAATTAAAAAAGGTATTCTTCTTATAGACGGAGACTGGAACACGTTATAAATGAAAAATAGGACAGAAAATCAGATATAACATGTAAAAGGTTGAACGTCTATAAAAAAGAGGTGAATGGCTGCAGGATACTTTAAATGAGTATGAGCTCTTTGACATTTGGACGGTGCAGCACCCAAATGAAAAGGATTTCACTTTTTATTCTAAAGTTCATAACAGCTATTCTAGAATTGATTTTTTTCTTGACAGATTCAGTAAATTTAAGTAATTTTACATAATCAAACATAGGTCCTATTACGTGGACTGACGACTCTTCAAGCGACGTCACAATCCAAAACGATTTAGCCTATAAAACTAGTCTACAATGGAGATTGGAGGAAACAATTTTACTTGCTAAGGAAAATAGAGATCCCTTGGATCTCTTAGCTAAGGAGTTTATTACACTAAACGACAAGGGTAACATCTCTAATGAAACGTTATGGGCAACATTAAAGTGTGTAATGAGGGGCAATTTAATTCAATTAGAAGCTAAATCTAGGAGGAAAAAAGGTGCTGAACTATCAGACGTATATATAAAGCTTGCAAAAACTGAACAAATTAATATAAAAAAATCCTTTTTAGATAACTGCTAATCAAATTAAAACAATCCAACTACAGTTAAATCTTACTTACTGATAGAGTGAAGAAAATGATCTTGTTCTGCAAACAAAAATTGTATAGTAGTAGTAGTAATAAAGCAGGGAAACTACTATCTAAGAAGCTTAAATCTTGGGGGTAAAAAAACAACTAATAAAAAAAAATATTGAAGGAGGTAAAACCCTTCTTTCTCCTCACCAAATAGGGAATGAATTTCCAAACTACTGTGCTTTTTTTTTAATACAATTTATCAGAAACTAAAAACTCTAAAGCTGAGATAAAATGATTTTTAATAAAATCCCTCTCCTTTTAAATAAGCCAGAAAAACTAATCAAATTAAATAAAGGTATAACAAATGAAGAAATCAAGACAGTAATTAACAATCTATAGAATGGGAAAGCTCACAGTCCAGACGGCTACACTGCCCCTTTCTATAAAATATTCGAACCTCTAATATCTCCTTTGCTATGCAAATTGTTTACAGAAATAAGTTCTGTTAAGAGAATATTTTCAAAGTTGTTGAGCGCTACAATCTTAACCATTTCCAAACCAGGTAAAGATCCAAATTTTATTACTAATTACCGCCTGATCTCACTTTTAAATTAAGATATAAAAATATTCTCAAAGTTTTTGCAAACAGACTAAGTTAAGTCATTCCTGAGTTAGTAAGTAATGATCAATTGGTTTTTGTAACAGCGAAATTGGGCGGTGATAATCTTTGGAAGATTGCCAACATGACACTGAAGATAGACAAAGAACATTTACCAACTGTTTTCATCGCTGAAAAGGCGTTCGACAGAGTGAGTTGGAAGTTTCTAGCTAAAACTTTAACAGCATTTGGAATAGAAGGGACTTTTAAAGATCTAGCAATGTCACTATACACACTTCCCAAAGCAAAAGTATAAGGTAATGGTTTGAACTCACATTGGTTCGATATTAGGAACGGAACTAGTCAGAGGTTCCCATTGGTGTCTCTGATGTACGTTCTTTCTATCGAACTTTAAGAGTTTGGAGTGTTTTCTTTAAGATGGGTAGAGGTGAATTAAGTAAAGTGGATGCCTAGATATGCTAGGGATGGATTCTCAAAGTCCACTCAAACTGATACATTTACTTCAGCAGCTATATCTGTAGGGAAAACTTACGTTTTTCTATGTTATTCACAGTATGAAACCTGACCATAACATGACAGCAAGTTAGGTAGGGTAGATAATGAGGTTTCTGATTTTACAAAAAACTGCAATTTGTTGTCAGTGAACAGAGAAAGAGATTGCTAACCAATTGCTCGAACTAGTAAAAAGGGTGTGAGCAGAAGGACACTTTACAAAGGTTCCTAAATTGTTGTTACATTTTAGCCACCCTTTGCCCATTACAAGTGCAGGGTCTGTATAATATAATTGGTTGTAGTTAAATGTGTTGTGTGCTCTCCTGTCCTGCTGTACCTGCTACCAACAAGGTGGATTTTGCTGTGGAACCTATGCAGTGCCCTTTGTTGGTAGCAACAGCTATATGCACTTCCTGAACAGCAAGGCTTGTTAATTTGTATATTCAGGTAGATTTGCATATTGCTTATTCTGCAGGCAGGAGAGATATTTTGTGTTAATTATTGTCTTCCCCACCCCTTTATAAATATGTAATTATGTTATTATTAGTTCCTGTTTGTCTTCTAATGTGATTTGATTGTTTATATTTTAATGAGTTGTCACCTTAAGTTTTATATAATGAGCCTATGGGCTAGTCCCTAAAAAAAAATAAAAAAAATGAGTATGATGAGTATGTTACGTAGCTACTGAGCTACATGGCTGCATAGCTGAAAAGTGACTTGCGTCCATCAAGTTCAGCCTTCCTCATATGTGTTTTTGCTGTTAATCCAAAAGAAGGCAGAAAAAACCCAGTCTGAAGCGCTTCCAATTTTGCAACAAACTAGGAAAAAAATCTTTCTTGACCCCAAAATAGCAGTCAGATGTTTCCTGGATCAAGCAGCTATTATCCCACTAATTAGAAATTATATCCCTGTAGTTATGTTTTTGCAAGTATTTATCCAATTGCAGTTTAAACATCTATATGGACTCTGATAAAACCACCTCTTCAGGCAGAGAATTCCATGTCCTTATTGCTCTTACTGTAAAAAAAACTTTTCTTAGAACAGCCTGAGGTATGTATATCCCCTAATATGCCTGCAAACACTAAGTAGTAGGAAGTTGTAAATACAATTTTATCATATCTGTGGTTATTTTTTATGTTCATCAATATCAGATTATGAGCAAACAGAAATATGAAAACAAACTTCTTGTTAAACTATAAGTGATATATTTTTACTGATTTAAATTATTTAAATAAGAAATAGCTATTATTTTATTATTAATATAAGTTTTTAATCTTGGCTGTGAAGGTAAAAATAATAGGGTGAAAATAGTTGTTCGCTGTTTGTTCATGGCTGAAAGGCTTATGGGAATTAGGGATGTGCATGGGGAAAATCGGCATTCTGAAATTCAATTCGGAACTTCGGGACTTCAGCACTTCGGTTCAGTTTCTTTGGAATTTTCCCACGCTTTGTAATTTGACTCATAACTCTCTGATTGGTTACTTTCAATCCACCAATCAGAGTGTTATGAGTCAAATTATACAGCATGGGAAAATTCCAAAGAACTTTCCCACGCTGTGTAAACTGACACAGAGCACTCTGATTGGCTGGATTTCAAGCTAACCAATCAGAGTGCTGTGACAGGTAAATGTAGAGACTTACCTGTCAGTCTCTTCATTTACCTGTCAGAGCACTTTGATTGGATGGCTTAAACCAACCAACCAACCAACCAGAGTGCTCTGAGCCAAATTGCAGGGCGGGGCAAGGCTTTATAAGCCTTCCCCCGACCTGCAGAGCTCAATCTACGTGGAGCCCTCCATGTGTGAAAAAAGATGGGGTTTTTTTGCGCTCAGTTTTTTTTTTTCAAACTGCATCGGTTATTATGGATTTTTATTTGGCCTTTTTTGGGACTGAAAAAATAAGATTTTAGAAGAAAGAAGACATCAAATGGTAAGTTTTATTTTCTTTTTTTTTTACAGGTATCTAGTTAAAAGACCCTCCTCATTATTTTTAGGGTGAGGGGGGTAGGTAGGGGTTATTTTTGGGGGGAGAGAGGGGTGACTAGTGGGGTGACCCCTAGTCATGTTGGGGGCAGTTTAAATTTATATTTAGGGCCCCCACCCGCCGCTCAGGGGTGGGGGCAAGGAGGGAGTACACTAGGTCCCCCCCCTTATTGGTATTTAGGGCCCCCACCACTCAGATGTGGGGGCAAGGGGGAGGACAGTAGGTCCCCCATTATTGGTATTTAGGGCCCCCACTCACCGCTCAGGGGTGGGGGCTGGAGGGGAGGACAATAGGTCCCCCCCTTATTCTAATTTAGAGCCCCCACCCGCCGCTCAGGGGTGGGGGCTGGGGTGAGGACAATAGGTCCCCCTCTTATTCTAATTTAGGACCCCCACCCACCGCTCAGGGGTGGGGGCCAGGGGGAGGACAATAGTTCCCCCACTATTGATATTTAGGGCCCCTACCTGTCACTCAGGGGTGAGTGCCGGGGGGAGGACAATAGGTTCCCCTCCCTTATTCTTCTTTAGGGCTCCCACCCGCCATTCAGGCTGCTCACTGTTTAATAGACATGCCCCTACTTGCGGTACAGCAAGTAGGGGCCTAATATACTAATACTAAGTAATCTTTACTTAGCATTAGTAAATTTGGCTGAAAGACCAATTTAGGTCTTTCAGCCTTTTAGTAGATAGCTCCCTAACACCTTGGGAATTAGGGAGTTATTTAATTATTCATTCCTGTCATTCCATTGACTGGCTAAGTAACTTACATTTTATATGAATGTATGTTACTTGATTGTTGTAAGTGTTGCAAATGCTTACTGCTGAATCCTGGCTATGTTTGTATACGTTTTATTTAAACTTGTATACAGTGTAACATTCTTCATTCTTCCACTGGGTATATTAGTACTTGGGCAATACTGTGCTTCGGAACTTCGGCACTTCAACACTTCGGCAACTTCGGCACTTTGGAACTTTGGCAATTCGGCACTTCAGCAATTCGGCAATTCAGCTATTCTGACATTCGGATGTATCCGAATGTCCGAATTGCCTAAAATTCGTCCGAATTGCCATTCGGAATGAAACTAATTGCACATGTCTAATGGGAATATCTGAAGGCAATTTTGGACTCTGAGTACACAAAGGTATTATTGAAATGTTGGAAACGGATAAGTATAATTGACGATTGAAGACTAATACACAATACCTTACTTTTCCTGGTAAGAATTACTTCTATTCTTCATCTTTGATCTGAAATATATTCAGAATTATGATGGAGGATGGGAGGGCCATAACCCACATGACTTGAGTTGGGTTCTGAAACCCCTTGATCTAATTTTGGCCCCATTTTATTGCTAGTCTCATTTAATTTTGAGAGAAAAGTAATATCTCCAATTATGCAAAGAAGTAAGTTAATTACACAGCATGGGGTGGAATTGCTACGGGTGCAGAGTTTTAATGTAGGTGGTGCACAATTAACAAATCATGGCATTGGGTTAAAGGAACACAAGAGCATTAAGAATATAAACATGTATCTATAGCTTTAATCTATTTGTGTTACCCCTTGCAATGTAAAGGCTCAAAGGAAGACATTTACTTATCTCATTATGCCTGTTTTTATCCTGCAGGCACGCTTCCTTCTCTGAGATTAGCAATCTGCATGATCTCAGTCACTCCAACGCTTTTTCAAAGGAAAGCTGAAGGGAGACTAGGGCAGCACAAAACCAGGATTCACCACTGCATAGCACCAAAAGGTAGACAGCCACTAGAGGTGGAGTTAACCCTGGCAGGTAATTATTTTTGCAATTATTATTGCAGTTTATTATACACTGCAATAATTACCACTGCAGTGTTAAGGGACCCAATACACTGCACCAGACCACTTCAATAAACTGAAGTGGTCTGAATGCCTATCATGTCCATTTAGAGAGGCAAGTGCGCAAACAAGACCATCTGATTAGAAGAGTGGGAATAGTTTAACTTGACTATTTGGACATAAATGTCTAAAGTTGCAGTCAGAGTGACAGCCACTAGAGGTATTCAAGTCTGCAGAACTGCAATTCTTTCAGTTGCATTAAGACAGGGGTTCTCAACGTTAGTCAAAGGGGCCCCCTACCAGTCCAGAGTTTAGGGATTACCTGGGTGTGTCTAAGGTGTTTAGAAAAAGAAAAAAAAAACACCTTAGAGTCTAAGGTGTTTTTTTCCCTTTTTCTAAACACTTGAGACACACCCAGGTAATCCCCAAATCCTGGACTGGTAGGGGGTCCTGAGGACTGGGTTGAGAACCCCTGCATTAAGACGAAGTGGTCTGGATGCCTATAGTATCCCTTTTATTACAGCAGGTGTAGACTTTATACATATATGTTTATATAATACTATGAATTAATTTGACCACAGAGTTCCTTTTCATAGAAATATGCTCTTTTTGTTCAGTAACACTCACATTCTAACACCAAACCTTCTTAATTTTAACTTTTTCGATCTTCAATACTAATGGCAGCATGGGCAATAAATATACTCTCTGGCCTAGGATGGGTTCATATTTTCAGATAAATATCAAATATTTATTGTATACCTGTAGGTCAACACACTTTTGACAATAGTTTGTCAATCTTCATTTCTTTGTTGTTTTTTTTTTTTGTTTGTTTTTAAGCTCACTGCGTCAATATAATGAGTCATCAGTTCACATAAACGTATAAATTCATGTTTAAATGACTTGTTTCCATAGACCTGATTTTATAGAACAGACAAATACACAATTAATCAGTTTCTCTGAAATAGCAATTGTTTTCATGCTTAAAACAATGTAAAGAAAAAAGGTGCCTAGTAAAACTCATTTACAGGGTTACGGGAAATGTATTTTGAAGTTAAGTAGGTTGTGGTTTTATATTTCCTTTCTCTATTGCCCTCTTTCTTTGAGACATCTCAGATTTTAAATTGTTTAAAACGTTGCCATATATTGCAACACTCCCAAGTTCTGAGAATTAACCAGTCATTAAAAATGTATTTAATATTAAAAAAAGGTTAACATTATATAAGGTATATAATTATAAATAATTTAGTTTTTCACTATAGTTAGTTATATTTGGTAACGCATTTATTCATTATGCAGGCTCACTGTTAGCAAAGATAATCACAGACTTGCTGAGTTTACCTTATTTCCTTGTTTTTAATAGAGTGAAGCTGGATTTGGATGTAATCTGCTGGAAAGTCGGTTATTCTAAATACACTTTATTTTGTTTTGTCCCTGCTATCGAATGATCTTGCATTCACTGGGCAAGTTGGGCCTTGGTTAAATTTAAAGGGACACTAGAGTCACCAGAACAACTAGAGCTTATTGAATTTGTTCTGGTGAGTAGAATCATTACCTTCAGGCCTTTTGCTGTAAAAACTGTATTTTCAGAGAAAATGCGGTGTTTACATTACAGCCTAGTGATAACTTCACTGGCCACTCCTCAGATGGCTGTTAGAGATCCTTCCTGGGTCATGGCTGCCTAAAATGCATCCAAACATTCAGTGTCTCCTCGCTCTGCATGCAGACACTGAAATTTCCTCATAGAGATACTTTACTTTACATAGGACACGAGGCCATGAGTTTAGACTGGAAGAAAGAAGATTTCGTCTAAGGCAAAGGAAAGGTTTTTTTTACTGTAAGAACAATCAGGATGTGGAATTCTCTGCCTGAGGAAGTGGTTTTATCAGAGTCCATACAGATGTTCAAACGGCTACTAGATGCATACTTGCAAGAACAGAATATTCAAGGATATAATCTTTCATTGTAGGGTAATAACTGCTTGATCCAAGGATAAATCTGACTGCCATTCTGGGGTCAAGAAGGAATTTTTTTCCTAGCTTGTTGCAAAATTGTGCTTCAAACTGGGTTTTTTTGCCTTCTTTTGGATCAACAGCAAAAAACAAATGTGAGGTAGGCTGAACTTGATGGACGCAAGTCTCTTTTCAGCTATGTAACTATGTAACTATGTAACTAAAAAGATACATTGATTCAGTTCATTTTTATGAGGAAATGCTGATTGGCCAGGGCTGTGTTTGAATCAGGCTGGCTCTGCCCCTGATCTGCCTCTTTGTCAGTCTCAGCCAATCCTATGGGAAATCATTGTGATTGGATCAGGCTACCACTTCTGATAATGTCAGCAGACTGTTGTTTTTCTGAGTCTAACAGCATGCACAGTTACAGCTTCAGGATTGAATACAAAAATATTTTTACTATATTTATGGAGGCATGAGGTGCCCAGGGGGGCTAGATGGTGGTGTTAACACTATAGGGTCAGGAATACATGTTTGTGTTCATGACCCTATAGTGATCCTTTAAACTATGAATTTAAAGGAACACTATAGCGTCACAAATACAAACGTGTATCCTTGTCACTATAGTTCTAATAGTTGTGTTTAGGTAACCAGCACCTTTGTCAGCAAGTTGAAAGGTGATTTGAATCACCTTTTTCCAGCAATGCACAGGTTGCCTCACGGCTGGCTGCCTCTGCTCTTCCCCCTCGGCTGAGATCATCAGACTTGATGATCTCAGCCAATCCAATGCTTTCCCATAGGAAACTATTGGGAGGCTATCTTGCATGCATGGCAAAATGCCGGTCATAGACATACATTGAGTAAATGCATTTTCATGAGGAACATACAGAGCATCCATACAGAGAATGGAGACACTGAACGTCAGTGCTGCACATTAAGTCACTGCCACTAGAGGTGTTCCTAGGCAGTAATGCCTAGGCAGTGTCTCCATTATAATGCCTGCAGGGACAAGCAGTAGACATCAGAACAACTACATTAAGCTGTAGTTGTTCTTGTGACTATAGAGTCCCATTAAATAATAACAAGTAGCAATTATATAAATAAAGTATTAACAGGCTTGATGTCTCCCAAAGTTCACCATCTGATGGTATAGAAATGTAGCCTGTGCATTACGGTGATTTACTAAGTGGAGCTGCCGAAATTAACATAGAGGCATAGAGCCATTCATGGAATACCTGTCACAACTGAGGCAGGAGCATCATTTCTGGTGTAAATTCTGGCAATTTTCATAGGAGCATATTTTCTATCGCATGGCACAACTGATAAAGGAGCCTCAAAGTGAGTGCTAAACATAACCCTTAAAATCTGTTTGAAGTACTGCTGAGCCTTTGCTTTTAACCCAGTGATTAGCTCTGACGCCAAGTGGATTCTGAGCTTGCAGGACACAGAGTGAAAACTCTGGGTTTGAAAAGACCCTATTCATGCATGCCCCCTCCCTCTCATGTTACAATCTTGATGGGAATCTCCTGGATGTGACATCAGGAGAAAGAATACATATGAAGTTGGGTTAGTGGTAGGATTGGTGTTAGGGTAGGCATAGGGTTGCTGTTAAGGTTTGAGGTAGGATTATGAGTAGGGTTAGGTTTAGAAATAATGCGTATAAACGTTTAAAATTTCTCAAATAGTGTCAAATTATATTACAAGAGGATGAGTCAAGGGTCATCTCACTTGTGCCAATATGAAGTAACATATAACTTTAGCTTAATGAATCAGTTTGGTGTATGGATAATGCCATGCAGTCTCACTGCTGAATTCTCTGCCATTTAGAAATTATGTGCAGCCCTAGCCACATCTTCCATGGCTGTGACTGACACAGTTTCCACAAAAAATGGCTCAATTTTCAATCAAATCTGACAGGACAGTGCAGTGCAGTTTCTTTAGAACGCTTTATCTCCTGTACTATGACTTCTCTGCCTCCTAACCAATAATCATGCCCCAAGCCTTTCCCATTTGTGCCAGTGATATGTTAAGAGTTTCAGCTAATGCTCTCAGCCCATCACTGGCTTAAAAAGGACAGATGATAGGTGCCACAAAAAGCACTTTGGGGTTATATTGTTCATTGTCTGTAAGACTGCATCTAAAACCTCCAAGCACTATAACAACGTCAATGAGATGAAGTTGTTATGGTGTTGTGAAGTAGTTGTGTAAATAAAGTTTGTTTAAAAAAAAAAAACTTGAATAAGAATTTGTTGGTCGTGCCTGGCATTTAATATTTTGTTTCAATATTAAATGTACAAAAAAAAAAAAACACTGGAAAAATCTAGACATGCAGAGTGATGTACCATAACTGTGACATAATAAAATCAAATCACAATTTAACCCTGCACTCAGACTTCTATTTCTTTAGGGCGTCTGTATTTGCCATAATATTTTGACCCAGGATATACCATGTGGTGTCCATAGTCTTTAAAGTCCAACTAAATTATGATATAAAATAAAGTCATTAAGTGGTTAAGAAAAGTTTCACAATGCTATTTTTTAAAATTGTTTATCAGGAATAGTTATGGCAAAAGTCAGCTTTCTAGCTTAAGAGGAAAGAAGACCTGATTCGTTTTCAATTTACATATTGAAAACAATTCTTGGAATTAAAGGGACACAGAAAAAATAACCCAGATTAAGGGGATTTAATCGCATATGTTTTTTTTGGTAAAAAGTTTCCCCCCTTTATCGTGACCTTTGTTACACTATGGTTTATTTTGAGAATGGAATAAAGATTATTTTTTTAATAGTTTTATATTTACTTTCATTGCTGAATAATTTTGGTAATTGATGACAAATCTCCCTTTGATGTGGCTGAATGTCTTCATATCTTGATTATTAAAGGGACACCTTATGCACCTCCACCAATTTAAACTTAATCTAAACCTGTGACACCTAAACTTCATCCCCCCTTGCGTATGTGCATGTCAGCCTCCTTTACGGGCACTTCCAGAACAGCCCCTGAAAGTTAGGGTAGCTGCCATAACAGGTATAACCATGCAGAGCATGGTCACAGAATACAAGTATTTGGCTGCCCCAGTGGGACATGCAGTCCTTCCCATTATGCTGACAATGGGAAGACAGGGTGGAGGATAGGCACTGCTTAAGGATATATAAACAATAAAAAAACTAAGGTTTGGTAGCATAACCATCAGATCATGTTGTGTAGTTGTGGTGCTTGGAATGTCCCTTTAAAATATTGTCAGACATATTATGCTAAAAAATATGAATATTATTCTAACAACTATCCCTACAACATCTTAATTGCACTTAATGATGAAATTTCCTAGCATTAAGGCAAAAGGTCAGTTTCAAAAGGAAGGAAGTGCTTACTTATTTGTCTGTCTACTCATTTGTCCTCCAGTCTGTTGCTCATAAGTCAAAGCATTATCTACTGAGCGTATTGTTCAGAATGTTTTCTATTGAACGAAGGGCATAGAAAGCATTTAGGAAGAGGAGAACATGTTCTCCGTGGTTTTAATCATTGTTTTCAGCATTGCAAATCTTACAACCACGGCAGAGCGTGATGAGGCAAGTAAGTCGTCTAAACTTCGTGATTACTATTTAAGGAGTGCTGTAGTGTTAACCTGGTGTTACCTTTCTCCTGTTTACAAAGCAGCTGTAATGTATTCATAATGTTAGTTTTCATTTTTCTAGATTGTTTACAGTATCATATTGAATTATTGTTTATATAGATTTGAAAATAGTAGATCAAGACAGTAATTTTTTTCTTTGAAATCCTGCATTGGTGGTCCCTTATTGATCCACTTGGATTTATATATAGTTATATAATATTTTCTTATATCCTTTTAAAAATAGTCCATTCAAACTGTGAGTTAATGTAATCAAAGTGGCAAAAATTAACATACTTGCCAGCTGTCCCGATTTTCACAGAATATTCCTAGTTTTTGGTCTCCTGTCCTGCTATACAATTGTACTCGGTTCTGCATTTGAAAAATGTCATACAAAATAAATCTAATAGCACTTACACAAAATGCACTTTAAAGGACTTGTGACACTAAGCCACCACTTACACTCAGCTTGCATAAACTATAGATAGAGATAGGGTAAAAGTGGGCTTCTTTGCCTATTGTTGGTGCTGTGCTGTAAATAACCTTACTATTCCAAGGATGTGCTCCAGAAATGCTGGGAGATTGGTGATATAATCTGCAATATAAGCAATTGGTAGGTCTTAATTATATTGTTATATACGGTGGTACCTCGGTTTACGAATATAATGCGTTCTCCGGGACGTTTCTTATTGCAAAGAATTTGTAAACCGAAACGCGGTTTCCCATAGGAATGCATTGAAAACCAATTAATCTGTTCTGGAGGTCAGAAAAAAGTCAAAATGAGCTGGCATGGAAACCAACCCACAATGCAGAACACACAGTAAAAGGCATGCAAACGACAAAGCTCAGCTCCCTACCTTTCCACAGCTTGAGAAATGCACCAAAAAAGTTCCAAAAAGTCCCCAAACCACTTCAAAAAATTTCCAGAATGGCACCAAAACTCGATGCACAAAGCTGCCCCAACACCTCCACCCTCGAAGCCACGTGCTACCCACATACTTCAAAATGCACAGGGGTAGCAATAAAAACCTCCCAGGCTCAATGCATTCTGGGAAAACTTGCTTTGTATTGCAAAAAAAAATTGTAAACCAAGGCATTATTTTCAATGGATTTTCATTTGTAAACCGAGGCATTATTTTTAATGGATTTTCATTTGTAAACCAAAAATGATGTTAACAGAGGCGTTTGAAAACTGAGGTACCACTGTATTGGTATGGCTATAAGTTATATGACTAGGGTCATGTAGCAGAGACATAGTGTGTAGTACTTTGGAAACTAGTGGGTAAGGCCAACAATGTAAAACTGCTTTCTTGATTGTTCTGTTTCAAAGTGGACATTTTTTTTTAAGCTATAGGTCACTGCATTCATAAAAGTGTAGTTTCATTACAGCACTATTCAAAAGTTACAGTTAGTGTAAAGTTAGGATTTAGTGTAAAGTTAGGAGGTGTGAAATGTTAGGATTAGTTAAAGAAATACTGTAGTTCAACAAACTGAAGTGGTTGTGGTGCCTGGAGTCCATGAATGATGGTTCTGCATCAGTAATAAACCATTTATTTACTGTTAGGTAGAGATTCTCAGTGAAAGGCTGCATGCAGCACAGCCTCAAATAATGATAAGGTGCTATGCGTTATGCCATACCCAGTGGTGTATCCTGGTTTTGTGCTGCCCTAGGCAGGACAAAACTCAGGCGCCCCCCCCCCCTCCGCGACAGCCCCCCCCCCAACCCTTCCCCCCCGCCCCGCCTTCTACACACATTCACTGACAGATACACATACACTCGCTAACAGAAACACACACACTAACAGACACACTCACTAACAAACACACTCACTAGCAGACACACACACTCACTGACACACAGTCAGACACACACATACACACTAACAAACACAGTCAGACACACACACTAACAGACACACACTCACACTCACACAGTCAGACACACACTCACTGACACACACACACTCACAGGCAGACACACTCACACTAACAGACACACACACACTAACAGACACACACACTCACTAGCAGACACACACACACTAGCAGACACACACTCACAGGCAAACACACACTCACTGACACACACACACTCACAGGCAGACACACTCACACTAACAGACACACACACACACACACACACACTAACAGACACACACACACTAGCAGATACACACACACACTCACAGGCAAACACACACTCACTGACACACAGTCAGACACACACACTAACAGACACACACTCACTCACTAGCAGACACACACACCCACACAGTCAGGCACACACACACTAACAAAACACACACATTAACAGACACACTCACAGACATATACACACACTCACATTAACACATTTTTATTTACCCCCTGGTGGTCCAGTGGCTGCTGGGCTGGGTGGGCGGCTGGCGAGGGAGCTGAGCAGACTGCTCAGAGGAAGAGCTCCCCCACCAGCCGCCTGCCCAGCCCAGCGCCCAGTGTCAGTTAGCATGTCAGTTAGCCGCGAGGCTAACTAGGCATTTGCCCTGGGCATTTGGGGGGGCGGCGTTTTTTGCCGCCCACTGGAAAATGCCGCCCAAGGCAAATGCCTTGTTTGCCTCGCGACTAATACGCCCCTGGCCATACCAGAAGTAATAGGCAATGATTTTGAGGGAACATCATATAAGCGCTCCCAACCAATTACTGCCCCAATTCCTGGTATAAATTTGTATGGCACAAACCAGAAGCACAGCTCCTCCTCTACCATATCGTCATATTATTAATAATGAATCTTAAAGGGTCACTGTAATCAACAAGATGACTTCAGCTTGCCACAGTGGATATATTCCATAAATTGCCTTGGCATTGTCTCACAGTATAACGTCAACCTAATTTGGAATTGTTTGACAAAAACCAAGGCTATTATCAGCACCCAAAGATGACTCCATTTTGCAATATCCCTTTCATCCAACATGGACAGCATAGTTTAGCTTATAGTGCTGGGAAGTGTTTATTTTTCATTATCAATGCGGCCAAGGAAGGAGCAGTTTCGAGGCTCAGGTTTATGTCAAACTATTTCTTATGCAGTGCATGCTGTAAAACAAACAAATAAAACACACAGGTCACTAAATAACATTTGCCGTGAGGCCATGGTGATATTAATTAAGATTTTATATATAAACATAAAAATAAACTAGTTTAGCATTAACCCCTTAAGGACCAAACTTCTGGAATAAAAGGAAATCATGACATGTCACACATGTCATGTGTCCTTAAGGGGTTAAAGGGACACTATAGTCACCAGCACAACTTTAGTTTAATGAAGCAGTTTTGGTCTATAGATCATGTCTCTGAAGTCTCACTGCTCAATTCTCTCCCATTTAGGAGTTAAGTCAGTTTTGTTTCTGTTTAAACAGCACTAGCCACAACTCCCCAGTCTGTGACTGACACAGCCTGCATGAAAGTAATATGGTTTCATTTTTAATCAGATATAACTTAGCAATAGTGAAGACATTCTAAATTAAACAGACTGTGCAATAAAGGAAGGATAAACATTAGATGACCCTTTACATCACATGTAGGGAGGTGTGTCTAGGGTGCCATAAACAAAATTATCTTACTTCTAAATGGCAGCGAATTGAGTAGTGAGAATTCAGAGGCATTACCTGGACACCAAAACTGCTTTATTAAGCTCATGTTGTTTTGGTGAGAATAGGGCTCATTTAAACCAACATGTATTAGCCAGTCAGCCATATATAAAACTGAGTGCCTTAATCAAACAGATTCCAAAACAGTCTATTTGAAGGAGATCAACCTTAACCTAATAATACACCACAGCAATTAATAAATACTAAAACAACATTACATGTAAATATTCCTAAATATTTACAATTACATTTATAGGGTGGGGTGGGTGAAAGACATTGCTCAGAAAGTCGCTTGGCACAGGCAAGTAAAGGGGTAAAACAGTGTGTATATATATACACACACACACAAAGATTTTGTTTTTTTTCACCTTGATCTGCTATTACCATTCAACAAAGTCCCTTCACAATGAGTTTGGAGTTATGTCGGCAGGAGAGGTGGGGGCTGGACTGGAGATAGTGTGGGCGGGAGGAGGTAGGTTTAGAACTCAAGCAGGGAGCTAGAAGGGAGGTAAAGGCAGAAGCATTCTGTGGTGGGACGAGAGGGGGCGAAGCCTGAGGCACTCAATCTGATGGTTACTGATTCAGACATAACACTGGCCCTGGTCATAGCAACCCCCTAGTGAGGGGCACCCGGGGCGAACCACCCTTAGTACGCCACTGAGTCAAACACACAAGATTAATCCATAGGTACAAGAAACATGTAGTTCACAACATGGCTGTCAAAGGGGATGCAATTTACTGAAGGCTCGTTAATTTTCAGCAAAGACACTAAATGTTGTATCAATGTGTTCTATTACCTTTCAAGATAACATTTTTGTAAAAATAAATAAATCATACTTACATTAAATATTTGCCACATACTTACACTACGTGAATGCAGAAATCAGTCACTCCTGGTTTTAATGTGTTCTGGAGACTTCCATTAATTAGATTTTAGTAGTAGACAATCTCATCTTAGCTTATGCAGATGCAAAAGGGGAGGAGACATCATGTCAGTTTTGGTTAACTGGGGAGTTCTGACATTTTTTAACAGGTTATTTTCTGCTGAATGTTGACTATTTCTGTTGTCATCATTGTAATAGGTTCTGTTATGTCTTTGATATCAAGGTAACATTCATCATGTAATAAAGTTTTCACTTGGCAATACAAATTTACAGAACTTACTACAATGCAAAATGTATGAGGGTTTGGGTTGTGCAAATCAGCATAAGAGAGTGAATACTGAAGGTGCACTTTCTTCCCCAGGTACCTCATTGAGCTAGACAGGTGAATATCAATCTCCACTTAATGCAGCTCTATCACTTTTTGGGATATTTGCATATATTGCATCTTGGTGTGTGGGGGCTGAAGCGAGAACCTCTATCTTAGCTGAACCACTATCTTGCAGGAACTCTCATCTTTCTGTTGGTGTCGCTCTTTAGCTCCTAGCACTTCATCCATTATAAGCTTTGTCACTGTTGTACTCATGTATGTGTGCTTTAGAGCAGTGCTCCTCAGTCCTCTCCTCAAGGCACACCTAACAGTTCAGGATTTAGGGATTACCCAGGTGTCTCTAAGGTGTTTAAAAAAAACAAAAAAAAAACACCTTAGACACACCAGCGTAATCCCAATCCTGGACTGTTAGGTGTGCCTTGAGGATTGGGTTGAGGAGCACTGCTATAGAGGATGCCACACGGCTGTGGTCATGGGGAAACACTAAAAGAACCTTCTTGCAGAGGGACTTGACAAAACCTGACAGTGGACAATCTGTCATTTGTTCAGTTTTGTCAACTTAAGACCATGCCATAAGACAAAGTAGTCCCTACTTTGCCTTATGATATTTTTTGATTTAGCTAGCATTTCAACAAAACTCCAGTGCAGTCAATATACATATTTAATAGAGATTACATCTGTATGGAATTACTCAAAAGTGACAGAGTTTATGAGAACACTGGGAATGGACATCAACTCAAATAGCGTACCCTTCAGTGCATCCTTGTTTACATCTCATACAAGTTTTAGCTCACTTGTGCCATTACAGAACGAACTTAAGCCTGTAGTAAAACACAGTGGTCTACAGAGGATCCTGCAAGATGGTGGTCATCTTGTGATGCATGAAAAGAAGCCTTCTTGCAGTGGTAATTGACAAAACGTGACAGATGAAGCTTAGAGCTTTACAAAAGACAAAGTGATCTCTACTGTCTTGTTATATTTTTTGATTGTGCTTTCATGAGAGAACAAATAGTGCCTAAATGTAGGAAAGTCGGGCTTGAGGATGCATGCCATGAAACTAGAACTTCATTGAAGATATAGTCTGGGCACAAAAAGCGGTATTCTTAGCAGACTTTATTCTGGAACAAAATAAAGCAATGTTTTAGCTCATCTACTGAACCTTTATCAAGCATGTAACAAGAGTTTAACAAAATATTAAAGAGCTTTATTGAAACGTGTACTGGAGATCAGGTCTGACAGGGGAAACATGTACAAAAAGAGAAAAAAAACAGCTGTACCAGTGTTGGACCCTGACGTCCTTATTTATAGGTTTATTGGATTGTTTCTGAATAAAGAGACCAAAATGTGTAAAGTTATTTTGACTTTCCCTGTCATGCCTTGCATTCAGTACACATTTCAATAAACAGGGTTATTCACAAAAGTGTGAATTCAAAGTGAATTTTAAATTTAAAGTCAATGTAGCCAAATTGGAAAATTCTGCAAGTCAGATATGCTTTCAAATCGGCTACTCTGTTCTTAAAGGAACCTATAGGGACAGGAATGCAAACATGTATTCATGACCATATAGTGTTAAAATCACCATCTTGCCCCCCTGTTCCCCCGGGCTCCTCCTAACCCCTCTAAATATAGAAAAATCTTATCTTTATTGCAGTCTGCCACTGCTGGCTCTGCAGCTGATCTGCCTGCTTGGCTGACATCATCAGAAGTGATGTTCTAAGCCATTCACAATGCTTTTACATAACAAAGCATTGTATTGGCTAAGCTTGTCAAGGAGGCAGATCAGGGGCAGAGCCAGCATATGCCAAACACAGCCCTGGCCAATCAGCATCTCATCATCAATGCATCATCAATGCATCTCTATGAGAAAATAAAGTGTCTCCATGCAGAGGGAGGAGACACTGAATGTCAGTGCTGCAAACTCTGAAAACACAGTGTTTACTGAAAAAAGCCTGAAGGGAATGATTCTACTCACCAGAAGAAATGCGATAAGCTGTATTTCTTCTGGTGACTATAGTGTCCCTTTCACTTTGAATTTCACTTTGAATTCTCAGTTTACTGAATAACCCAGATTTTGTTATTTTGTACTTGTTTTATGGCATGTTTTTAAAGCTTTGCTTTTCCTTCATTTCAACATAGATTTGTAGTCTCTGCTTTGCATCTACCGAGACTCTGGTAAGTCTCATGTTAATTGCATCTATCCACAAATAAGTCCAGTCTTTCCTTCAGTTTAAAAAGTGCAAGGGAACAAACAATGTAACATGTTTTTAATCTGGTCTTAGTTTAAGGTCTTTGGCTCTTGGCTAAAAATTTAAAATGTTAATATTTTTGCACACATTTTCATTAATAATCTACTTTTAATTCTTGTTTTATTTTTTCTTTTAGATCCGAATGAGGTTGTACAACCATACTTTTTGGGTGAAGAAAATAAAGTTGAAGAAATAGAACTGGGTATTTATAACTTTACTTCTACTGAACATTGCAATTGAGACTAGGTGTACAACTGATGATTTAGCTTCAATCACTTTCATCTTCCTCTTTCTTTATCTTTCCCCTGCTCTTTTACCAGTGCAGTGCTACTGTTAGCATTACATCACGTACACCTACTCTCCATTCCTCCAAACTATAACATGTCATGTTATTTAACTATCCCTTCTTGGCCCCATGTGGACACTAAGATGGCCCTATGGGGCCACTAGGGTGACCTGATGCACCATTGGTGTACCATTAAAGGTGCCATTTTAGGGGTTAATCTCCCAGGAATGCCCTGGGAGATTAGTTTGACTTCTTACCTGGGGTTCTTCAGGTGTCACTCTCATCTCCACTGCCAAAGTTGGAGAGCAGGTAGCTCCTAAATAAGAACTTCTCTTAGCTCTCCTGAGCTAAGCTCAGTAATGTAAGGTTTCGCTCATTGACTGAGAGTGCCAGTTCTACTTTGATAACCTTAAAACTGTAATTGCTGTATAAGCGTTTCACATCTACTACACAGCTGACACATTTAGAATTAAAAACTATATACTCTATATACATCAAGCAAATGCATTCTGTATACAGGCAGAATATACACTCACAGGACTTCCAGAATGTGATTTATAGTGTAAAACTCCAGATATTAAACACAGTAAATATGCAATTCAAGATTTCGACCATAGCGTGTCTTGATAATGGCCTTATTAATATAAGAGTCCACAGATTACTTTGAATCTAGTGCTCAGAAGGGTCCATATCCTCCCATTGCCTGGCTCTTGTGTGGCACAGAGCCATTCATATTTTGTGAATTAATCCACATAGAGTACCTAAGGGGGTTATTATTTAAATCTTGTTGCAATATTTTTTCTATAATTTTTTCAGAAAACTACAAGTTGCATAAGTATACAATTGTAAGTTTTTTTGCACACCATATATTTACAGTTTTACTAGAAGCAGTAATAGGTGATTAAAAATATTTTAGCAATACTAAACATTATTTACACCATACATAATAATACGTGGAAAAGAGAGTGAAACCCTCGGTCAATATTAAAGGAACACTATAATGTCAGGAATCACTGTCCAAGAAGGGTGTGCTAAAGTGACTAAGTGCAAATACAGCAGGCTTTTTAGTTTTAGATACATGAATCTAAAGCTAAATAGAAGGTTGAGTGAGGACTGGAGGTTCGGAAAGGTAATTCGATTACCCTTGTGAATCAGTTGGGAGATGTGGGTTATGCCAGCATCTTTCCACCTTCTAGATGTCAACCACGGTTACAATGCCATCACAGACATCAGGGCAGTCGCTGGGAGAGAGTATTTTGGCGAAAAGTGCTTATGAATCCGGAATGCCAAAGAATGAAAAAGAAGCTCTAAGTTTGCATGGACAGCGGACTAAACACGTCAAGCGAGTAAATTCCATACTTCAGAGATCTGAAACAGGATAAGGCACCTGGAGTCACATCCAGAGGGACTTTTCCTGTTTGTTATATGGTGTGCTGACCGATATTGGAGTTATATCAGCCCGGTGAGGGCAAAGCTTGCACACTTTGTTATCTGTGTGTCTTGTTGTCTGTGAGTCTATTCTAACCCTTTTCTTTATGCTATATTTTAATGAAATACTAATATATATATATATATATATATATATATATATGTAATTTGTTTTCCCCTGCTATATCGCCTAACTAAATTGGAGGATTTCTTTGGTCTCTAATACACATTATATTGTGTCTCATGTGTAACAAGTGTATTGTAACCTTCTTTACAATATATATTTTTTCCACTTTATTTTAGGGGGTGCTGCCATCACTATTTTTTTTTTTTTTTTTTGGGATATTACAAGTTAGGCCTGGATTTAAATTGATAATGTTTTTCATACAAGCATCAGCAGCAGTATAATTAATCCTTGAATTTTGGATTGTGATCACTTTGTGATAATTGCTGTGAAGTTCCAGCTAAATGTTAGAGAGTATTATTGATTGGTAGCTGACACTAGATTATAATATGCCTATAAAATAGTAGGACAAAATAGGATTATTAAAGCTGTTGTTTTTAAAGGATAAAAGCATTTATTACATGTAGAGACAGATTGAGTTTCACATTCCAAAACGTCACTAATTTAAATTAGTGAAATTAAAGATGTGCAAGCTTTTCTTTAAAATTTACAAGTCTCTATTTTATTTTTATATTTCTTGTTAGGACAAAATCTGACTATTGAATGCAAAGCTTTCTTTGGATGTAGCGACACAACACTTGTTGACATGTACTGGGTACAAGTGAAACAAAATAAAGATTTACAAGACAGTGATGACGACAAGTTTTTTGAAACTTGTGAAAAGATGATCTTTACAACATGTGAAACTAAAATGATAAAAATGTAAGTAATAAACATATAATATATACGTATAAGCTAAGTATCTATAGAGTCACCTGGTATGGCACCCTAATGTTTAAGTAATTCGTCATATCTATTGTAGCAGCATTGGTCTTTTAAACAATCAGGACCTTGAGAAGGATTTTCTGAACCTGCTCCCAGGTGTCATGTCGGGTTGTTAGATGCTTATCCAGGACATGCAATTACTTGCCATAAAAAGGACTGTGTTGAGAAGAATATTGGGTTATTATTGGCACATGGGGACAGGTAAGACCAATTGTCCTGATGTTATGAAATAAAACAGTGTAGATACCGTTCCAAGGCTTGGTTGGCTCTTTTGGCTGCACCATTAGTTTCAGGATAATAGGTAGATCAGAAGGTCAGCTAATATCCATTTCAGAGCAAATTGCCATCCAGAAGTGTGACACAGATTGGGTACAGCTGTCAGAAATTATATCATTAGGGATAATGTGAAGTGAAAATACTTGTTTGGCAAAAATGAAAGCCAACTCTGAGTAAGAAGGTAGGTTAGGCAATAGGAAAAAGTGAGCCATTTTTGTGAATTTGTCTACTTCAATTAATATAACAGCATTGCCTCTTGAAGAAGTTACATTTACAATGATCTCAATGGATTGGCTGGGCCAGGGTCTATTATGGACAGGTGGTTGTTTGAGTACAAATTCTAAATGTGTGGAGATTTAACCTGGGGAGACGTTTTACCAGCATTAGCAACATCGCCTGAAGACAAAGAAGGCCACCAGAAATGTCTTAGTTATATAAGATAAGTAGTTTTCCAAACCCCCTGGTTTCCTGCTTCTTGCTAGAATTGAATTAATCCAAGAGTGGTTATATTTCTTGAACAGGAACAAACAACTTGCTAGAAGGGTTGAAGGTAGGTGCAGGCTGTGTATTTTCCAATATTATATAGTCTATATTAAAGTAGCAGTGCCAATGATTCATACCTTAGGGACTATGGGAGATGGTTCTGCCTCCTCAACTTCAATAGGTTCATGTTGCCTAGAAAGAGAGTAGGTCTTAGTGTTTCTGTAAGTAATATTGAACTTGATTCATGATAAAACCAATAACCAACATGGTCTGTATAGATGTGAGTCTTTTTTACGTCTGCATTATACACGTGATTCTTGAAATACCGTGAGAACCATCACAGGAGAAGCAGAGCCCTCTAGCACGTGTCTCCATTCTTTAAAGGCCTGGATGATTTTCAAAAGTTCTTTTTCCCCAGTATTGTATCTTTTCTCTGCACAAGTAAACCTTCTGGAGAAATAACCACAGGGATGGGAAGTGAGATCAGGGGATTGCCTTTGTGACACAACAACTTATCCGGGGGCCGGCCGGGGTCCTCAGCTCGAGCCGAACGCGGCTCAATCACCCCTGCCTCCACACGAGCCGCCAGTGGCTCGATCTCCTCTTCTGAGTGGGCCGTGTGCACTGACTGAAGTGAGCAGTCACGTGGCCTGCCTGGCACTAGGAGTGCATCTCGCGTCACGAGAGCGCTCTTAAAGGGGCAGTGGAAGCCACAAGTGGATTCAGGCCCATGTCATTCAGGCACACTCACACACGCATGTTTTGGGGGCGTAGGCATGATGTGGGCCAATCAAATTTTAGTTAAAGGATATTTAAACTTCCCTAGCCCTATCCACTTTGCCCTATTGTGGTTTTTGTTTCAGTACCCTTTATCCTTGATCTATTGTGATTGTTCTGGTATTGACCTTGGCTTTGTTCCTGACTCTGAGTTTATCTTTTACCTTTTCCTGTCTTGCTTGCCCGCCTGACTGATTACCGTGTACCTGACTCTAGCTAGTTCTCGTTTTCGCTGTCTTTCCGTTACCCTGACCTCATCTTGTCTCTGATTATGCTTTATCTATGTCTAACATTTAATCCAGCCATTCTAATGTCCAGTAATACATTATATCCTATTCTTGTCCCTTGCTATACTAAACTCTGTGTGTTGGGGTATTTCACCATGACATTACGATAGGGGCATGGACCCTGCAGGTTTAGGACAGTAAATGGCCACCTACGAGGTGAAGTTTGAAGAGCAGGATCACCACATGGACCAGATGGCCCAGGCGCTTCAGACACTTTTGTCCAGAACCGCATATTTGGCCCCTGAGACATCGGTATCCGTACCATCTCAACCCGTTCTTCCCATTCCAGAGGCATCTAACCTGACTAATGGATCAGCACACCTGACTCGTCCTCCTAGGTATGTAGGAGATGCTAAGACTTGTAGGGGGTTTCTCAGTCAAGTGTAATTCCACTTTGAGATGTATCCCCGATCCTTTCCCACCGACTGGTCAAAGGTGGGGTTCCTCATGCATCAGCTCACCGATAGGGCACTTGAGTGGTCTAATCCCATAGGGGAGGCTAATGGTCCTCTGGTTCACAATTTCCAAGGTTTCCTTATAGTTTTCCACAGGACTTTTGACACTATCAACACGGCTAAAAATGCAGCTAAAGAATTGATGAGAATCACACAGGGATCCAGGTCGGTTGTTGACTACGCTATCCAGTTTTGTACCCTGGCTTCTCTGGTAGACTGGACAAACAGCGGGCTTGTTACAGCATTTATGGTAGGTCTATTAGATGCTACATTGGATGAGGTAGCGACCAGAGACCTCTCTGTAGCCATGGAGCATCTTATTGACTACCTCATTGATATAGACAATAGAATTCATGATAGACAGTACACCAGGAATAGAAATAGATGCCTTACTGTATCCGTTATGCCTAAGGTTGATGTTCCTGAGATTTCCACTTTACCAGAGGTAGAACCTATGCAGTTAGGGGTTGCCAAGTTTACTGATGCAGAAAAACTGTATAGGAGGAAGGAAGGACTCTGCCTTTACTGTGTCAAAAAAGGCCCAATGTGAAGAGAGTGTCCCGTTTGGCCAGAAAACTCTCGCACCTAAGACTCCGTAGGGGACCAGCCTTGGGTATGACATCAGAGTCCCCACATTTGCCTCTAAATAGACTGCATCTCCCAGTTTCCCTGCATTTCGACAGTTAAATAGACAGTTTAATAGATATACGGAATGTTCTAGCCCTGGTTGACTCCGGTGCGGCTGAGAACTTCACTGATTTCAACTTTTTCAACAGGGTTGTTGCATACTGAAATGATTAAGTTCTAGGTCATTTCTTCTCCTTCCCAAATCGTATTAGGGTATCCTTGGTTGCTTTTATACAATCCCATTCTTAATTGGGAGTCAGGTCTAGTAGAATCATGGAGTACCAAATGTCATGAGTCTTGTTGTATCACCAAAGTTACTCCTTGGAATTCTATTAACGTACCAACAGCTCCTCCTTTGTCTACTGTTATACCTCCTCAGTACATGTCTTTAAGAGAGGTATTTGACAAAAGAGAAACTGAGAAATTACCACCCCATACACCATACGATTGTATGATCGATTTACTACCTGGTACTATACCTCCCAAGGGGACAGTGTATCCTTTGTCTCCCCAAGAGAACCTTGTCATGGAGGAGTAAATCAAGGAATCATTACAGCAAAGGTTTATCAGGAGATTCTCTTCTCCAGCTAGGGTAGGCTTCTTTTTTGTATCTAACAAGGAAAGTGTAGTCGTATTGATTACAGGGGTCTTAATAAAATCACAATAAAAAAATGCCTATCCCATACCATTGAGCATTGAGAATGTAATTGTTTGATAGACTTAAACAGGCTACAGGCTACAGTATTTACCAAGCTGGATCTCCGGGCTGCCTACAATCTAGTATGTATTAAAGAGGGTCATCAGTGGAAGATTGCCTTTAGCACCAGGAGTGGTCACTATGAGTACACCGTGATGCCCTTTGGTATTCCAAGCAAATGTCTAAGGCTGAAAGAAACTACGGTATCGGCAACAGGGAACTTCTTGACATCATCATAGCACTCAAGGAGTGGAGGCATCTTCTGGAGGATTCAAAGGATCTTGTTATCATTTTTACAGATCATAAGAATCTTTCTTATTCAAGCGAATCTAAGAGGTTGTCTTCTAGACAGGCTGGGTGGTCTCTGTTTTTATCATGCTTCAATTATGTCGTTACCTATAGATCTCGTGACCGCAACACTAAAGCAGATGCTCTGTCTAGGCAGTTTAGAAAAACTGATAATAGAATTTAATGATACTCCTGTCATACCGCCTGACAGGATTATCACTACTACTCTTCCCTCTATTTCTTTGTCTATCTTACAAATTATACAAACCAAACAAAACAAGGCACCAAGGAAAAAAACCTGCTGATAAGCTATATGTTGCTCTCACTGAAAGACAAGAGATTATATCACTCTATCATGATACCAAGACAGCCGGGCATCCTTGGATCCCTAAATCTTTAATTGCAGTTTTACAAAACCTTTGGTGGCCCTCTATCCACAAGAACATCACCGATTACATACAAGCATGTGTCACTTGGGCCAGCATGAATTCCTCCCATTTTGTTTCACTTGTCAAGTTACCTTCGTCCAAAGATTTGCCTGCTATATTCACCAGAGAGGTGTTTAGATTACATGGCATACCTGATTTTATAGCGTCCTATAGGTGTCGTCAGTTAATTTCCCAGTTCTGGAGAGCCTTTTGTTCAGAGATGGATATTTTTCCTCCTAGTCTAATGAAGCTGCTGAATGTGCCAATCAGCACCCAGAACAATATCTTTGCTGTTTTGTTTACCACTATCAGAATGATAGTGGGCTTAATTTGCTTGTAATGATGCTGCTCACAAGTCTTCCAGTCCTTTATACATTGTTTATGGTCGGCATCCTGTTGTTCACCCCTCTGCATTCTCTTCACGGGGTATGCTGGTTCTGGACGAACATTTGGCTGGTTTGCATAAAACTTGGGAACAAGTTCAGCATTCCTTGGTGGATTCTGCTTCTTGTCAAAAGGTACAGGGTTATAAGCAACGTAGAGCAGCTCCCTCCTATGTTGTGAGGGACAGGGTTTGGCTTTCTACTCGTAATATCCATCTCAGAGTTCCTTCTATGAAGTTGGCTCTGTGCAATATAGGTCCTTTCCGCATCATGTGCAAGGTTAATCCCGTTTCTTATGCCTTGGACCTTCCGAGGAATATGCGTGTGCCCAATATGTTCCACACCTCTGTGTTGAAACCTCTTCTTTGTAACCGGTTCACCAAGCCTGTTTCTCCCCCTCCTCCTGTCTCTATTGAGGGCCAGGAGGAGTATGAGGTGACTGTTGTGCTTGATTCCCGTCTCTTTAGGGGCCGTCTCCAATACTTGGTACATTGGATCGATCTCCTCTTCCTTTTGTTTTCCCCCTCTTTTGATTTTGTGTGTACTTTTTTCTTTCTCTTTTATATTTATTTATTTATTTATTTTTGAGAGTTTCTTTTCCCTTTTTGTCTTATCAACTTCCCTTCTCCAGTTAGACACTCCATATTTTTCCTCCCCTCAGAATTGGAGTGTACCTTTTTGTTAAACTCATTGTCTATTTATATGCAGACACAAACTGCAATTTAAAAAGCAACATGTGTGGGAAATTAAACTTCAATTTCCATTCTAACTTGTGTGTGTCACTTTGTGTGTCTGTAACAAGGCCAAACATTCAAGGGTATGTAAACTTTTGATCAGAACCATTTTGGTGATTTCTATTATCATTATGAATTAAAAAGGAGCCATACAACTATTTGGTAATAAATGGCTTCATATGATCCCTATCCTTCAATAATATGTTTTTGGTTTTTTTGCATGATCGGTTATATTTTCTAAATCAATGCCATGATTTTACAATTTCTGCCAGGGTATGCAAACTTTTGAGCACAACTGTATTCTGATATGCTCTGCCACCATCAGAAAATCAACAAAGCAAGTAAAATGTGATCTAATTGTTTTTAGAGTTGTTTTGCTAATTGGTACTAATATGAATAATATCTCATTTCAATTTCTAGGAATCAAACATGTAAAGTATTTGCTAGCACTAAATTATACTTAATAAACATAAGGGAAGACAATGTTAAATATAATTATAACTGCAAAATGGATACTACTTTTGGAAGTAAGATAAAGATATATACTCTCAAAATAAAAGGTAGGTAATGTGTTTTTTTTTTTTTTTTAATCCTTTCGTGATCATCTAAAATGTATGACATAGAACATTTGTGACCAGTTATGTATTTGCAAAGTTAGGAATTCATTGTCTTTCTTATAAAACATATGGAAATGGGAACTCCCATTTACTCCTTCCTCACAGCAAGTTTGGAGGAGTAATTTTATCAATGAAATCACCACTTAGAGGGCTAATTGTTTCAAATGGTATACTTGAACAAAATGCGTTGACATCACTTTACCTGAGCACCTTGCATCCCTGTTTGCTGTAGCACCCCTACAGAAAAGCACACACGCCTTATACAGACCGTTACAGTGTTTTCCCATACCCCTGTCAAATGTTGTTGCCATTGAACCAGAGCGGTCCTCTTTCAGAGCCCTCCCTTTTTGTCCACAAATTACTTTATTTGCTACTGGACGCTCTTTCTTTACTATTGTCACGTACCTGAGTCTGGGTCCTACTCACTAGTAGCATCTTGTGGATAAGAGAACATTTAATACTCTTTAGGTTACTGTATCCAGACATTCGCTTGTATGGTTGTTTCACACTACTGGCGCTTTTACTCCACATGCGAGTAGTGGGCAAATGGTGTATTAAGTGTCCTTCTTATTTCATTTTATCTATTCATTTTTTTTTATATTTGTATTATTTTTATTTGCTTAATAATGCTCTATATTGTTTATTTACCTTTGTTGTTATAAGTATCCTTTTATGTATCCCCGAACAGCAATCTACACACAAAATTGTTGTTTATCCTATGTTTATGTGCTAGCAATGCATGCCTTATTTTAAATAAATATTATTTGGCAATGAAGGAATTTTTTTCTGGAAACAGAGAATTGTACTCTTTCACGTCAGTAAATTCTATAACTCAATATATTTTTACATTATTTAAAAAAAGCATAGCAACATATTTATATGTAAAATTATAAGTTGTTGTTTTGCAATGTATTTATTGTTATGCCTCTTTCCATCTAGAAAAAAAATCAGATATTTCACAAGAAGTCTTCATCCCATCCATCACTTGCTCTATCTGCATAGTTCTCCTAGTAATTGTATGTGTCTTATTAAGGATTGACATTGTTTTATTATACCGCAGTATAACAGGAAAAGATGAAACCATTGCAGGTGAGTAAGCCATCTTTTATAATTGTAAAATATAATTCGTACAGTTATAAGTACATTAATACTGAGTATATGGTAAATCATGTAGGTTTTAGGTTGCAATGGGTCAACTACTATAGGTTTGAGGTTAGTAGAATTAGGGCTAGAGAGTGACCCTGAGAACCATTCTCACTCAATCTGAAACTCCTCGAATATGTCATTCTTAGAACCTTCCCATTCACCTTGAGACTATGCCCATTCATCAAGAAGTCTTGCCTATTCCTCTGATTACTTGTTATGTCACTGACGCCCTCATCCAATTCCTCCCTGTTCAAGTTACTGCTGCCCCATCCACCGATTTACACCAGATGTTACTTACCCCATAGAGTGCTAACCTGTCACTGCCCATATCACTTTTTCCAAAATCCTCTCCCTCTTTTATCATGCTTCTTCTGCCAGATCTATTCCAATCTTTCTGAAATTAGTTGCTCATTCCATTTTTGTCCATTCATTAAACCACACTCAAATTCATCCACGCACATATACATATGCACACTACTCTAAATACAGACATATACTAGCACATTTACACTCACACATAATTTGAAACACAGAAGCACTTGTTCAGGTGGGTTGCCAAACCCTCTTAAAGGGTGGACCTGTCATGAAATATTACAGGTGGTAATTGCATAGCTCACGCACAGCGAAAGCAGAAATAACACTACTCGTTAAAATGTTTTTTGTTGTTCCCCAGCTGGTAGTATCCAGACAACCCAGTCTTCATCAATACACACCTGAATGAGAGAAGGAGAGAACAATATTTATGTAAATACTAAGTTTGCTACAAAACACACTGAAAGTATTTCTGAATATTGGCACTACCAGAGTTTTAATGTCACACTCATCATGACATCACATACGCAAAGTTTTCTTTGCCACGTAGGCTTTTTCAGATACTCTATGCTCCTCTCTTGCCTTTATGCATCTTTACAGGATAAGTGCTGTCTTATCTGCTAATCAGACTTTGCTTATTTTTTTCTAACAAGCTGTTTCTAAGCAACCAATCTAAAAAAATACAAATTATTTGTTTTTCAATGGACATAACAAATAACCAAACAGTTTCATTACACTACATTATAATTACATATAGAATGTGTGCATTATCTTAGAGACAATTAACAAATCCCATGTATTTGAAGGGTTTATATATCACATTTAAATATTTGTGCATAAAACTGGGAATTACATATATTATATATAAATATAAACTAAATAAAGATTTTTCACAATGTGTTCCTTAAAAAAAAGATATGTCTGTTTGCCTGTCTATCTACCTACACAGAGTAGTTTTATAAATGTATCTATTTGTTTTGTAAATTTTTTACAAATTTAGTTTTTTTCATATTGACCATATATACAAAAGGTACAAATGTGAAAATAATTTAAATCTCTTGTTTCAGAGATTAGATTCCCCCCCTCAATAATTGTATTTTTTCCCACTGTGTATGGCTTTAACCACACTGTGAAAAAATGTCACAACATTAGAAAACAGATTCACACTTCACTAACATATAAACGTTTAAACCACATGCAATAATAATGTGTTGCACAATTTCCCGCTGTGAACTTCTCATCTACCCTTCCCCATGCCTTCCATACATTCCTTCCACATCGCTACTATTAACTCCAGCTGCCACTTTAGAGACACAGATAGACAAGCATAGAAATTACAGAGAATTGGAAGTGAAAATAAGGTTAGATAGACAGATAGCTAGAGAGACAGACCCTTCCTAATTGCTACATAAACAATAAACTAGAAAGGTAGCTAGGCAGATACAACATGCAGAAAGAGAGACAGATATACAAGGTGGGCCAAAATTCAGAGTGAGGTTTTGGGAATCAATAAAACATTTTTTTTTTTTTTTAATGAACCAAACAAATAGAGATTTATTTGACTAGATACAGATGATGACATCTTTTCAATGCACTCAATTTGCTACCTCACAATATCGGGCTCTTTTGATTGCATTGTCCATAACATTAGAATATTTGTTAATGTTTGAGGCTGTAGCGCTCAAATTTCTGCCCGATAACTTACTGAAAAGTCTCCCCAAGCCAGAAGTGCATTAGATAGGGTGCAATTGGCAATAATGAATTATCCGTAGATTTTCTTTACCTCAGAAATTACAGTTTTGCTTATTGACAAAGCCAATTAAATGAAAATAAGATTAGTCAGACTTTATGAGTTGATGAATATTTGCATTGTGGTTTTTCTGGCTAATTCGTTGTTCCTTGGTGAAATTACCAATGATGGATCTCCCAAGACTTCAGTTATAATATGTACCTTCAACAACAAAAAAATAACTACTAACAAATAAGTAATTTACAGTCAGGTCCATAAATATTGGGACATCAACACAATTCTAATCTTTTTAGCTCTATACACCAACACAATTGGTTTGAAATGAAACAAACAAGACGTGCTTTAACTGCAGACTTTCAGCTTTAATCCAAATCAGGTGAATGGTGTAGGAATTACAACAGTTTGTATATGTGGCTCCCACTTTTTAAGGGACCAAAAGTAATGGGACAGATTAACAGTCATAAATCAAACTTTCACTTTTTAATACATGGTTGCAAATCCTTTGCAGTCAATTACAGCCTGAAGTCTGGAACGCATAGACATCACCAGACGCTGGGTTTCATCCCTGGTGATGCTCTGCCAGGCCTCTACTGCAACTGTATTCAGTTCCTGCTTTTTCTTGGGGCATTTTCCCTTCAGTTTTGTCTTCATCAAGTGAAATGCATGCTCAATCGGATTCAAGTCAGGTGATTGACTTGGTCATTGCATAACATTCCACTTCTTTCCCTTAAAAAACTCTTTGGTTGCTTTTGCAGTATGCTTCGAGTCATTGTCCATCTGCACTGTGAAGCGCCGTCCAATGAGTTCTGAAGCATTTGGCTGAACATGAGCAGATAATATTGCCCGAAACACTTCAGAATTCATCCTGCTGCTTTTGTCAGCAGTCACATCATCAATAAATACAAGAGTTCCATTGGCAGCCATACATGCCCACGCCATGACACTACCACCACTATGCTTCACTGATGAGGTGCTATGCTTTGGATCATGAGCAGTTCCTTTCCTTCTCCATACTCTTCTCATCACTCTGGTACAAGTTGACCAGAACTGTGAAGGCTTTTTTAGATGTTGTTTGGCAAACTCTAATCTGGCCTTCCTGTTTTTGAGGCTCACCAATGGTTTACATCTTGTGGTGAACCCTCTGTATTCACTCTGGTGAAGTCTTCTTTTGATTGTTGACTTTGACACACATACACCTACCTCCTGGAGAGTGTTCTTGATCTGGCCAACTGTTGTGAAGGGTGTTTTCTTCACCAGGAAAAGAATTATTCGGTCATCCACCACAGCTGTTTTCCGTGGTCTTCCGGGTCTTTTGGTGTTGCTGAGCTCACCGGTTCTTTCTTTTTAAGGATGTTCCAAACAGTTGTTTTGACCACACCTAATGTTTTTGCTATCTCTCTGATGGGTTTGTTTTGTTTCTTCAACCTAGTGATGGCTTGCTTCACTGATAGTGACAGCTCTTTGGATCTCATATTGAGAGTTGACAGCAGCATATTCAAAATGCAAATAGCACACTTGAAATGAACTCTGGACCTTTTATCTGCTCCTTGTAAATGGGATAACGAGGGAATAACACACACCTGGCCATGGAACAGCTGAGTAGCCAATTGTTCCATTACTTTTGGTCCCTTGAGAAGTGGGAGGCACATATACAAACTGTTGTAATTCCTACACCGTTCACCTGATTTGGATGTAAATACCCTCAAATTAAAGCTGAAAGTCTGCAGTTAAAGCACATCTTGTTCATTTCATTTCAAATCCATTGTGGTGGTGTGTAGAGCCAAAAAGATTAGAATTTTGTCGGTGTCTCAATATTTATGGACCTGACTGTATCTGTCAAATAGTACTCTGAATATTGGCCCACTCTGTATGATCAGACATGTAAACAAGCAGAAGGAGATGGCTAAGAATGCAATGAACAAAACAGAGACATGGAGGCAATATCATCCTGTCAGCCAAACATAGTAATAACATGCCTCTGCTGTCTTACAATGATCATTGATCCTGGGAGCCAATCTACTAATCAGTGCACTGTTAGCTAATGTTAGGGCTTAGTAAGGTTAGAATTAGCTAGGGTTAGCTAAAGTTAGGTTTAGCTAGGGTTTGACTAGCAAGGGTTAGATTTAGACAGGGCTAAACTAGTGTTATAGCTTAACGAAGGATAATGTCATTTCACCAAACCGCAGTCCAATGAAAGAAGGGCCATGCACAGGAATTGACGGACGTAGACATAGAGATAGACAGACAGACAGACAGGTAGGTAGGTAGGTAATCTTCTTCTTCATCAAATCCCACTTTCCGATTATCATTATTTTGCAGATGGAAAGGAGTATGACGCTTATGTATCTTGTGTTTATGATTCATCCAATGATGTGGAAGAGAGAAACTTTGCATTGCAAAATTTACCGAATATTTTGGAAAATTACTTTGGTTATAAGTTATGCTTCCTTGAACGAGACATTATTCCAGGAGGATGTAAGTGTTAAATGTTACAAGCTTTTCTAGTTTCTCCAGTATAATTGCAAAAGGCATCAGTTCAGGAATGCAATACATCAACCTCGCTGCCATGTAGTAAATAATTTCTAGATAACCCTTTTAGGTAGGCGGGTAGGTATATGCCACATACAAAGAGAGTTATGAAGCAATAAGGGGCCCTGCTATGTCTATGCTCCACTCCCTTACCTGACCTTTGCATATATAAGTGGAAATACATATTTTACAATACACAGGGTTATTCACCAAAGTGAGAAAACAAGGTGAATTCAAAGTTAATTTCCAAATTAAGTTCAAAATGGCCGAACTGGAAAATTTCTCTAAGTCACTAATGCTTCCATTTTATCTACTTTGGTCAGAAATTTAAAATTCGCTTTGAATTTTCAATGTAGTGAATAACACTGATAGAGTTTTAATAGAGATTGAAATAAATGGTATGGTGAATTTCCTTTACTAAACGGCAACTTGGAAAAAAACAACACTTTCCACATCTAACCAGGCTGAAAATGTCGTATTTCTGCAAGAATAAAGAGAGTGCTTAAAAAAGATTTTGCAAGTAGCCATGCAGCTTACAAAAACCTGGAATAACATATACTGAGATACATGCAAATACAACTTCATTAATCAAACATGCACTAATTCCCTCTGTATGTTCTAATTAATGCTTTCACAGCAACAGTAGATGATATGGACTCCTATCTTGAAAAATGCAGAAGGCTTATCATACTCCTGAGCAAGAACTACATATCTGACAAAGCAATGTATGAGCTTGAAAGTGGAATGCACAAAGCCATGGTAGAACGGAAGATTAAAGTTATAGTGATTGAATTTACGTCACTAAATGAACGTATTAAAGTCATGCCAGAGTCTCTGAAACTTTTAAAAGCCAGCAGTCGAGTTAAATGGAGAAAGAATCAGTCGTTTTCGGTGAAATCCAGATTCTGGAAAAAAATCCGGTACCTAATGCCAGCCAAGCCATTCGAGCCGAAAATGTCATATTCATGTGAATGTTAGTTTATGCTGTTTCGTAATGTTATGATTTGTAAACAAACTAAATAGAATAATAGAAAGATAAACACAAGTTTGGTGCTCACTCTACAAAATAAAGAACAGGTTTTTATAAATAAAAGCTATACATAACGTGTAGCAGTTTGGCAATGCATGTACAGTTTCAAGAAAAAGTATGTGAACCCTTTGGAATGATATGGATTTCTGCACAAATTGGTCATAAAATGTGATCTGATCATCATCAAGTCACAACAATAGACAATCACAGTCTGCTTAAACTAGTTACACACAAAGAATGAAATGTTGCCATGTTTTTATTGAACACACCATGTAAACATTCACAGTGCAGGTGGAAAAAGTATCATGGTGCTAATTACAAACCTCACTTTCTGAATTGCTCAACCTACCTGGGAGCAAAAATTACAGTGATAAGTTTGTAACTTCAAATGATGCTGTTACTACCCATATGTTTTTCCTATTTGTGTTCTTAATGTTATGTATTTTACTTGAAAACATTTGTAAATATAAAACTACATGTAAAAATAAAAATACTTTTGCTTTATGTTGGCATAAAATTAGCTAGATGATTTGCATTTTATATGAGAATAATCACTGCATACATGTATTTGATTTATGTGTGTTTTGTAATGAAATAAATAAAAAAGAAAGCCATTGGTTTTATATTTTCATACATATATTACCTGCCATTGGTTATCTACAGGCAAATGCAGAATGCATTTAACCCTTTGAGTGCCAAAGACATGACAAACTCCCTGGCACCTAAAGAGTCATTATCCATTGCATTGTTTCATATTAAAACCAAGGCTGGCCAATTAAATTGTTCTAGATATACATTTAGGTCTAGAAATATGTGGACACTGACACAATTTTCATAGTTTTGGCTCTGTACACCACCACATTGGATTTTAAATTAAACAACCGAGATGTAAGTGCAGACTTTCCGCTTTAATTCAAGGAGTTGAATATTGTTTAAAACTTTTAGGAATTGCAACTATTTTCATACACAGTCCCCTTATTTCTGAGGCACAAACGTAATTGGACAATTTAGGACAATAATAAAACGTCAATAAATAAAATGTAAAATTTCAAAACAGGTTATTCTGGTACAGGTTGATCTTTTTTCAGTTTCTGTCCAAAAGATGATATTCCAGAACTGGGCTGACATTTTTAGATGTTTTTTGGCAAAGTCTAATCTGGCCTTTTTATTCTTAAAGCTTATGAATAGTTTGCACCTTGTTGTGAACCCTCTGTATTTGCTCTCGTGAAGTCTTCTCTATATGGTAGACTTGGATGATGACATGCCTACCTACTGGAGAACGTTCTTTACTTGCTGTGAGGGTATTTTTCTCCTTGACCGCATTTTGTGGGTTCAGAGCAACAGCTTCAAACTGTAAATGCCACACCTGGAACCAACTCCAGACCTTTTACCTGATTGATGAAGAAATTACTAAGGAATAGCACACACCTGTCTATTTTTAAATAGCTTTTTTTAAATTAAATTCTTTATTTTGTCGTGCATGGAAAATACAAAGAGGCTATTGCTAGCATGTTAATCAACATTTAGAGACATTTTTTTGGCATCCAATACAATGCACATTTTATATTATGATGTAGAATGATCAAGAGGTAAACTAACATGTTAGCTACCAGACAAGGCAGGTGTGTGAACGTACTGACAGTTTTGAAAGATTATGGGAAGGTAAGCTTATATTGTACATTTCCTATTTTCACTATTTGTAAGATACAAGGTTTGAAATGTCTAGCTACTGTCAGCTTTATCTTCCTAGGAGCTCCCACCCATGGCAGCCCCGTACTCCCCCCCGTAGATCTGTAGATCTGCTGAATTGTAGCATGTAGATCTGCTGAATTGTATATTGTGATACATGAGTAATCAATACAGAAAAACTAAACAAAAAAACACACTACTCAAAAGGTAGCTTCGTTCATGCGGGTTTATGTGCCGGCGGGATGTTGCGTCTCTTGCTGTGCCATTTTCTGGTTTGCTGCATTCGGCTTGGCATGCTTCCGAACCACGAGTGAGAGGGCAGCACCTTTGTTAAGTACTCGACTGGAGTTTGTTCCAGAAGGCCTTCAATAAGGCATCCAGCCGCAACAGAATGTAAAGTTCTTGTGTTGTGACGGATGTCTCCGAGACAGTCGCCGCCATTTTGCGGCTAGCAGGTCTCGGTTGGGGTTGCTGCCACAGCGTCTGAGGGGGCCTTCCTGGGAATGAGGGTCCATATTCAAGATGTCAGCCGTTGGAGGAGCGGCAGTCTCCCCCACGCTGACCATGCTTGTAGGCTGTGTTTTTTTCTCCTGGGGTTCCTGCAGGTTATGCTGCATGTTTGGTGCCAGCATGTAGCCTCTGCAATAAGCTCCCAGTTGGTGGCCTATTTGATTCGTTATAGTTCCGTTTAGGGTTTCTAAGCATGAAAATTTGCGTTGAGGAGCAGGAGCAGCTCTATCCTGCATTAGCTCAGCTCTGCGGTCAGGCCCCGCCCCCCCTATACAAAAACAGCTTTTGAGTCAATTGTCCAAAATATGGAGAGGGCAGAAGGAATTGGGTATGTGAAAAAAGGTAGGATTACTAAAATGGGTATGGGGGATTAGAATGGGGAGATTAAAAAGATGAATGTAGTATTAATGCTATATGTTCCTCGTTTGAGTTTTACATAGCTGATAGAAATGTTCCTCTAGTGGTATAACCTATTTGTTGTCTGACTCAATGAAATGTCACAAAGATCCATGTGGTGCACAAGTGTGATATCACATACATACATACATCCTTGTTCCCTTAGAGCAGGGGTGTCCAAAAGGTAGATGCTTTGGTAGCCTTTAGAATGCTTTAGAATACTTTAGAATGACCATACATCATAGGAGCTGTAGTTCTACATCTGGAGATCTACCTTTTGGACACCCCTGCCTTAGAAACTACTGGGTTTCACAGTTACTTGTAGCTTTAGAGGTCCTAGTTGAAACTATGCATTTTAAATCTATACTTATATAATACAAATTTCTTTTTCCTGATAGGCAGGTCCCCTCCAAAGTTGATTGCAGCAATTCCTGTTAATGTGTACTGTGAAAACAGTCTGTCGACTTTTAAATACTTTCTTTCATTAGTTGTTGAATTGTAAGTAGACATACCTCCTGGTTTACCATTCATCCTCACATCGATGTGTATGCATATGCATACCCTGAC
Source organism: Pelobates cultripes (assembly GCA_933207985.1). NCBI lineage: Eukaryota > Metazoa > Chordata > Amphibia > Anura > Pelobatidae > Pelobates > Pelobates cultripes. The sequence continues at coordinate 260,806,814 of OW240912.1, forward strand.
TTATGTGTCTAATTATTATTATCTGAACTCAAACACCCACCTGGCATTGATCTGTGAGTGCAATTAGCACTTTCTAATGCTATACCAAAGGCTTACAATTTACACTTCCATATGGTAGGCCAAGCAAGAGATGATTGATTAGAAAAAAATGATTGATGGTTAGGAGACTGTCACTAAGGATTTTATTATCAGTGTAATGCACAATATATGCATATTTTTTTAGTTTGTCCTAATGGTTTCACTGGATTATTTGCATGGATTGCCAGAACTAAATTGTATTTTCAGGTGAAGTGATTCAGCACAACCAAGTATTTCTGCTATGCACAAGTCTATTTATAACTCATGTCAGTTGTTGCTGGTGGCAACGCACAGGTCTCTGTATGTGTTCATTCATACTATACAGGTTATTTTCATTAAGTTATCAGCCTTAATATATCATGTTTATTTATATTTCATTCTCATTATCAGTAGGACCATCCACATAATCTGTGAGTTTAAAGTGCAAAAAAAGTCCATCCCTCTCCTGAGCAAGTCATTAATGACAAAATAAAACACAACATTTAGATAAAGTGGAACATCAGATTTACATATTGCCTAATGGGTTTCTTTGGTTGAGCTACCAACAGTAGTTGCTCAATTTCCTGCCTGCCATCAAGATAATGAGACACGTATTGAGATTCACAAAATATACCAAGATTTCCACTAAATGAAGGTAGATTATGCTGTATTAGTTGGAGGTGTGAAAAGTCATACTTGAGGTAAAACTCTAATTGGGAAATATTTTCTGTCTGAATGAGTAAGCCGTAGGAGTTTTTAAGAAATAACCTTTAGTAAGTAAAGTTTTCCATAACACTATTAAATGAAAATGTGCATTTAGCATCTCAAGAGACAGATGGACATTGAACGAGAGAGAGATACACAGACAAGCTGGACAGTTGCAACCATTTAGACAAAAAGCTCCAGGGACATTTTGTGACAAGTATTCAAGCTAATGGCTTTCCACAGATTTAATCACTTTGCTCCATCCAAAAATAACCATGTATGGTTCATCTTCCCACAGCCACATGCTCATACACAGCACATCTCCCACTACATCATTCTCACACTACATATTTCCCAGCACATCTCACTCTACAGTCACATTCCTCTCCCAGGACAACAATCTAAATGAATCATGTCTCAAAAGACAGAGAGTGGATCTCCCACAGCCACATTCTTCCCCTAGCATCTACCTCCCTGCAGCCACATGTTTCCATACCTTTTGGGTGCAGGAAGATGGCTTCCTGGGGTTCAGTGAAAGCTGACTGTGGCTGGCTTAAGGAATTGTGTGCTGTTAAAGGTTATGTTCCCCTCCATTCTTTCCATGCACCCAGGCTCTCTCTGCATTAGAAAGAAGTGTAATCACTTCCTCTCAGCATAGCTGCCATACCGTAAAACATGCCTCCCAACCATTCCAATTTTGGTAGGACATTCCTAATTTTTGTATCCTGCCTCGTCGTTCCAACCATGGAACCATCCCCAAAATGTTAAATGCAAACACATCATTAAATCCAGCATAAATTAAATAGTGCTCCCTGCAAGTCTTGCCCTCAGGGGGCCAGCAGGCCTTATTGAAAGACAGGCAGCCTGACATGGATTCACATTAGGCTGACCTGCCAGTAATTTCGGCGGATACTCTGCTATTCCAGGAAGGATCAACCTCTTTAGGCAGAGCCAGAGACACAATTGCATCACTGACCTGCCCCTTTTACCTCCTCCCACTGGTCAAACTTCCATATACCAGGGGCTCAGTCCTGTGCTCTTGAAAGTGGTAACCTCTTTGATGAACCGCCTGGCACCCTGACTGGGTGCTTCCACCAATCGCTGCTTCCTAGCTGTCTGAGTACCATAAGCACCACACTGGACAAATTAAGCACTGTAGCACCTTAGCCGCCGCAGTTTGGCTGGGGTCTTGCCGTCCCTTCTCACCTTGAACCAAACTCCTGGATCCAGCTTCCAGTGAGAAGACCTCTCCTCCAAGAGAGTATAGCAGGTATAGCAGTGTAGCTCTTACAAGAGCTAGTGATTATAATCCAAGGGAGTGAATATAGCTGTCCCCTCCACACATGAGATGAGGCTCTATGTTGAGGGTGAAGAGGAACTCCTTTATCTGTGGCCCCAACTGGCCTTATATGTAGGTCCCCATGCAAGGGGCACACCCCCATGGACCTGAGAGTAGACTACAGTAAAAACATACACACGATTACATTGGCTCTCGGGTCCAGGACACTCCCATACAAAATAGGTCAATCCCTCCCCTGTGCCTTGGGAACTGTACTAAACTCAATTATCTCCAGGCACAGAAAACATAAATTTTTACAAAATCCCCAAAATACCTTTAAACACATAAACCCCCCACAAAAGTTACTTCCCCTGATAGCACCAATCTAGGTGACCAACATATCCAAAAATCACCCAGATCGGTTCAGGAATTTTCCTGGAAGTCATAATTTGACCAACCGCACACATGGTCCCACACCCAAAACAGTTCCAGAGAATCAAGGCTTGCGGTCGGTCTAGTTCGGTAGTTTAAAAACCGAACAAACTACCAAACATAGTCAATGTCCTTACCCTGGAGCTCGTTCACCATGTTCGTGGGAACGTTTCCACAGAACAGTGCCCTTCTAAGTTGTGTCGAACCGAACGCAGGTGATCCTGGAAGTTGAGCGGTGTTCAGGAGTTTCAGTGTCCGAAAACAGTTCCATGAACTCAACGACCAAGCACCGCTGCCTAGGTTCACGGGAACAAGATGGCCACCACCTCGTGGTCGTTCATGCAAACAGCGGCCACCCAGGCAAACACTGCGGTGGAAAGTGTTACAAACTGTCAATTAGGCTTAACAAGCTCCCGGGTGGTCTATGGTTCGTACGCCTGTTCGGTTCCCAAACCAAATATAAAATCCATAGGTGGTGGAAAGGGCCCATAGTCTTTTGGCAGGAGGCTGGCAAGCAGGCCCCTCCAAGAACATGTGGCAGAGGCATTTCTGCCACAACCTCGACTACCAGGCTGTGTCTAACATAAATCAAACCACATGACACAGACATAGTGGGTAGAAAAGGCCACAGCCATTGTATTTCCTGAAACAATCATTGCCTCCAATAAACATAGCATATACATTGAACTCTATAGTAACATTAGGCAATGACAAATACAGGGTTAACATAACCATAAATAACTTATAGACCATAATTAACATACTTAACCATTAACAATTTAACCTTTCCACCACCCAGCTTGGTCCCAGGGATCCGTCCTATTAAAACTGATCCAACTCCTGGGACAAAACTATCTGCCCAGCCCCCAATTAGGCAGAGAACCCCTCTTCTAGCTCAAAACCTCCCACCAGGCCTAAATTAAGCTATCACCAAATCCTCATTGTGAAGCCATCGACCATCTCCATGAGCAAGCTACCGCCGCTGCCCTAGCAGATGACTCCTTGCTCTGTTTGAGCTACCCCACAAAAAATGCCTTTTTACCCCTGTAAGCCTAGTAAAAAGAAGTCCCAACCAAGGTCCAACAAGTGGATCTCATCTGAAGCAATGAGACCAGAAGACTTGCCTTCCATGGGGCAATGCCTCACCACTACTCCCTTCAATTCCTAATAAATATGGCCATCAACTTGTTCACTTTTCCCTGCTGCATTTCATTGCTGGGACATTCCTCGCAAACCTCCACAATGTCCTTCTTGGACCAAACCAAATTCACCCTAGGGACAAACTTCACAATACGCAGCACACATTTCCGCATCACCTGGACCAACTCCCTTTGCAGAACCAGCCCCTTATCAATCCCCCAAAATTAATTCTTACAACATCAGGGTGTCTGCCTCGGCAAATGGATTGAAGCACCATAGACAAAACACACCATCCCACCACATACCCAGGACCCCAAGCCACTTTATCTGCAACATCTCTTTAGGAAAGCCCAGCTGCTAGCCCCAAAAGAGTGACCAATGATCCAAGCCATGTATTTCATCCCTACAATTACAGGAAAGGAAAAGCATACCAAAACACCAACACCAGCCCTTCAGCCCCTACAGCAATCGATGTGGTTGTACGTGTGTCTGGAATCAGTTGACGCAAACCTCGGTTGCAGCCCCAATCCTGAAAGAGTGCGTTCCAAAGTCGACGGCCAAAAGACCTAACTCTGTTAAACCTTTCCGAAACACCCCAAAAAACTGAAACATGGAAAGAGATGTACCATCCTCATGGACAAGTAGGGAACCTTCATTCACTGAGTACCCCTACCAGGCATATAGCACCAAATTTATTTTTAGAGGTGCAAATATCTACAACAAATTCTGACTAAAAGTTTTATAAAGAATGATGCTCCAAAAAGCTTTTTAACAGACTGGTCACAAGAACAAAAGGGATTTTTTCATTGTGGGATGTGCAATTCTTGCCGCAATACCACAATATCAAATAAAAAACTTTTGAATTTCCATTCCGCTATTACTAAAAAAGAATATAAAATTAGATTCCTTGTTACATGTAACTCTTCTAATGTCATTTATTTACTGTGGTGCACTTGTGGTCTACAATATATAGGTAAGACATGTAGACCATTAAACGTTAGAATGAGTGAACATGTCAGAAATATTAGAAAAGGTTTTTTAAAGCATCATATGTCTAACCCAAGTCATCTAGAATGTTGTTCAATTGATAAGAGGAGGGAATATTGCTAAGATATTAAGTATCCAGGAGTCTAAATGGATATTTGAGTTACATACTCTAACACCTAAAGGATTAAATATTGATTTTGAAATCAATACTATTCTATAAAATATTCTTTATATAGATTGGATAACAAGATTTTATAAAAGGTTATTTTGCTCTTCTCACACCCCCCTTTTAAAACATTTTTTTTAAAATGTTTTTTTATTTTTTTAAAATTATTATTGCACATACTTGTTTCAACTGGTGGTTCTTATTTCTTTTGGGTTTTTATGTTTAACATTCTCCTCTATTTATTTTGTTGTTATATATTCCCTTCTTATAATCCTTACCTTTTTTGTCTTTTTATAAGTATTTTTAATTATTGTTTTTTGTCCTTATATCTTTATACATATGTTGGGACATATGTTGGGACTTTATACAATTTTATAAATGGCGCCCGAGACCTTGGGCACATGAGATTCATATTGTCTTTATGCACTTTTTGGACAATGAGGGCACCCGTCAGAGATGAATAGCCGGAAAAGAATACGTCACCGGAAATGACGCGACGGACTATCAAGCCGGAATCAAACACGCAACGGATATCCACACGTTCATTACAACCTTAGATAATTTGGAAAATATCCAGAACTATGTTTTGAATAATTGTGTTGTTTTTTAATTTTTTTTTATTTATAGGATTATCTATTATTTATAGATACTCCTTTCCTCTGTATGTATTTTTATGCATTTAAGACCACTAACATAGTGGTGAAATATGGCCGCCATTTTGGGGGTGGCAGAACGTGCATCCGGTCCGGACCATATATGGAAATAGGAGTATCCTATGTAACACGTGTGTTTGATTGTTTTTATTGTTTAATTGATGTACTTATATAAAAGCATGTTTATTTATTTATAAAATATTTTATCAGGAAAGCTACATTGAGATTTCTCTCGTTTTCAAGTATGTCCTGGGTCCACAAAACATTGCATCGTTACATTAGGGTACAATAAAATACAAATACAATACAAATACAAAATATGAAAACAATATTAATACACAATCTATACAAACTTTACCATAGAACAGTTAGGAAATATATAATCACCCATGACATGTGCATTCTGTTTTGAGGTATGTAGGTAGGACTCTAGGCTTGGAGAAGATTTTAAAGTGTGCGGGAGATCGTTCCACAATTGCGGTGTTCTGTAGGAGAAGGAAGATCGGTCCGCTTACTTTTTGTATTGAGGTAGACTAAATAAAGTGCTGGTATTGGATCAGAGGTTATAGGAGGTGGGAAAAGCTGAGGAGAGCCTTTTGCTCAGGTAGGGTGGGAGTTTCCCAGAAAATCTCTTAAACACAAGGCTGGAAAGATGAAGGGTGCGTCTGGATTCCAGCGACAGCCAGTTTAGTTCTTTTAGCATGTCACAATGGGGGTCCTGTAATTACAATGTAGCACAAATAGGCAGAACGAGTTATACAATGTATTGAGTTTATTAATGTGGGATTGCGGTGCAGTTGCATATACTACATATACTAGTGGAACATTCAGCAGCACCTGAGGAAGACCCTTTTTTGTGGTTGAAACGCGTTGTACATATTTTATTTTTTTGTTTTTGTTTTTATATATACCAATAATAAATCGCTTTTAGTCACCTATTTCCATTTTTGGAGTTCCTGATTTCAACTTCTTACATTCTGTGGGACCCAACTAATGGAGAAAATCTGCCTATGTCCATAAAGGAGACATATATGCTCTATAAGTTCAGAGCCAACTTTAATGGGCTCAGAAAATTGTGAGTGTTTCGAGTTTTGACCTTTTCTCACAAAATATTTATACAGATTACACTATGTTGTGTTTCATTTTTATCCTTGTATAGGAACTATTCACATAATTTCTATTAAGTGTAATGTATATATAAGGTAAAAACTCCTTTATTGTGTGTGCTTTCACCTTTTAATCTTTACACTATATTCTTTCTTTTAGGTATATTAAGTGACAGTATACTTGGGTGATTTAGCAGCAACACACTTGTATAATCCTAAGCACCACCTATATCTTCTTTGCTACCAGGCATATAGCACTGTCCAGAACAGTGAATTGTTTATTTAGTCATGCATATCTAGGTAGATATTAATTAATTGAAGTACTTTGCCACAGTTGGTGGGCTGCATACATCTTGGCCATTTATGTGTGTCTAAATCTCCAATGTTTTACATATATAGTACTTAGTTATGTCTCCTCTTGTTTTGCCTTGCATCTCTGGTCTTGTTTTATTTTGTCTTGTATTCCCAGTTCATGTACAAGTCCTGACCTGTTTATGTTTCCCTCATATCTTGTGTACATATTTTGGGTTCTGCTTTCTGTCCTGCTCCGGTTCTGGGTTCTTCTAGTCTTGTCTTGTTTTCTTGTTAGGTGCCTGTCCTAGTCTTGCCTTGTTTCTGTACTGGATACATATTTGCTGCAGACCCTCCTTAACTAGTTCCTGGGAGGTCTGCATAACATCAAGCTCCTAGTTCTTGGATCCGCAGAAGCTGCATCATGGCCTTGGTATGTAGCCGCACAAACGCTGGTGCTCAACACCAGGGGGCGTGTGGTTACCCTGCACCAGGCCCTGATGGTTCATTTCCAAGCTGAGACTCCCATCATCATCAACATCAGGCACTCAGGGGTCCTGGTTTCCATACCACCACCCGTGACACAGTGCATGCCTTGGGGGGCCCATCGGGTGGCCCATGCACATGACGGGTATTATTACTAAACAGGTGCCGGATTGTTGTTGCCCTTTAAGAGCCTGACCGGGTCCCTGCAGTATGGGTGATGCCAGAAGGAATACAGGCACTTCCCCCTAAGACAGGTCTCATCAGGGGCCTGGTTGGGTCCTGTGGTCCTTTGCAGAGTGACCGGATGTCAGGAATGGAGTGGGATCCAACAGGCAGAATGTAGATAAAGGGTAATGTATACCGGACCTTAGAATGGCTGGACTAATGTATAAGAACAAGGGGTAGTCAAATTCAAGCTGAGGTCAAGGAGTACAGAAATCAGGATAAGCGAGTAAGCCAAAGCCGGGTCAAAGGAGAATAGAATGTAGAATAGTCACAAACGAAGCCAAGATCAAAAAGCTGGAATACAGAATACGAAACTAGCACTATAGGGAACAAAAATTAACCACAACAGGGCAAAGTACCTAGCCCTTTGAGTCCTTTTTATACTGTGGCTTGTTAGGGTGGTAGCCACGCCCCCAAAACATCATACTCCGAATGTTTCGGCAGAACGTGACGTCATTAGCATCATGACATTGACGCCCCCTATTGGTGTCATAAAAAAGGGCAGGGTTATTACGGCTGGTGTGAAAATGGCTGGAGAAGGAAGAGGAAAACTTAAGGGGACCTGCAACATCATGTGAAAGGTGAGTAAGCTGAGGGAAACCCTGGTCACCACAGAAGGGACCCTGACACCGGGCCCCTTTAATGTTTTCAGAGAATACTGGGAGAAAGAAACTATCTGTCACTTCCTCCCAGCTTATAGATCACATGGGTTTCAAGCACACAAGAGACACTAAGAAGGCAAAAGGAGCTCTACAGGCAGTCAGCTGCAGACTCTCATCAGCAGCAGCTAGTCCCAGGAAGTCACCTCCCTAAAACCAAAAGGTACGGAAGCACAGGGGTGATTAACAATATGTAAATTGCAATTTGTGTGTGTGCGCCAGTGTGTATGTGAAGGTATGTGTATCTCTGTGTGTCACTATGTTTCTATCTGTGTGTATCTGTGAGTGTCAGTGTGTTTCTCTATGTGTGCCAGTGCGTGTATGTGTAGGTTTGTGTGTGTATCTGTGTATGCCAGTGTGTATGTATTTGCATTGTGCCAGTGTGTGTATGTGTGTATATGTGAGTGTGTGTGTGCCAGTGTGTATGTGTAGGTATGTGTATCTGTGTGAGTCAGTGTGCCAGTGTATATGTGTAGATTTGTGTATCTGTGTGTATATCTGTGAGTGTCAGTGTGTATCTCTGTGTGTGTGTATGTGTGCATCTGTGTGTATATGTGTGTGCCAGTGTGTGTATGTATCTGTGCCAGTGTGTGTGCTTATGTGTATATCTTTGTGTGCCAGCATATATGTGTGTGCCATTGTGTGTCAGTGTGTATCTGTGAGTGTCGGTGTGTATCTCTGTCTGTGCCTCTGTGTATGTGTATGCCAGTGTGTATATGTGTTCCAGAGTGTGTATGTGTAAGTATGTGTGTGTATGTGTGTGCCAGTGTGTGTATGTATCTGTGCATATATGTTTGTATCTGTGTGTATGTGTAGTAATATATGTGTATATGTGTGTGTCATTGTGGGTACATGTGTGTATCTGTGTGTTAGTGTCAAACATCAAAACTACATACAAACACTATACATTATGCCAACACTACACAAATAGACACAGACATACTTCATAACTAAACATGCTTACATTGCTGTGGAACATATTGGTGCTAGGTGGGGCAAAATAATTTCTTGCACTGGGCCCTATATGTATTAGTTCTGCCACTGCTGATAAGCTAAGACTACAGGAAAGCCTAATTCCCTTATGTTGAGACCGCTCCCTGTGGCAAAAAGTTTCCTAATCCATTTAGGAGGAAACCCACTAGGAAACCCCACTTACTACCACTCTCCAAGCTCGCATTACCCCAGAGCACTGTCACAGACTCCCATCAAGGGCATTACATAGGTACATAGCTGAAAAGAGACTTGCGTCCATCAAGTTCAGCCTTCCTCACGTTTTTTGCTGTTGATCCAAAAGAAGGCAAAAAACCCAGTTTGAAGCACTTCCAATTTTGCAAAAAGCTAGGAAAAAAATTTCTCCTTGACCCCAGAATGGCAGTAAGATTTATCCTTGGATCAAGCAGTTATTACCCTACATTGAAAGATTATATCCTTGAATATTCTGTTTTTGCAAGTATGCATCTAGTAGCTGTTTGAACATCTGTATGGACTCTGATAAAACCACTTCTTCAGGCAGAGAATTCCACATCCTTGTTGTTTTTACAGTAAAAAAAACCTTTCCTTTGCCTTAGACGGAATCTTCTTTCTTCCAGTCTAAACGCATGACCTCGTGTCCCATGTAAAGTCCGGTTTGTGAATAGATTTCCACAAAATGGTTTGTATTGGCCCCAAAATTATTTGTATAATGTTATCATATCCCCCCTCAGGCGACGTTTTTCTAAACTAAATAGGATTAAATTTGTTAACCTTTCTTCATAGCTGATATGTTCCATTCCTTTTATTAATTTTGTTGCCCGCCTCTGCACTTTTTCTAGTGCCATAATATCTTACTCTAGAACAGGTGCCCAAAATTGCACAGCATATTCAATATGGGGTCTTACCAGTGATTTATAAAGAGGCAAAATGATATTCTCGTCCCGAGAATAAATGCCCTTTTTTATGCATGACAATACCTTACTGGCCTTAGCCACTGCTGATTGACATTGCACATTGTTGCATAGTTTGTTCTCTATAACAATTCTGAAGTCCTTTCCGTGTGTTGTTATCCCTAATTCGTTTCCATTAATGGTATACGTTGCTTGTGTATTCTTTACACCGAAGTGCATAACTTTGCATTTTTCAACATTAAATTTCATCAGCCATTTGAGTGCCCAGTTCCCCAGTCTATCTAAATCCCTCTGCAGCAAAGTAATATCTTGCATATATATATACAGAGTTTTGTGTCATCTGCAAACACTGAAACATGACTTTCAATACTTTTTTCAAGATAATTTATAAACATGTTAAATAGAAAGGGTCCCAGAACAGAACCCTAAGGGACACCACTTGCCACCTCTGTCCAACTTGAAAATTTACCAATAATGACAACTCTTTGTACTCTATTTTTAAGCCAAAGTTCTACCCAAGAACAAGCATTTTCATCTAGACCGATTTTCTTGAGTTTGAACACTAATCTATTTTGTGGAACTGTATCAAATGCCTTGGCAAAATCCAAATAGATCACATCCACTGCAACACCCTGATCTATACATCTACTTACTTCTTCGTAGAACACAATCACGTTAGTTTGACATGACCTGTGCTTCATAAAACCATGCTGATTTTTGCTGATAACCATGTTCTTCTCAAGGAATTCTTGAATATTATCCCTTAATAACCTTCTAATATTTTCCCAGCCACAGAATTTAAGCGCACAGGTCTATAATTTTCAGGCAAGGATTTTGAACCCTTTTTGAATATAGGAACCACGTATGCCTTCCTCCAATCCTCCAGAACACTTCCTGAAAGAAAAACATCTTGAAAGATTAAAAACAGGTTCACTTATTTCTACACTTAGTTCCTTAAGTAATCGCGGATGGATACCGTCAGACCCTGGAGATTTGTTTATATTAACTTTCTTTAGTTGGTGCAGCACCTTGACTAGTTAACCAATTACAATTATTCTGCAAGTAGCAATTGTTTGCACATCTATTGCCATGGGTTCTTCCTTAATATATACGGAGTAGAAATAGTTATTTAAAATTCCTGCCTTTTCCTGGTCTTCATTAACTTACACACCTGTTTCAGTTTTTAGTGTACCTACACTTTCATTTTTAGTTTTTTTTTTAGAATTTATGTACTTAAAGAATGCTTTGGTTTTGCTCTCTTTGGCTATCATTTTTTTCATTTTGAAGTTTAGCAAATCTAATTGCCTTTCTGCACGCATTATTGGCTTCCTTATATCTTTTATAGGATGCATCTGATTTGTCTGATTTAAATGCTTTAAATGCCCTTTTCTTATTTGTAATCTCTTGTTTTACTTCTCTACTAAGCCACATTGGTTTTAATTTGTTTCTTTTATATGTATTACCCAATGGTACATACTGAGAAATGTACCTTTCTATATGGGTAACCCATATAAACTGACCGCAGTGCATGTTAACCCCTCGACACCCACTCTTACTCCTGGCAACCCTCTCCCCTGGTGATCCCCTAAAATGGGAACTGCCAGCCACAGCTGCCTCTAGATTGCTGGGTATTGAAGTCATTACATTCGGGTCCTCATGAAACTACACTTGGTTGGCCTCCACATCCTCACTGCCAGAACCTCAGCTGACGTCCCCTGTCAATTGTCCTTCTTTAGAGACATCTCTTATTTCCCATTGATGTGTGCCATAATAATAACAATAATTAAATGGAATCTATAGTTTAGAAATTCAAAGTTGTATTTCAAACAATATAGTGCTCTCTGCCCACCACCCACCCTCAGTGCTTTCCTATGGGGATTTCACTGACTCTCTATGTCCTCATGCAGAGCATGAGGATGTCCAATGTAATTTGAGGGACTCAGACTCTGCTAGAATCCAGGAAGAGCAGCTTGTGGCTGTCTGGTAGACAGCCACTAGAGACAGGCTTTGTATTGCAATGTAAATGCAGCAGTTTTTGTTTTACATTGCCGACTAAGGGGCACAGGGATAGTGTACCCAGACTACTTCAATGAGCTGATGGGTCTGGATACCTGTAAACTTGAAGAGTCATTCTGGACCAAACTGCAATTTGCCTGAATTTCTGCCAATCAGGTGTTTGGCATGATTCACAAATTCTTAGCTGAAATAGACCCAAATAACAGACTAACTGAAATGCAAAATGCCGAACATATTCTCGTCTTGCACAAGTCCAAAGATGACCAGTTATGAGAGATTTGCCCGTTGTCAATAAATTACAGAATTACAGCACAATAATAATCACACAGTAATATAATATGCTTCAGAAGAAGGGTCGCCTAGTAAGTAATTTGTTTACTCTAAATCAAATCTTAGAAAAGTTTGAATTTGCATCTCATTTGCATTGGGAATGAATATATACTGAGTAATGCTGTTTTGGGCGGTGGGGTTTCTCCTATTATGAAATCAAGCTTCCAGGGCCGGTCAAAGTTTATGTCTCAAGGTGGTGATGTGAATTCATTCACAATACCACATGCGTCAAAAAAATAAAAATAAGAGAGCAAGGGAAATGGAATTTACGAGACTGGGCATGTACTCATCTACAGGAAGAATGTTGTGGTAATTTCTTTTCTTTCTTTCGTCAGCACAGCTTTTATGTGTCTTAATTCTGCAAATAAACTATGTTATCTTCAGATATTGAATAATGTAATTCAGTCTGAATATTTTATAACCAGGAGGTGTTATATATATTTCATTTAAAAAAAGGAACTTATTTAATTTTATTTAATTTAAAAAAAATAAAGAAATCTGGCATATATAGATATGATGTTTACAGAATATATACAGATTTGTATAAAACATTATCAGACACAGATCTGCACATAACAAACAAGCTATAAGACTTGCTTTTCCAGACCTTTTCCCACACCATAGCTCTATTTGTTGCATTAACAATGAAGCTGCTGTCCATGAGTGGTTATCTGGCTTTGCACCTCTTCCTGAATTTGGTTTAAAAGCTGTTGTATACAGCAGACTTGTACTCTAAGGAATCTATGTATAAAGTAGACTTTATGAGGCAAGAAGGGGGTTCTTTGTTGAACCCGTTTGCATATGCCACCCGGAAGAAAAAGACCAAAACCAGTAACTAACCTCATGCTGATGAGTTGCATTAACAACGAAACAGTTGTCCATGAGTAGTTCACTGGCTTTGCATCTGTTCCTAAGTTGTATTTCAAAACTGTTTTATACAGCAAACACAGATTCAAAGGAATCCATGTTTAAAATGGATTGAGGCAAATATGTGATTCATTGTTGAACTAATTTGCATATACCCGCCCAGAATCCTTTGCGGTAGTAACATCACTGCAAATTTGTGATTTCTGTGGGAAAAGCAAGTCTTTTGGATTGACTGGTGTGTAGATCTTTGTTTAACTGAATTTCAGCCAATCAGGTGTTTGGCATGATTCACAAATTCTTAGCTGAAATAGACCCAAATAACAGACTAACTGAAATGCAAAATGCCGAACATATTCTCGTCTTGCACAAGTCCAAAGATGACCAGTTATGAGAGATTTGCCCGTTGTCAATAAATTACAGAATTACAGCACAATAATAATCACACAGTAATATAATATGCTTCAGAAGAAGGGTATCTACATATAAAATAAAAAATGCAAGACTTTTATCCTGTCTCCCCATAGGCAGAAAATCTCCAAATGAATTGTAATGCCTTGATTCACCACGGCATATATATATATGAGGTCTGTCTGGAAAAAGTCCACCAATGGACGGTTTGCGCAACATCAATGTAAACTGCCAGCCGAGGAGAGCAGACTGGAATGTGCATGCCTGATTAATGACTACTTCACTCTACTAGTCAGTGGAGTGTGCTAGATACTGTAGAGTGAGCATGTGTACTATGTGTCATGACTAAATGAGTAAAGCAATGAATCTGCATACATTTTTGCGTTAAATGGATACTATAGTGCCAGGAAAAGAAACTCATTTTCCTTGCACTTTAGGTTTAATAGGTCACCCTCGCGCCCCCTCTCCCGCAGGCCCTTGGCGCTGGGTCAGGCTCCACCCACACTCCTCTGGTGAAAATCTGACGCTGGGGTCAATATGAAGCAGAGTAACAATAGACAGGAACACTGGTACGGAACACACACAACAGGATCAAAGACTTGATCCAGATCACAGTTTATATACCCTGCTGATGTCTGATCAGGGTCAGGTGAAGCACAGCAGTAGTCAAGGTACAGCCCCCAGTGCTGTAGACAAGCCAGGAAGAACAGGACCGGAATGCCAGGCCTGCCAAGTTTCCAGGTTCAAATCCTGACACCACTATAGCAGGCTTTAAAATAATTCTGTCATTGTCACTGTAGAATAAAGCAGAGCTAATGCAAGCTTGCCCTCACTGACATGTGATTGCTTAGCTGATACTCTTAGCCAATGTGTGTGTTCCCCTTTGGCCATGCTTTACTCTACAGAGCAGGCCCGGACTGGCCATCGTGCATACCGGGCAAATGCCCGGTTGGCCGTGATGGCCGTGGGGCCGAGGCCGGCAGGGAGATCACAGAATCTCCCCGGCTGGCCCCTGCAGGGCCAGCGCTATCCGAGTGCCGGCCCTGCATAGTGCCTCCATGGGCCGGTGGGGAGATCAAAGGAGAGGGAAAGCGGTCGCCAGCAGGAGAGGGAGGGAGGCAGGAGAGAGGACCCGGCAGAGCTCTAACAAGCAGCTCCGCCGGGTCCCTGGTTACCGCGGCAACGCTCAGATCTCGCGAGAGTGAACTCTAACCTGCAGGTCACTCTCACCACTGGACCACCAGGGAAGGCAGCATGGCTCCCCTCAAGGCTCCCCCCTAAAATAAATTCCCTAACAGCCCCCCCAGACACACACAACACCCCCAAACACACACAGCACCCAGATACACACACAGCCCCACCCAGACACACACAGCACCCCCAGACACACACAGCACCCAGACACACACAGCACCCCCAGACACACACAGCCCCCCCAGA
>OW240912.1:260822374-260961054 GCA_933207985.1 Pelobates cultripes
GGGGTGGCAGGGTGAGGGGGTGGAAGGGTGACAGGTGGGGTGGCAGGGTGACAGGTGGGGTGGCAGGGTGACAGATGGGGTGGCAGGGTGACAGATGGGGTGGCAGGGTGACAGGTGGGGTGGCAGGGTGGCAGGGTGACAGGTGGGGTGGCAGGGTGACAGGTGGGGTCGCAGGTACCTTTTTCCCTGGTGGTCCAGTGGTGGCAGACTCCCTGGTTGTCCAGTGGGCTTTCCGGTCTGCAGCTCCGCCGGATGCAGAGCTGCAGACCACATGGGGATTGTCTCGCGATCTCCAGTCAGAGCGTTGCCGTGGTAACCCGCGGCAACGCTCTGATTGGCTGGAGAGCGCGAGACACCTCAGTCTGCAGCTCACACCCGGCGGAGCTGCAGACTGAGGCCGGCTCTCCTGGGCAGACTGACAGGAGGGGCCTCGCACCCGGCGGCACAAAGGGCAAGCCGCCGGGCCCCCTCCTGTGTCGGGTCCTCGAGGACCCGACAAGTCAGTCTGCCCACAGGTGGTTTAGGCGGCCGCGAGGCCCCACACAGCGCGAGGCCTTAGGCGGCCGCCTAAACCGCCTAATTAGAGAGCCGCCTCTGTATACAACCTAGACAATTGTTTTGACTTGGGGCGCCTTGGAAAAATATTGAAATATTAAGGGTGCCTTGAACCAAAAAAGTTTGGGAACCATTGAGTTAATGGAACCAAGTGATGTGTCAAATGCAACACAATGCGAGCCATGTCAGCCCTACAATACCCTCCAGACCTGTATGCTGCCTGTTCAGTAATGTTCAAATTGTACTGACTTAGCAACTCACTATGATGTCAGATGAAATAGTAAACTTGATGGAAAATAATAAGCTATCCACCAGAATCAGGATGATTACAATTTAAAGGGTATCTGTCATAACAAATACAACTTAATCTTAAATAATAGAGAATCCATTTTAATCTATTCACTGAGCTAGCAGAATTGCTAGCAAATGTTTTGATTTTTCTAAAATCAGTGGTTAATGTCGTCCAGGCCATTTCCTCTCAATGACGTGGGCTGAGTACAGTGGTCCTGTCCTTTTTAACCCTGCAATATAAAACATTGCTGTTTTTGAGGGCTACATTGTAGGGTTAAATCCTCCTCAAGTGGCTGTCATACTGACCACCATTAGGGGCGCTTCACGGCACTTACTGAATAAAACGTGAGCAAGAAGTTCCCATTAAAAAAGAAACAATTCAATGCGCATCCTGTATGAGGAGCATTTTATTGGGCCATGCCACCTATATGACATTGTGGAAGAGGTGAGCAGAGCCAAAGGGAGCCTTGGTGCTGGAAAAAACATATGTAAATCTATAATATTCTTAAATTTTTACTGCACACTGGGGAACAATTAACGCATTAGGAAGAGTCCTTCTCTCAGTCAGTTCAGTCTGTGTTGAACCTATGCAGGTCAGCATAGATCTAAGAAGACTGTGCTCTGCATGTCTACTATCAGGAAACCCTCCTCTGAGCATCTTTCTTGCTTGAATTGTAGATTATACTAGCTTTAGTGTAACTATAATCTTAATTTTATTAATGACAGGAGGTGAATATTTGCTTAAGTCTCTCTTTACTAGAACTCCACAGCAGCACATTAACATAGAGAGAAAAAAACAATCACAAAAAAGTAAGGAAGCCATAAAAGGCCCCTCCCAACCAACTACTTCCTCTTTCAAGCTGCGACAAAATAAAGTACATGAACATTATACAACTCAATAGATAGCAGAAGAACCAAACGAGATCAGTCGATGACTGTCATCCAAAACTTGAAACGAACGTTGATCAGTAGATGAACTCCTGAACCCTATCCTGAAGACAGTCTGGAACTTGGATCTGTAGCTGAACAATTAAACTGAAACAAAATAAAGAGAGTCGAAAACTTTGATTAGTGAATGAAATGTACTGTGAAAACATGAATACCCATAATCAATTAATGACCGTACAACATCCCAGAAAACACACTCTGACTTCCCCTAACTAGACAATAACCTGACCTATCTACCACAGTCCTGGAGAACATACTAACACTAAAATTGGTCAATTGAAATCTAAAAACAAGTGGAGGGAGAAACTTGGAGGGAAATATTCACCTGCTGTCATTAATAAAATTAAGATTATAGTTACACTAAAGCTAGTATAATCTACAATTTTATAGCATGACAGAAGGCTTCATATTTGCTGTTTTAACGTTCCAACAGCAAATCAAATGAAGCATGATCCGATGGTCTAAAATAAAATTGGCGAAAGGTATCTTCTCGTGACCAGTCAGCTGAACACATGATGTCTTGAAGGGAAGTGCCCGCCATGAATGCTCCAGAAGCCGCCGCACCTCTAACCGAATGCGCTTCGAAGGTCGAATTCACCCCCGCCAATGCCAATAACCATTTAATCCATTGCACCAAAGTAGAAAACGAGACCGGTTTGTGAGGTCTGACATAAGAAATCAACAACTGGCCGGAATGAGAAGAGCGAAGAGGAGCGGTAATCGCCACATAACGAGACAGAGTCCTCGCTACACAGAGTTTAGGCGTGTTGCGGAAATACGGAAAAAAAATAGCCGTCGAGTCCGCCTAGACACCTTGAAGGA
Source organism: Pelobates cultripes (assembly GCA_933207985.1). Classification (NCBI taxonomy): domain Eukaryota; kingdom Metazoa; phylum Chordata; class Amphibia; order Anura; family Pelobatidae; genus Pelobates; species Pelobates cultripes. The sequence continues at coordinate 260,824,991 of OW240912.1, forward strand.
ATCTCAGAGGAGGTCCTTAGCCGACTGCGACATTCCATTCTCCCCTGAGAGAGTCCAGGCCACCAAGTGCAGGTAGCCGTCCCTCACAAGGGGATGAGGATTGCTCCGGGAGTCCGAGAGGAGCAACAGAGGTGATGACAGGAGCAGTGGATCTCGATGGGACAGATCCAGGAGCTCCGGAAACCAGGCTTGACCCCGCCACAGCGGAGTCAGCAACACCAAAGACACATGCTGACATCGAACTTGGAGCAATACCCTGGGAATCATAGCAAATGGAGGAAACGCAAAATCGTCCACCGCTGAGCACGCCGGATCCGGGAGCCAGCTGAAGTAGATCGGCACCTGATAGTTCGTCCGGGAGGCGAAAAGATCCACCGTGAATGGGCCCCTCTGTTCCGTGGGCTTGAGGAAGATGGGCTGAAGGAGTTTCCAATCGCTGGCGTTCCTCCAATGTCTGCCAGAAGCGGCTGGAGACACAACCCCGCGGTCGTCCAGCCGAGCCAAAAACTGTGAAGACAGCGGGTGAAAGACCCTCTTCATGGAGGTCTGAGCCTTGTCCGGGAAAGTGAACAGGTTCACATGTTTGTGCAGTTCTTTTATGAACGGTTCCCCGAACAGAAGACCTTTAGCCAAGGGGCCCAATTCCTTCAACCCCAAATCTGACAACTTGTCCATCCTTAGAATTACCGCCTTCCTGCGTTCCGTGGAGAGCGCTACGTTCATATTGCTCAGCAGGCAAATAGAGCGCAAAGCCCAGCCGTGCATGGTGGCTGGGTCCAGGGTAGCCCCTTCCAAGAAGGCCTCATCCGCCAACATTAACATCCTGCATAGGGGACCCAGCATGTCCAATAGCTTGTCCTGCGCCAAGCGTAGACTGCACTCAACCCCTTTCTTTGGATTTCGCCCAATATGGGTCATGTATGTAGAAACCAGGGAATTGAATTCCGGGGTCGTGGCGACCTTATACGGCAGTACAGGTCTGGGGCATTCTGCCCAAAGCTTTCTGTGAACCTCCCAATCCAGAGGTCTGCGGACACAGTCATGCACGAATGGTGCTAAGTGGTCGGGGAGGGACCATTCGGAGGACCTGGGGTGTCGAATGGTCCGAGGGTTGAACAGGGGTTCGCACCTGATGTCCAGGAAAGTGTCTTCGTCCATGGCCGTAGCCATCGCCCCAGGCGTGGAGGCGTCCTCAACTTTATGGCGCCATTTAGGTTTTGTCCCCATAGTCCTCGTCCCACTCAACCTCCTCCTCGGGGGGGGACTGATCCACCCGCCATTCATCCAGGGTGGCCATAGATGGGAGGGTATAGAATCTCCTCCCCCGCACCTGACAAGCGATGGCGCCTGGCCAGAGATTCTGACATAGTTGAGCCTTGCCTTTCCGGGAGTGTGGATCAGGGCCTTCACCCTTCCAGTAGCACCCCTGCATACTTGCCTGATCTCTCCTAGGAGAGTCTGACTCAGCCGAGTCATCTGCCATCAGGGGGATCCCCTAGTGCCCCACTCGGGTTGAGTTAGAGGGAGGGCCCTAGCCAGGGCCTTTTCCATGGAGGCGGCTGCTGCCGCATTATTCATGGCCTGCAGCTTCTGCTCCTGGGTAGATGGTTCCATGATCAAGTAGTCGTGGACAATGTGACACCTAGGGGCATAGAGGACAGGTGTCACCAGCAGGTAATCGGGGCAGCACCCCTAATAGTGGCAGAGGCAAGTAAGCTAGCGCATGCAGGGTCCAAATGAGAGTACGGAGCCGCCAGGCCAGGGGTACACAGAGAATGGCACAGACAGTGCAGGCCAAATCAGGGGGCACAGACAAAGCAGGCCAATCAATGGGGCACAGACAAAGCAAGCCAATCAAGGGGCACAGTAAAAGCAGGCCAATCCAGGGCACAGCCAAAGCAAGCCAGTTATAAGGGCACAGACAGAGCAGGCCAAATAATGTGGTACAGACAAGGCAGGTTAATCAGAGCGTGCAGGGAACATGCTGAGGGCAGGTTTCAGGCATGCAAAAATTAATGAATAAGAGTCCACAGAAATTACATTAAGCTAACATATGTGAATAAGACATTATAGATTGACATGGGCATAAACAGAACACCCTATACGATCTTTATTACATCTAGAAAACATACACAAAATTAACATGTTTATACCTTTAAAACTAAAGAACGTAATACACTCTATCTCCTAAGATAGACCGGCACTGAGCCGACACCCCCCAGCATGGCCACGAGGTAGCGAGAGGGTGAGTGCCAGGAGGCCGGGAGCAGCAGCTCCCACGTGGCCAGTTTGGTTAATCCGACAACCCCGAGAGGAAGCGTGGGCAGGGTGAGAGAGGCAGGAGACAGCTCCCACTCGGCAGACGGAGATGGCGGCCGGGATCTAACATGTGGGATCGTTGGAGTCGTACTCTGCGGTCCCGGTGGTCGGCAACCGATCCCCGGTGAACGCAAGTAAAACAAGCGAAGGGGGGAAGAAGGGGTAGGGTATGCGGAGAAGGCAGGAAAAAGGAGTAAAGAGACAGAGCTACCCTAGTCCCCCAATCCTGCAGAACAGCCCACAGAGAAAGCCCCAAGCAGGGAGAAATCATGCAAAACACCCCCATACAACAATCGCACAAAATACAGAAATAGACAGAAATCAATACAGGAATAAACAGTATAATGCAAAAAAATATCCACAGCCACTCAATGTTAACAGGAGGCAGTGGTACTCTGACCTGTGCTTGATGTGGAGCAGCAAAGAAAGACGAAGTAGTTGGTTGGGAGGGGCCTTTTATGGTTTCCTTACTTTTTTGTGATTGGATTTATCTCTCTATGTTAATGTGCTGCTGTGGAGTTCAAGTAAAGAGAGACTTGAGCAAATATGAAGCCTCCTGTCATGCTATAAAATTCAGCCTAAGGGAAATTTGAGCGACAGTAGCTGTTCGATGTGATAGGACCATATGGGCTAGCCTTCTCTCCACACGTGCTTCAATTAACCTTTTGCACCCATAATTCTGATACTGGATCACTGGTTATGCTGCAAGACTTGCTGTTTTGGAGATGCCCTTGTCAAAGTGACTCTTTGTAAAACTAAAAATCAAAGTAAATCTTTTTTGCTAGCCTATTTTTCCTACTTGTAACTAGAGTTGAGCGGACACCTGGATGTTCGGGTTCGCCGGGTTCGGCCGAACATCGTCAAAAAGTTCGAGTTCGGCCTCAAACTTAACCCGAACTTGACCCCGAATCTGAACCCCATTCAAGTCAATGGCGACCCGAACTTTTGGGCACTAAAATGGCTCTAAAAGAGTCATGGAAAGGGCTAGAGGGCTGCAAAAGGAAGTAAAATAGGGGTAAGAGTAGGACAAGTGCCCTGCAAACAATTGGGGTAGCCCCCAAAATATTGGGACATATAAAAAAAGAAAACAGAGAATAAGTGCACTTGAGTATAACAATGGCTGAGTGAGGCCGGTATAAATGTTTATTCTGCACAAGGTACAGACAAGTCTGGTGGGATCCATGCCTGGTTCATTTTAATAAATGTGAACTTGTCCACGTTGGCTGTGGACAGGCGGCTGCACTTGTCTGTGATAACGCCCCCTGCCGTGCTAAACACACGTTTAGACAATACACTGGCTGCAGGGAAGGCCAGCACCTCCAAGGCATAAAGGGCAAGCTCAGGCCATGTGCCCAATTGGAAACCCAGAAGTTGAATGGGGCAGACCCATCAGTCAGTACGTGTAGGCGTGTGCACATGTACTGTTCCACCATGTTGCTGAAATGCTGCCTCCTGCTAAGACGTTCCATATCAGCTGGTGGTGCTGGTTGTTGTGGCATGCTGACAAAGCTTTTCCACATTTCGGTCATGCTAACCCTGCCTTCTGAGGTGCTGGCGGTGCCCCAGCTGCATTGGCGACCTCTTCCTCCTCCTCTGCCTTTGCCTTGTGCTTCCACTGAGCCCCCCGTGTCAGTTGGGAATGCCCTCAGCAGCGTGTGTACCAGCGTGCGCTTGTAGTCGCGCATCTTCCTATCACGCTCCAGTGAGGGAATTAAGGACGGCACATTGTCCTTGTAACGGGGATCCAGCAGGATGACCACCCAGTAATTAGCAAAAGTTAGAATGTGGGAAACTCGGCAGTTGTTGCGCAGGCACTTTGGTGACTCTAGATAACCTTGGGCCGATCGCATGTCCGTGTGACGGCGACAATGCATTCGGATGTCTTCCCTATCAGCTTTTGATGGTACTTTCTGCACCTACCATGGTGACCAGGGTTCGATTCCGTAGAAGGAGCCTGAGAAATGGCTACCACATCCAAGGAAGGCAGCAGGCGCGCAAATTACCCACTCCGGACGCGGGGAGGTAGTGACGAAAAATAACGATACATGACTCTTTTGAGGCCCTGTAATTGGAATGAGTACACTTTAAATCCTTTAACGAGGTTCTATTGGAGGGCAAGTCTGGTGCAGAGCGACTGACCCATGCGTGCTGCAGCTGAAACTCCACTATCGCCTGCTGCTGCTTGCACAGTCTCTCCAGCATGTCCAAGGCGGTGAGCGGGAAGGCCGAAGTTACGCTGCAGCGCAGACAGGCATGCAACAGGGTGAGAACGCCGAAAGCGTGCACAGACGGCCCGCACTTTCTGCAGCAGCTCTGGGTATCTGGGTAGTTTTTCAGGAATTTCTGCACCACCAAATTCAGCACATGCGCCAGGCAAGGGATGTGCGTCAAACCGGCTAGGCCCAGAGCTACTACGAGATTTCACCCATTATCGCACACCACCAGGCCGGGCTTGAGGCTCAGTGGCAACAAGCACTCATCGGTCTGTTGTTCCATGCCCGTCCACAACTCAGGTTTAGCACGTTTATGCCTCGCTTCAGGCTAAGATTGCACAGCTTGCAAACCACTCGTGTCTTGTCGTCAGCACATTGTCTGAAGAACTGCCATGCCAGGGAACTCCTTGGAGCTGGTTTTGGTGTGCTCGGTCCCTGGGTGTGGTGGGCAGTAGCAGGCGTACAGTCTAGGGGGCGGCCGCTCCGCTTTTGCACCCTGCTCCCTCTTATGCTGTGCTGGTGCCTCTGTGCGACCACCGCCTCTTCAGAGATGTGCTGCGGTTGTCCTCGCTTGTCCACATCCTGAAACATAAGTGGTTGTGCATCAGTGCACTCAATTTCTTCTGATTTCTTCCACTTCTGGGCAGGGCTAGGTGGATGGCCCACGGAAACCCCACCAGCAGAGTCATCAAAAAGCATAAGAGACTGCAGCATGACTTGTGGCTCAGACTGCTTGGCTGATTTGCAAGGGGGTGAGGTGAAAGACAGATGGCCATGGGCTGCAGGTGCCAACTCTTTCAGCAGGGGACTGGGTGGGAGACAATGTGAAGGAACTGGAGGCACTGTCAGCCACCCAATCTACTATCGCCTGTACTTGTTCTGGCCTCACCATTCATAGAGAGAGCATTCGGGCCTACCAAATAACGCTGAAGGTTCTGTCGCTTACTCGCACCTGAGGAAGATGTTTCACTTGTGCGTGTAGCTGGCACAGATCGACCACGTCCTCTCCCTGCAACAGGAGCTCCACCAATACCAGCAGCACCATGACCAAGGCCACGTCCCTTATTTGATGCTCTCCTCATTCTTTGCGTTCACCCACCAAACTAATAGATAGTTTATGTCAGGCAACAATGTAACCGCCAATAGTCAACATTTAAGTTCACTGACAGTAAGGCAGTGCCGGTGTCCTAAAGAGAAAAAAATTCTAGAGGTCACACAACAGTGTGACAGGCGTAATTAATACAGTTACTTCACTGTCTCAAAAAAGTGTGATTTTTTTTAACCAACAATGTAAGAGTAGTATTTAAGGGTTTTATTGGACTGCAAGAAATGCACCGCAGGCTGCAAATGTTCTATTTAGCACAAAAAAAATTGATTTTTTAAACCAACAGTGTAAGAGTAGTATTTAAGGTTTTTATTGGACTGCAAGAAATGCACCGCAGGCCGCAAATGTACTATTTAGCACCAAAAAAATTAGAATTTTTCAAAGTGCGATGTAACCACAGTATTTGACGGTTCCATTTGACTCTCAGATATGAAGTGCACGCCCCAAATTTAATTTTTAGCACCAAAAAAATTTGAATTAGTCAAACTGCTATGTCACAGCAGTATTTGACGGTTCTATTTGACTCTCAGATATGAAGTGCATGCCCCAAATTTACTTTTTAGCACACAAAAAATTTGAATTGGTCAAACTGCGATGTAACCACAGTATACGAAGGTTCTATTTCACTCTCAGATATGAAGTGCAAACTCCAAATTTAATTTTTAGCACCAAAGAAATGTGAATTTTTCAAAGTGCGATGTAACCACAGTATTTGACAGTTCTATTTGACTCTCAGATTTGAAGTGCATGCCCCAAATGTACTTTTTAGCACCCAAAAAATTTGAATTTTTCAAAGTGCGATGTAACCACAGTACTTGACGTTTCTATTTCACTCTCAGATATGAAGTGCACACCCCAGATTTGCTTTTTAGCACAAAAAAAATGTGAATTTGTCAAACTGCGATGTAACCACAGTATTTGACTGTTCTATTTGACTCTCAGATATGAAGTGCACACCCCAAATTTACTTTTTAGCACACAAAAAATGTGAATTTGTCAAACTGCAATGTAACCACAGTATATGACGGTTCTATTTCACTCTCAGATATGAAGTGCACACTCCAAATTTAATTTTTAGCACCAAAGAAATGTGAATTTTTCAAAGTGCGATGTAACCACAGTATTTGACAGTTCTATTTGACTCTCAGATATGAAGTGCATGCCCCAAATGTACTTTTTAGCACCAAAAAAAATTGAATTTTTCAAAGTGCGATGTAACCACAGTACTTGACGTTTCTATTTCACTCTCAGATATGAAGTGCACGCCCCAAATTTGCTTCTTAGCACCAAAAAAATGTGAATTTGTCAAACTGCAGTGTCACAGAAATATTTAAAAATGCCTAGATGTTGCCCACTGAGCTAGAAGAACAGGATTAAAGTAATGTGCCTGGCACACATGCAGTTGCAAGTGCCCACCTAACAAACAGACTGCTTATTTCTCTGTGGCACTGGGCTCAGGGCAGGGTACAAAAATGTAGTATAGCACCCACAAAAATATTCGCTGTAGTTTGCAGATTCAACACCAGAATTCTTTCCTTATCTGTCCCTCACAGCTGCAGCATCCTCTCCCTACACTAATAAGAGCTCATGTGACTCCAGCTTATATAAAGGCTGGGTCACATGCTGCACTGGCCAATCACAGCCATGCCGTTAGTAGGTATGGCTGTAATGGCTTCTAAGGGCACACAAGTCAAACGCTTGTTGATTGGCTGCCCTGCAGCTCTTCAAAACACGCCATTAAATCGCCGAACACCGAACTCGAACCTGAACTGTTACTGAAATGTCCAGGTTCTGGTTCGGGGTCCAAAAATCGTAATGTTCAGTACGAACCCGAACTTTACAGTCGTAAAGTTCGGGTTCGCTCAACTCTACTTGTAACACATAAAAAAACGACTGTTCAGTTGCTGCCTGATATATCCCACCACTTTACAAGTGCCATTGTAATGGTATAATCAATGTCATTCACTTCACCTGTCAGCATTTTTAATGTTTTGACTGATCACTGTATATTTCTCATATCAAGTGCACTTTAAAATCACTCATCGTCATTGAATCACACTGCCAAAGCTGGTTACAGTGATGCACGGTGGGAAAACTGACAACAGTTGAATAGACAGACTAAGTTGTTAATTTAGTAAATAACAGTTTGTCAATGACACCTAACATTCAGATTGGTTTGTTGGAGGGCACTCACACCAAAGCAAACACAGATTGCGGCCAAGGGGTGCTTACTGTGATTATTCTGTTTCCTTCAGGGCACAATCCATACAATGAAACATAGTACAGAAGCACACCAGGTTAAAAAAACAAATAATCTTTATAAGAAATGCAAAATAACAGTTTATTCTATATATAAGAGAAGTCAAACTACAATCACAAATATTACACGATATTTGCAAAATCTAATACTTAGGTATTAGGTATTCACCATACCTAAGAAAAGTCTACATCACAAATAAGACAAAGAGCAAGTACAAAAATATACATATGAATGGGATTACAAACCAGATGATAAGAATGCAAAAGTGTAGTGAGTGAATTGCGGATCCTGATACCAAAACAAAAAAAACATTTCAACCAAAAGCTCCTTGTTCTTCATACTTCTTCTTGTATTGTGTTTAAATCTGTAGGTATACTGAGTGTATACAGTTGTGTAAATGCATACAGGGTTCAAGATAATATTAGCAGTGGTTATGGTAAATGGGGGTTTAGAGTGGTTTATATCAGAATACTAAAAAACGTGCAAGTGTTAGTTGCTCACTAAATCCAGTATACAGGCAGCAAATCTTACAAGGAGTCCCCAACCTTGTGAAAACATAAAAATCAAACAAACAAAAGTAGATTGCAACAAAGAGAATTGATAATGTCACAATAATATACATACAATGTTTACTTTTGTAGTGACAGGTATCTCAAACAAAAGGAAACAAAATATACAAAATATTGAAGTATGTTTTAACAGTAAGCTAAAATATAGTGGTGTAACAGGGATAAACTCACACTTTTGAGATACCTGGCACTACAAAAGTAAACAGTGTACAGTGAGACTTCGGTTTACGAATTTAATGCGTTCTCCAGGATGTTTTTTGTGAAAAATTTGTAAACGGAAATGCGGTTTCCCATAGGAATGCATTGAAAACCAATTAATCTGTTCTGGAGGTCAGAAAAAGTCAAAATGAGCTGGCATGGAAACCAACCCACAATGCAGAACACACAATAAAAGGCATGACAACGACGAAGCTCAGTTCCCTACCTTTCCACAGCTTGAGAAATGCACCAAAAAGTCTCAAAACAACTGAAAACAATTTCCAGAATGGCTCCAAATCTCGATACAAAAGCTGCTCCAACACCTCCACACTCGATGCCACGTGCCACCCACAGGCTCCAGCATGCAGAGGGCGGTGCTATAAAGCTCCCAGGTGCAATGCATCCTGGGGAAACTCGCTTTGTATTGCTAAAAAATTTGTAAACCGAGGCATTATTTTCAATGGATTTTCATTTGTAAACCGAAAATTATGTTAACCGAGTTTCCACTGCACATATATTGTTGTGAAATTATCAATTCTCTTTTGTTTGTTTGGTTAGTATCCGAGTTAAAATACACAAGGAGTTGAGTGTTAATAAGACATAAATGCTTGAAATGGGTTATAGTTGTGGTATACGGGATGTTTAGATTTTTTTCCTTTAGAGTTAAAGTGGAGTTAAATTTAATATTTAATATTTAGTTTTTTAAGATGCGTTAAACCTAGTATTAAGGTAAAGGGTTTTGTTTCAGGTTTAGACTTTAAGTGCATTTGGCACAAAGAAAATTGTGTGTTTATGTTTTTGGATGGGTTCCATTTAGGATTAAGGGAAAAAAAATTGTGTTTATGGTACAGACATGTGGAGTTTGAATGGTTATTTTCAAAATACTCACCCTTCTATGATTGATACTAGAACTGCAGTAGACTAGCTTTTGTGCAGTGTGCATTCCGCAATGCTGTCTCTAGAGGCTGTTAGTGAGCAGATGGAAAGTGATCCCTTCCATCTCCTGTCTAGCCTCAAACACAGACAATGGAGGAGCTGAGGCAGCACTGAATTTTACATCTACATAAGCTCCAAATATGCTAAATATGCACATTATTAATGCGGTAAATAGGTGCCCCTACACGATAGGCACCTACTCTGTCTGATGGGAAATTCAGCCCTGAGGAGAATAGTTCTAAACTTTAGCCACATGAACCTTTAATGATTGATGAGTCACAACAATGCCTAATTCAAAAGTAGACACTCTCCTAAATCCTAGAAAATGTGAATGAAATGTGTAATTCAAAATGGGAGCAAATTCAAATGTCCATCATTTTTTTTTATGCATACAGAAAAACCTCTTCAACTTATATGTAGAGTACATTTTGGCTATGAGAGAATATTCAAACCATATATAAAATGGACAAAGCTGGATTCAGAATCCAAAGAAATCCTCCTTGAAGAAACTAACAAATGGTAACTACAGGAAAACGCATTAAAGGAACAAAGAATCATACAGTATTGTAATGGAGTAACTTGCATGTTATAGGCTATAACAGGGGTAGGCAACTTTTGGCAAATATTTAATGCCTCCTTAACCTCATTTTTTGGAAGTTAGAGAAAATAGTATTAAGATTATTTATTCAGCAGGAATTGACAAAGGAATTACAACATTCTTTCCATAATCATCAATATAGGAAACATTTTACAGATATTTTTCCAAATAAATTATTTTTGGTCTAAATATGTAAATATGTTCATTCTCTGCAATTCCAGTTAAATAAATAAACTCTCATATCATTCTTTGTCACGCAATGCTTTCAGTTCTCCAAAAATGTTTCCTACCAGGTTTCTACGGATATGGACTCCCATCCCACCCTTTTAATATTTTCCTAAACAATCACTGTTCCTTTCATCAAAAGAAAAAAAAAAACAACAAAAGAACTTAAAGGGACACTATAGTCACCAGTGCAACTACATGTATTCCTGACCCTATAGTGTTAACACGACCATCTAGCCCCCCTGGGCCCCTCATGCCTCCATAAATATAGTAATAATCTTACTGTATTCAAGCCAGAAGCTGTAAATCTGCACTCTGGAAAAACAAGCAGTCTGCTGACATGTGATAGCCTGATCCAATCACAGTACTTCGCAATAGGATTGGCTGAGACTGACAAGGAGGCAGTTCAGGGGCAGAGCCAGCATGATTCAAACACAGCCCTGGACAATCAGCATCTCTTCATAGCGATGAATTGAATCAATGAATCTCAATGAGGAAAGTTCAGTGTCTGCGTGCAGTGGGAGGAGATACTGAATCACAGGATGCTCGTGCACAGCAGATCTGAGTGGATGGAAGCATATTATGCCTCCATCAACTCAGAAGTCCCTCTGGTTCACTCTGAGTGACTGCAGCTGGAGGTGTCCCTAGCTTTCAATGTAAACACTATACTTTCTCAGACAATACAGTGTTTACATGAGAAAGGCTGCAGGGAGCTATAGTTCTCACCTGAACAACCTCATTAATCTGAAGTTGTTCAGGTGACTATAGTGTCCCTTTAAGTAGAAAGTTAATGGATGCAAATCTTTAATTTATATTGTACCACACAGATAAACTCCCTGAACAATTTTCTTCTCTTTACAGATCTCTTTTCAAATAATATTTATTATATTTTTGAAAAAACTCAAAATCAGCTAATGAAAAAGGTACAGAATAAAAAAATGGAAAAAGGGGGGACTTTTCTCTACCCAAAACTATATTGTACATAAAAATTTGGCTGCACTCACAGTCTTCTTGTAGTCAAATGTAGTAACCGAATGAACGAATGGCATGTTCATTCTGTTTTCATTTGTTAGTTCTGCTCACTCACATCAAATCTGATGGGACTGAGCCGAACTAACGAATGTGTATGAATGAATGTGCCATTCGTTCATTTGTATTACTAGTTCGGCTTTTGAATTACAGTCAGGCAGTGTACTGTGTCTGTTAAAGTATGTTATCTTTATGCATTTCTAGTAAGATGAAAATGAAAATCCAATCTGTTGATGCCAAGAATAAATTCCCCCCAAATGGTGTTTTGATGTAATATTGTAATACATATTAAACATGTTCCCTATATATGCTCAATGTTTCCTTTTCTTTTCAAGTAACAATGAAAAAGACGTTGAAGGTACACACTGTTTCCTGACAACCAGGATAAATAAAGTTAGTTTAGATGAACTTAATGACATTTACCGTTGCTATGCCCAGAATTCAGTGGGAAATTCAACAACAGTGATTAAGCTAGTGCAGAAACACACAGGTAAATAAGTTTGCAGTATTTTTCATTCTATAACATATTCTTGAATTTGTTACTCCCTCTATTATTTTAGTGTGTTGATCTTTGTCAATGCTGCTTTGTACTGTTCTTGCACTTCTTTTGTTATATTGGTTTAATATTTCACCCAGTTCTGTATATCCTACCATAATCTCTTTCTGGATTATGCTTCCATAATTTTCTCTTGATTATCATTTATAATCTTCCCTACACTTTTTATACCTTCTCTTAATTTATATAACCACACAAACCTAGTACAGAATATACTCGTTATTGCTGAATAACAATATCTGTATTCTAAGCACATTATCTGTTTACATGGCTTAATTTAAAGAAACTGTCAGTTATAATGTTGTATCAAACTAAATTCAGAATTCTACATGCTTTTACAATGTACAAATTAATGTCGTCCCCTTCATAGATAACGTCCCCTTTAATGAATCCTGTAATACTCAGACAAGCCTTTAGGAGTATTGTTACTAAATTTGTAAATAACCCCTTTTCGAGCAATCTGTGCTGGTTTGTATCTGTTCATATAGCTCTCTTAAGTGTCTCTCTCTAGTCCTCTCAGTTATTGTTCCCTTTCCCACATTATTTCCCTTTCTCCCTATTATGTCCCACCACCACAATTTTCTCTCCATCCTGCCAGCCCGTAATTGTGTCTCCATCATCCAACCCCCAACTTTTTTACTTACATATTTTGATAGCCAAGGTCAGGTAAAGTATATAAATTACTTAACTTGAGCAGCATGCATGTGGCAATGCAGGCATTTGTACAACACTGCTGAAGAACATTGTAAGCATTTTAAATTTTTTCCTGAGAATCCATGTGCACAGCCTGAGGCATCACAGTGTGGTGTAGTTGCTATAACACAGAAGTGCAATGGAGGCAAGCATGTTTTTACTTACCTCCACTGCATTATACACTTGTATAAATAATGAAATAGAGTTTATTGCCGTGAAGGAACAACGAATTCTCACTACTGTGGAAGTAAAAGTTTCTCTTATACTAGTAATTACAAAAATTACATTTTATCTAATATTTATCAATACCATAAAAACTCATATTGGTGTAACTTAAGAAATAATGATACAAATTAAAATAAACACAATGGTTGGAATCACAGTAGTGACAACTTAGTGATGGCAAAATCCAAAGGCCATCATTTCCTTCTTATTCTTTTTGAACTTACTACAGTTTTCGACGCTGTTGATCACCTATTTCTCGTCCTCACCCTTCGCAACCTTGTCCTTGGTGGCATTGCTCTCTTATAGTAGTACTCTTCCTACCTCTCTAACTGCTACTTCAGTGTCTCCTTGTCTGGTTATTCCTTTTCTTCTGTACGTCTTTCAGTTGGCGTTTCTCAAATCCCTGTACTGGTTCCATTTTTTACTTATTTAGACTGCCTCTCTTGTTGACCTGATATCATTCTATCGCTTTCAATATTACCTGATCTTTCTCCCCATCTGCTGGATCATGTCACCGAATGCCTTTTCTTTGTCATTGACTGGATAACTTTATGTTTCCTAAAACTCAACCTCTACAACACTGAACTCCTTGTCTTTCCTTCATCTGAGGCAATGTCTGTCCTTGTATCCCTTCAGGTCAATAGAAAAAAAACTAACCTCTACCCGCAGTCGCATTGTCTTGGTATTCTTTTTGACTCTGACCTTTCCTTCAATGCTTATAAAAAAATCTAGTCTCTTTCACTTTAAATAAATTACTTGTGTTTACCCCTTTCTCACTCAGGAAGTGACCAAAATGCTTGTCGTTGCTCCAATTGTTTTCCACCTGTGGTTTCTCTGTGGTCCGCAATGAATGCCTCTGCCAGACTTGTCTACCTTAGGTCATGTGACTTTCAAATTTCACACGTCTTTCAGACTCTATACTAACTTCCTGTTTTATTTAGGTTCCAGTTCAATGTTCTCGTGCTTACTTAACAAGCTCTCCACAACTCTGCCTCTGTTTATATCCACAAATCTGCCTCTGTTTATAGTCATGTGACTTTCACTAGCAGATATGTTCAAGCCTGAGCACTTTGCTTTGTCAATGACCCTTTACTGTCCCGTTCTTGTACCCGCAACCTAGACTCACACCTGCAACACCTCTCCAGGGCTCTCCTTACTTATGGAATGTCCTCCCATGCCACTTTTGATTTGCTCTGCCTCTACAGTTCTTATAAAAAATCTCAAAAAGGTTGTTTTTTTTAGAAAAGCCTATCTGCTTAACCCTTAACCTTTCATCCCTGATAACTTATCTCTGCTGTCTTCCAACCTCTGTACATATTCCCAATTGCCTCTCCCATTCTTTCAGATATATCCAAATAATTTGATACTCTCACTTCCCTCTGTGTATTTGTTCCTCATCCTTTTAGATTGCAAGCTTGTTTGCTCAGGGCTCTCTTCACCTACTGTTCCTGTATGTCAAATGTGTTTTGTTTGTCTTGTTTTAACTATTTTGCAAACTGTGGAATATATTGGCACTTTATAAATAATTGGAATTTTAATTGTAATGTTTGTTTCGCATTTTTATTTTCAACAGACATCGTATTTCTAGTGTATGTGCTATCTGTTTCTGTGGCAGTGCTAGTGTTTTCTCTAGCAGGGAGTGGAATGATTTATTTTTACTGGATTGAAATTGTGCTAGTTTACAGGAACTATTTGTCAAATGATGAGACTATTGGGGGTAAGTTTTATCATCTATCATGAGAGATATAGTTTGTAAAAAGAAGTGTATGCAAACCTGTTTTGTTTTATTTAACCTTTCATTGTTTTGAGATTATTTTTAAAAAGAGAAATTAAATTTGAATCAAATCTGTGGAAATATTAATATAACACATAATAAAGTAAGGTTATATCAAATTAAAATATTGTTTAAAAATGACAAGTATTCTGTGTAATATTTCTTTTAATTATTCATAACACATCAATTGTGCATTTATTTTGCTTCTTTAATATTAAAGGACAAAAAAAATATTACAGCATGATCTTGTAGAACTGAGGTAGAGGTTCATCATGTTCTTCTGATCTGTCCAATAGGGAGTTCCAAGTAGAATGCAGAGAATAGAATGTCATATGCCCATAGAACGTCCACTATTTGCGTGTTGCTTGGGCTCCTTATCAGAGAGGGCAGATGAACGTGAGGTTTTCTTCTTGCTTGCAAGGCCAAGCTACAAGTGCTAGTGCAGCTCTGTGCTGCTCCTTCCTACCATTCAAGCATGCTATTGAATGATCTTATATTTATTTTTTTGAATGTGATCTGTAACATTGAAGAGGTAAATTCTGCATATTGCATTAGTAAGTGACTATGAGAAGCATTCTTTGCAACTCACTCTTTTTTACCCTCGTTGGCTATCCTCTTCTTTTTTGTTTATTTTTCTACTAAGTACATTTTCTTATCTCCTATTCGTTATTCCATGCCACTTATTTAAATATAAAGGATAGAAATGGAAATGTTACATCCAGTGAATGTGGCTCTATATGGGAAGTGATTTGTAAATGATACTGTTTAAATTAGTGCAATTTGAGAATTTTGTTTTATAATTAAACGGATTTTTTTTTTTTGAAAACCTAAAATATAGTGTACCAGTAAACATTGCATATTATCATTTTATATATAAAAAAAAATTGGAAAAACATTTTGCTACAGTCATTCGTCAAATAAATTATCCATGTAAATACACTGATATGAAAGTATTGCTGGTATGAGGGGGAGTGACCACAATAAAAGGCTTATTGCAGTATACATATATTTGTGCAAAAACTATAAAGATTTGAATAAGCCAAAATACAGCATATTAATGAGGCTAAAACCTTTCAAGTGCATTAAAGTTGTAATGGTTCTCGGAGTGTCCCTTTAAATCTAACTATGGCAGAATTCCTATAGTTTGATTTGAACATAAAGGTACTTTCAGACTGAGATAAGTTCCTTCTGTTGTATTCTAAATATACATACATGAGCTTCCAATGAAACAAGGTTGTTTTAAATGACTTAATATTTATGAATGGTAGCTCTTATTATGTTAATGGGAGCAATGCAATGTAACAATGAGATCTTACATAAAGCACAAGTAAAGTTTATCTATACACTTCATCATGACCTTTGAGTAGTGTAAAAGTAGATTTTCTTTTTTAAATGACAGTTTTATGGCTAGTCAGTTGTTATCCTGTGCAATGGAAAATAATATACAGTTAGAAAATACACAAAAGGCAACAGCCAATAATCACATGAATGGTTAAAGTAACCCCATGAAATATTATAGTGACTGTAGAAAACCAAGTTCTTATCAAATTTTAACAAAGAATATGAGAACTCTGAGAATGGACACAAACTTAGAGGTATTCAGTAGGTTGCCCTTCAGTAAATCCCTGCTTAGGTTCCAAGATTGTTTTTACTCACTTGTGCCATTACAGAGAGAGCATAGTCTGAAGCATATCAGACTGGTCCCACCTGTGGGGGAAATCCAGAGCTGAAATGCCAGCAAGTTCTCTCCGCATGAGAGATACAGCAACATCGATAAGCGTTTTGGCTTTTTTGGGGCCTTGTCAGTGAGGTGTAGCTGATACACCTTTAGGTCCATGTCTGGATTACACTTTTAACTTGGGGAGAGCCATGTTAATGCACTTCAACAAAAATAAAGAATCTAAAAACTCTGAGAATGGACAAAAGTTTAGAGAAACTCAGTAGCTTGCCCTTCGGTAAATCCCAGCTCAGTATTTAAAATAGTTTTTGCTCACTTGTGCCATTACAGAGAGAACATAATCTGCAGCATATCAGACTGATCCCATCCGTAAATGCAATCCAGAATCAAAATGACAAGTTCTCTCTGCACAAGTGATACAGCAACCCCAGATGATCATTTCAGCCTTCTTATCCAATTTTATTTCATCAACTTTAGAAAAGTGGAACAAGTTAAATGTCATTATTAAAACTAACAATCACTGGAGAAATAACATAATGCAATTCTATTTATCAATTTCGTGCATTCATATATATACTTGTTTAGAATTGGATATATGCTTTCAATCTGTTAATCAGACACGCAAACTTGTAAACACACATATAATGTTTTTGTTTCTTTAGATCATAAGGATTTTGATGCTTTTATATCCTATGCAAAGCACAACTGGGAGTCTGATGTGGAGGATTCCATGAACAGTTATAATGAAGAAAGATTTGCAACACAGTTGCTGCCAAGTATACTGGAGGACAAATATCAATATAAGCTTTGTATCCTAGAAAGAGACATTCTTCCAGGAGGAGGTGATGCATGGTTCATGTTTTTGTTGTTTTAAAATTACTTTAAAGGGAAAAATATAGTCACCAAAACAACTTTAGCATAACAAAGTAGTTTGGTTTATAGATCATGTCGATGTAAAGCGTCGTCTGATGTTATCTCTTCCTTTATTGTAAATTCTGTTTCATTTAGAATTTCCTGCTCTGGTAATAGCTTGCTAGATCCTGCAGGAGTCTCCTGCATGTAATTAAAGTTCAAATTACAGAGCAGGAGATAAACACTTTTAAAGTGAGTTAACATGTGATTGAAAATGAAACCATAGGTTTTCATGCAGGCTGTATCAGTCACGGCCAGGGAAGGTGTGGCTAGTGCTGCATATATACTTTAATTCTAGTTCAAATTTTATTTGCAAAATTAACCAATCTGACAACATTTGGTGAGGAGTTAAACTCAGTGTGTGATGCAGTAGTTACTACAATAATAAACAGGGGAGCTTGATAGAATGTTAATAGAGTCCCATATAGTGAGTGGGTTAATCTCCTATGTATCGCTGCTATGTATCACTAGGCAACTAGTCTGCAACCAGGATTTCTATAAGCCTTGTCAGTCACAGTTGATTTCTTAATACCTTTGTATATTTGTCTTTACTAATTTACAGCTTATATTGCGGACGTTGTTGGAATTATAAAAAGGAGCAGGAGAGTGATTTTTGTACTATCCCAAGAATACATAAGTGGACCAAGTTTGTTTGAATTGGAAGCAGCGGTTAAGTGCTCCTTAGAAGAAGAAGCACTCAGGTTGATTCTGGTTAAGTTTAAACCATTTAAAGTACCTGAGACCATACCAAATGTTGTAAAGAAGGCATTGAATTCTCTGCCCATTGTCTGCTGGAAGGAGGGCACTAATAAAGCTGCATTTCATGAAGCTAAGTTCTGGAATAAGATCAGATATTATATGCCAGTCAAGCACAGGAAAAGTAAAACAGAAAGCAATGTAACTGAGAAAACCAGCTTTTGTAATAATGGAAATTCTATTTTGATGGAACAGTTCCTAACTAGCTAAACTCATGGACCATGTCAGAAAAGAACAAAGTGGAAGAATGTGGAAGACATAATAAAATCAGAATAGAAGATTCTCTACTAACTATTATAATAACTTCTTCAAGAAAATAGATTGTTTACAGAGCAAGCTTATTTTGCACCCAAGGAATGGGTTTCAGTA
Source organism: Pelobates cultripes (assembly GCA_933207985.1). NCBI lineage: Eukaryota > Metazoa > Chordata > Amphibia > Anura > Pelobatidae > Pelobates > Pelobates cultripes. The sequence goes on from OW240912.1 coordinate 260,843,406, forward strand.
AGCAGTGGCAGTATGTTAGAAATTAATGTGATTTGCAATATTTTGTCCCACAATTTCCCGTGCAAAACTGCCTACTTTGATGTTTTGTGTTAAATATAACTGATGTTATTATGTTTTGCTAATAACAGATAATTGAAACGCAGAGTTGAAATAAAGAATCTTCTTTCACATTTCATGTACTTAAAAACAACAAAAATAAAGTGCTTTAGATGACAGATGCCATTCTGGGACAATCCTGTGGTGCAAGTAGCTATATGCATAGGAAAACATTGTGTAAGGAAAACATTTCAGAATATTGCAACCAATGTTCTGATTATATTTTCTTGAAGTCCAATAACCTCTTGTTTACTGACAAACATTCCACAATCCCCAAGTGAATCTTCAAATAAAACCTTTGAAAATACCTAATAATGAAGTCAGGCACTTTGCAAACTTCATAAATTAGTTATAAAAATAGAGCTGTGTACAATGAATCCCGAATAACACTGCTTTAATAGTGACTTACAGTGATTATTGTCAAAGCATGGAAAAAATATGCATTTCTCTCCCAAAAATAATAATAATAATACTGATGAAAAAATATATATTATCTGTATTTTGAGGATTCAGTACCTCATAAAGGCATTATTAAAGACTTCTAAAACTGTGGTTTATTGTTATTATTATATTATTAATGTTCTATGAATGTCCTTTCATATTTGAATTGTCATATGTGTATCAATTTGCGATGTGCTTAATTATCATCAGGAAACTTGATAAATCCTAAACCAACGTGCTAAATATGGGCTGATTAGCATAGAACATTTCTCTTTCTGGAAACTTGTTTTTTAAGGAACATACAGTACAAAAAAGGTCAAGATCATTGCAGTTGTAATGGGGGGCAGGAGAGCCATTTTGTAATGTTTTAATCCTGATGTAGGACTTCCACTACTAGACACTGTTGCCACAGTATGAGGAAGATATTTTGTTGAGTGGACAATGATAAGCTAAGAGCGTCATCTGGTCCTCTAAGCTTATCACTTATCACTGTGTGAGAGATTGAGAGAAATAGTATGTTTAGGAACAGTTTTACTAGTTACATGGAGTCCACTGGGCCCCCACCTTCACCTCCTTCGAAGCTTAATTCACCTGTATTGAGCTAATCCCGTCACTATATGGAGGAACTATTTGGCTTAGTGCATTCAGCTAACACTCTCACCAAATGAACTATTTCTGCACAACAGGGTTTAGATTAGCAGAGCTAATCAACAACAAGCACCTGGCAGACCTCAAGTACATTGAACTTACTTAAAGGGACACTGTAGGCACCCAGACCACTTCAGCTCATTGAAGTGGTCTTGGTGCAAACTCCCATATGGTTAACCCAGAGCATGTAATTATTGCTGTTTTTATAAACTGCAATAATTACCTGCTAGTGTTAACTCCTCCTCTAGTGGCTGTCTGCCAGACAGCTACTAGAAGGACTTCCAAGTGGATAGGTGACTTTCGATCGCCTAAACAATGCTGGACATCCTCACGCTTCCAGCATCTTCAGAATCCCCATAGGAAAGCATTGGATAATGGTTTTCTATGGGGAGATCCTAATACGAGCACGGCCATTGCCGTGCATGCACATTAGGTCTTCCCCGTTGGTGGACATCGGCAGGGGAGGAGTGTGGGCGGAGCTGAGCCAGCGTTGATGTCGACATCGGCGCTGGACCCAGGTAAGTGACAGAAGGGGTTGACAGAGGGGGAAGCTATAGTGCCAGGAAAGTGAGTTTCCCTTCAATGTAGGAGGGAGCTTATGCATTATAACCACTGTGGTGGTTATGGTGCTTGAAGTGTTTCTTTAAACTCCTATTATGCTGCCCTGTGTGTTTGTTTAACTATTCTTTTCTAGATTAACTTTACACCATTTCCTTTCTTGTATAATTAAAGTGTGTTATTTCTTTTCTCTTTTTTTCCTCAAGTGACTTGATATAGCTATCTCTAGCCTTTTAAAAATGTCATCAGAATGTAAAGTATATGCATTTTGCGTAGGTCACTCCAAGTTCCAAAACAGTACAATTACTCCAAGCATTTATACAATATAATGTATGGGGTACTACAATGCAGCCTGGAAAAATTCCTTTAGAATGCTTAGTGTACGAAAAGCACTTGCTCCTTTCCTCTCCTGACAGTCAAAATGAAACCTAGAATCTACAAAGGATTCTATTATAGGTGGTCCTCACTTTGAGACCTACCTGTTTTGCGACGGCTTTCACTTACTACCAACTCTCTAGCGTGGGGATTTAAGGGATTCCCCATGTTAGAGAGCTGGTAGATATTCAGAGAATTTCCCCCGAACATAGATTAGAGGGATTCCCTGCTCTAGTGTGTATGTCTGTGTTTAGGGACATTTCCCTAAACATATACAAGCGTACCAGAGCAGGGAATCCATCTAATCTATGTTTGGGGAATATTCCTGCACTAATGCGCATACGCCTCACTTACCATTCTCACTTACATGAGTGGGAATGGAGACACATGGAGGTGCTGGGTAGGGAGAGGGAATGGAAACACATGTTGGGACTGGGGGAGAGGTAATGGGGACACATGGAGGAGCTGGAGAGGGAATGAGACACATGAAGGGACAAGAGGAGAGAGGGAATGAGACACATGGAGGGGTTGGGGGAGGGAAATTTGTCATATGGAGGGACTGGGGTGAGGGAATGATACACATAGCGGAGCTGGAGGGAGAGTGAATGGAGACACATGGAGGGGCTAAGTGGTAGGAAATGGTACACATCGGGGGACTGGGGGTAGGGAATAGGACACATGGAGGGGTTGGGGGGCGGGAATGAGCTGCATGGAGTGGCTGGAGGGGACAAGATGCATGGGGGTTCCCAGGGCATTTTTCATATCAGGGCCCTATGAGTTCTAGTTATGCCTCTGGGTGCTGTTCCTGTGCATGTGATTGTATTGCCAGAGAGATATCAGAGAGTAAACCTTTTAGCTTTGTAGATCTCTCCCTGACAAGGTGTGGGTGTGCATCATTACTTGTTCATGAAGGAGCATGTCTCTGCAGATATAGTGTGCTCCTTTCTGCAGTTCTGAAATCTCAATACGGTGCAAATGCAAGGTTGTATACGTGGAATGAAAAACAGGTGAATTCATAGAGCAGATGTACTTTCTATATACCATAAATATGTGTGTTTATAGAAAGTTAGGATTTACTTTGCTGACGCTATTTATACTACATTGTATCTAGTCAATGGTATAGGAATGGATAATAAAAATACATATGCACATGCACACATACAATTTCATTAAATATCTGTCTAGTATTAATATATAAGTAATGTGTAATATATTAAATTACAACCACTGTGACTAAGGATTTGTGGGCACATAATTACATTTCTAATACAATTATATGCCCACAAATCTTACTGTTTATATTGATGCTAAACAGATATATAATGAAAATTATATTATTTTATTTTTAGAAATTATATTATTATACTATGATATCACTACTAGGAATAAAGGTTGTAACTAATCTATCCAGGGGAGCTTGAGACTTCTTTAGCAGAGCTCATGTTTGCTCTGTACAACAATAAGAAACAGGAGAACCAAGCAAGGTTAACCCCTTAAGGACACATGACATGTGTGACATGTCATGATTCCCTTTAATTCCAGAAGTTTGGTCCTTAAGGGGTTAACCCTGATTTACTGTTTTTTTGTTTTTTTTAAATCTTATCACATAAACTATGTACATAGTTTCCATGTACTGTAATGTGTTTTACATGCTTATTTATTTAACCCCTTATGGATCTATTGCCTTCTTAAAAATCTTTCCTTGATGCCAATATATCTGCAAAACTCAGGCCAAAATGATCAACTAGATTCGGACAATATTTTTATAGAATTTTGACACGATTTAAACCCAGTGATAAACGGGTCAGCTGCAGAAGCACATTGATCTGTATTTTTTAATAACTAACCCTAATATAAGCCAACCAGTTAAGGCCATCTGACTGGCACTGCTTAGTGTGGAGATGCCACCATATGGGCTCTTCCCATATGCAAGCTTAGTCTGTGCCAAACCCCTGCAGGGCGAAGGTGGATTATATGACATCTGATGATATAATGGATTACATGACATTTGATGAAAATATGACTATATATATATATATATTCCTCGTGCCCCACACTCACTGCTCCCGGTCTTGTAATGCCTTGGTGCTAATCCTGGCCATAATATAGAATACCTTGTAGGAAAGCACTCACAGGACTTGATATGGTTCAAAAAAATCTTTCTTTATTGCAGCAAAAATTTCAAGTAGAAAGTGTCAACGTTTCAGTCCCATCTGGACTTTTATCAAGACAATTAAACAGTGAAAAAAACAGCCTTTAAATATGCAGTGATCACATGTTCATTGGAAGGTGAAAACAAGGTGGAGTGAGGTCATAATCGACGTGTCTGTTTGCAAATAACGTAATCAGGATAATTGGTATGTTGATAAATAGAAAATAATTAAAAATACAAACAACACATAATAACATAAATACATCTATAAACATAGTATAGAAATTGTTATAGGGATAATACCATGGCACCAGCATGTATGCTAAATTACTCAGGAGTAAAGAGAGTTATATACAATTTTTCGCTAGTAATTAAGGAGCCACATGGCTAAATAATCCCAAATAACCAGGGAGTATCACTCCCATCACTAAGGACTCCCACGCCAGGCAATTGATGCACATTAGACTCAATGTAATGGCTTATTGTCTTTAAGTTATAATATCAGTGGCTAGCTTAATTGTAGCCCTCATTAAACTGAAATGTATCATACAAGCTGTAGCTGGCTTATGCAATCTATAATTATAAATATAAAAAGTACACCCTCTTTGACTTCTATGGTTGTACATATCAGGACAAGAACAATCATCAGTTTCTTAGCGGGTCTTAAATTTAGGTAAATGCAACCTCAGATGAACAACAACACGTGATACAGTACATTGTGTCATCATTTATTTAACAAAAATAAAGCCAGACTGCAAACATTACAAACCTTTTATCATTGAGATTCTGCTTTATGTTGATAGATAGTAGAGTGCAAATCATGCTGAGGCTCCCAACCCTTCCTTGCTTTAATCCCGATCACTCACAAATTTACTCATTTACAGATTTACTCAAAAACACTTATGGTTACATACACACAAACAGATGCTAACATCTGCACTCAAGGTACACATACTCAAAGACATACACAGATTCACAGCTGTAAACATTATGACTTTATGTTTTGTGGTTTTTGTTCTCAATAAAAGACCATTAACATGAAAAATATCCAAATATCATTCTAAAATGTAACCTTAATAACCCTCCAATTGACTTGCTATTTAATGGAGGAGGGTGGCATCCATAGGATCACGTGGCTTCATTCGGCTAGAGTGATACCAGTGGAGGTCATGTGAAACACACTCCTTTTTCTCTTCAACACAGCTGCCATAGAACACTGGGAGAAAGTGACATAACATCAACACTGCTGTTGTGGTGAAGGTAAGAGGGAGCAATTGAGCCAGACTGCAGTTACCTGCACCCCACCAACCAGCCTACCAGGTGAGTGGTGCACCCTTGGACTGTGTGTCCTGTACGATAGACAGTCCTAGGGCCAATCCTGATCCTGCAACCCTCAGGAGCAGTGGTTCCCAAACCAGTCCTCACGATCCAACAACATGTTTCCTCAGTATGTTCATTGGAATAAAAAAAGGAATAAACATAAATCCTGGATTGTTGGTGGGCCATGAGGTACTGGTTTGTAAACCACTGCTCAGGGGGATTCTTGTGGCCCTCATTTAGGTTGTGATCATGAGTTTGGAAACCACTAGACTATTGGTTTTATTGAGAAGAATCCACAGATCATCTGTCTGTCAAAATGTCACATCCGTGTATGGGTTTTACTCTTTCACAGTGTTGCAGAATATATTGGTGATTTTACTAATGAATTATAGTTTTTGTAATGCTGAATATTGTTTTAACCCCTTAAGGACACATGGCATGTGTGACATGTCATGATTCCCTTTTATTCCAGAAGTTTGGTCCTTAAGGGGTTAAACAGAACTCTTTTAGGTCCAAGATTAGGCAAATGACTTGCTAATGTAGTAATGTTGACATGTCCTAAAAGGGGTTAAATGTATCTATTTGTTCTGACATCAAACTGTAGTTAACTTGTCTGTCCACATGATGGTGACATTGTCACCTATAAAATTAGTATGGCAAAACTGGCAAATCATGTCTGTACACCACACCTGCATAAATCACATTAGTACTGATCTCGCTGACCTAGGTGTATCACATTTCACTATGGCATAGTTACAGTTAGGAACAACTGGGTAGACTTGAGACAAGAAACTATGTAGGACAATTTGATTCTTGGTTTTCTCTTAAAGAACATGAATCATATCTAAAGTAAACACTGCAACAAAGTCACTCCTTCTACAAAGAAGCATATTTGATTCTTTTTTTTTCAGCATGTACCTGCATTTTACCAAGCAGCTAGGTCTACTACGTTTTAATGAAGTGATTTTTTTTTCTTTGTTAGTTTTTGGGCTCAGCAAACACAAAAGAAAACAAAAACAAATAAGATGAACAGGTGGACCCCTGTTTGGGTATGCATTATAACATTATGAGAAGGGCATGATATTGTTTTATCGAGAAAAACATTTGAATTGTATGAAAGACTTCTCACAAAGCCGGATCCTGAAAAGTTTCTGAGATGATTTTTTTCAAGTTTCTAATCATACTGATGGTGATGAACAGAACAGTAGTCTCACAGATGACCCTTGATACCTCAGACGCTACCAACTCAGAAACACGAATTCATGCTTTCACTGTGGATTATGGATTGGTGCAAATTCCATACGAAATCACGTTATGGATAATATTGGCTTCCTATGCAAAAATTGGTAAGTTTTAAATTACGTAATAGTTCACATACCATGCACATTGTTTAAATATATATTGTTTGTCTCTTTTTATGTACTAACAGTATTTTATTTTCTATACTTCAATGATGACTGCAACCCCCCCCACTCGAAAAAAAAATAATTTTGTTCATTGGTGGTTGAGTACAATACAGTTAATTATATGTGTATAGTACTTTTTGAATCATTTTGTAGATCCATTTTGATTTTTGACAAAAAGCATTTATTAGATATAACGAATAAAAATAATGGGAAAACCTTTTAAGCGGCGTGGGTACCTGCTAGGACTTGATGGTAAAGGGGAAAAGTAAATTTTCATTAAATTTTTTATTTTTTTAAATAATATTGCAGTTAAAATCAATCACATTACACCAATAGACTTACAAGGATGAAATTAGCACAATGAAACAGAAATTAGGGCACGTGAAAACACATCAGAATTTGTAGTTAACTCTTTTGAATAATAATAAATAAACACAAATAAAACATTAGCATTGTACACGAAAACACACGAATATGCAGTGGGCATGGTACTTAGTGATGGTGGTCCATCACACATCTCCCCCTTGTCCACCCCCGACAGCCACGGCATGACTCACATGAGTCAGCTCGCTGCCAGGAGGGGAAACATAGTCTTTTAGTGCCATGCCCCCAACAGTACTTGTCCCCGACCAGCCTCTACAGTCCTGGGGTCGGGCCAGCCCTGAGTACAGGGTGACTTAGACATAAAGTGTCTTTAGCCCAGGAGGCCATCTATCCCAGGCTCTGGTCCCCAGGGGTCTCTGAGCCCATAACCCAAACAACTGTGCCCCCCTGAGTTGTCTGCTGAGTCCGTCGCAACTCTGCTTCCTGTGTCTCCCTGGGGACTTGGCTGGCTGGCAATCTTCCATCTCCCCCTGGATCACACTGCTGGGGAGAGAGACCAACCATCTCCACTCCCACGAACTCACTCTGCCACTGGAGAACAAGACCGGTTATTTCCGTTCCCAGGTACTCACTCTGCTGCTGGGGGACGGGATCGGTTGGGGAGAATAGATGGAACACTTCTCTTCCTGGACCTTCTGCGTGAAGTCTATCCAGTATCCAGTCTCTGGAACCTGCCACTGGGGAATGAGGCTGGTTGTCTCCATTCCCAGGAACTCACACTGCCTCTGGGGAGGAAGGACGGAACACTTTTATCCCTGGACCTCCTGTGTGAAGTCTATCAAGTCTCCAGTCTCTGGAACCTGCTGCTGGGAAACAAGACCGGGTGTCTCTGTTCCCTGGACCCCACACTGCCGCTGGGGAGGAGGGCTAGAGATCCCTCTCGCGAGATCCGGAGCGTTGCCATGTCCTCTCCAGCCGGTGGCTCCAATGCACTGTGGGGGAGGGGGGGAGGGTGAGAATAACTGAGAGGAAAAAAATCACAGGCATACTTTGACATTGCTGAATTCTCACTGCAGTATCACCACTCAATCCTCTGCAATTTAAAAATTATTTTACTTTGTTTATACAGCCCTAGCCATGCCTCCCTGCATGTGGCTTACACAACCTTCCTAAATACTTCCTTTATAGAGAGATATAATGTTAAAACTTTCTTGTAGTCTGATAAATTTAGAATATCTTTTCTCCAGGACAGGGCCATTTGAAGGAATTTGGGGGTCCCAAGCAAAATGGACATGGAGGCCCCCCCAACTCCCTGACCCCCTTACCCGCCGCACGCACGCAAAGCCTACAGGAACCACAGCATAGCCATAGAGTTTAAGTTCACCAGCCAAATACACAGACACACTAACAGTCACACACACACTCACTAACAGACACACACACACTAACAGACACACACACTCAATAACAGACAAACACACTAACAGACACACACACACTCACTAACAGACACACACTCACTCACTAACAGACACACACACACACACACACTAACAGACAAACACACACTCACTAACAGACATACACACTCTAACAAACACACACTCACTCACTAGCAGACTCACACACTAACAGACACACACATACACACACTAACAGACACAGACACACTCACTCACATTAACACACTCACTTTTTTTATTTTTTATTTTACCCCCACAGCCTCCTTACCTTCTCCCTCTCCCTAGGGTCTAGTGGGCCTGCTGGGTGGTCGGTCAGGCAGCGCTGGCGAGGGAGCACTTTCCCCTGAGCGCTCTGCTCAGCTCCCAGCATCACTCTGTGGCGCGCGAGGGAGCTGAGCAGAGCGCTCAGGGGAAAGTACTCCCTCGCCAGTGCCGCCCGACCGACCGGATTGTTAGTTAGCCACAAGGCTAACAAGACATTTGCCCTGGGCATTTGGGGCGGCCCCCTGAAAAGTGCCACCCAAGGCAAATGCCTTGTTTGACTCGCGGCTAATATGTCCCTGGTCATTGTCTTGGGGCCCCAGGCCAGCTCGGAGCTCCAAGCTATTGCTTGGTTTGCTTGCCTTGTCGCGCCCGGCCTGCTCCAGGAATCCCACCTTGGCCAATTGTGGAAAGGGTGGCATGACTATAGTCCACAGCCAAAACAATGTTTAAATCTCAGGGCTGGAGGTGTAAAGTTGGGACAAGTAGTCAAGGTGGTGTCAGATGACAGGATAGAGCTGATGGAACTTAACTTTATTTCCACTTGCTCTCCAATTAATGTTCTGGGTACTGCTGGTTGTTGTAGTTGGTTTTTGTGTTGTCATTATTTTGTCAGATCTACATGTTGATCTACATGTTGTTCCCTGCCAGAGCTGTAGTGTCACAAGAATAGATGACGTGCTTAATCCATGCTTGGGGAACTTGCAGATTACTACAGCTGATGGCATAAGGCAAAATGCTGGAGACCAGATATCTGTCTCCTGGGTACACACCCCAGCAGCTGATTAATGGAACACTAGAGGCAACCAGACCACTTTTTCTCATTGAAGTGGTCTGGGTGAAGTGCCCCTGACCCCTTAACCCTTTAACTCCTGTGTGACATGTCATGATTCCCTTTTAACCCAGAAGTTTGGTCCTCATGGGGTTAAAAACCCTGTAAAACATTGCAGAGTTAAGACAGCAACTATAGGCACTTCCTGGAGCCTAACTGAGTTTAACTCCATGAAACAATATTGGACATTCTCACGCTTTTGCATCAGTATGATTTCAATGGAGGAGAAGACTGATCCAGCGCCGAGGGACTTCAACGCTGAAAACTGGAAAGTGTAAAAAGGGCTTTTAAATTTTTGTTGATAGCCTGCTAGAGCCTGCATTGGAAGGAAATCAAATATATGGAGAGAGTAGAGCCATGGGTGTCCGCATTAATTTTTCCGGGGGGGGGGAGGGGGGCATAATTGTAATGCCATCCATGCTCGGCCATTTTTTTGCAGAGCCGTACTGGAGATACAAAAAAGCCATGGAAAAAAATGTATGCCAGCCCCATAAATCATTGTGCCATGTAGTATGTGTGTGCGTGTATGTGTGTGTACATATATATATATATATATATATATATATATATATGAAGGCTTGGCCTGTAGTTGTGGTAGGGGCTTATGGACCTTTAAAAGGGACTCCCCCCTTCCCTACCCTACCGAGATTGGTCAGACGTGCTGCAGGCTGATGAGACTGTCTGGTTCAGTACAGAACCATCTACTTCCAGTTCAAAGGTCATCAACACAAACTGCCTAAACTCCAAACAAGTTGGTCTTGGCCTAGTGTTGCCCATGCAAGTATTTGTTTTACCTCACTCTAGTAAACAGCCACCTCATTAGAAGCTCATGGGGCACTGCTGCGTCCAGCCCAGCCACAGCTTCTATAACTGTTGGTTTTTCAACAAAACCGTAAGTTTGTTCATTCTGCTTACTGTATTTGCCACCGATGCCTCATTCTGCTTACTGTATTTGACCTTCACTAGGCCATATCGACTTTTATCATATGCATTTTAGTTAGTCACCCTGCAAGTTAATGTTTCACTCTACATTTTAAAGTTTTCTTTGTCTGTCCTGGGTATTCATGCACTTTTTGAGCCTTTGTTGTTTAGTAATTATGTGGCTAGGTGTTGCAACTGACTGTCTAAATTTATGTCAGGCCCAAACTTGGGCCTATACATGTGGTAAAGGAAATAAAATATGAACTTGTATATACATTCTCTGGACACATAAATGTAAAATTCCTTGTTTTCTGTAAAGGGTAATATCTTCTAAACGTCTTAAATCTTCTTGAGTAAAGGACCTCAAACTCATAAACCGGTATCATTTGCAATTCAGTTAGTTACCCTACATGTTAATGTTTGTCTGCCCTCTGGGTATTCAGGTACTCATTGGGCCAACATTGTTTGGTAATTCACTGTTTAGTAGATATGGACAGCTTGTATTTAATTATGTATTTTTCATTGGGTTATAATCTTAAACAGCTAGCTAAACGTTCAGTTCTCTTGTCTGCTGCTTTTGCATTCCCTCACTTTCTAACACCACCCAGACTTTCTTTGTACACTCTACATGCATTAGATTGCATCATATTATTTTACAGGTTATCAATTCGGACCATCATTTGCTTTTCAGACCTCGCACCCATTTGTCAGTAACGGTTCTTTTCATCGGTTATAGCCCTCTCCTTCCCCTCTCTGCCTCCTTTAGGGGATACTGAAGATTTCAGTTACAGGTTACAACCATACCATACAGAACTGCACAAACTCGTATACGAATTCAGGTATGTTTTTAGCCACGATGGCTCCCCCGCAATATAGACCTTTTTAGTGAGTAGGTTTTACTGTCTTATAGGGATCTAGGTGACCAATAGATGTTAAGTTTCTGGCATCTCTGCCTTGGAGTTAGTGGTCCCGTGAGGCCAACACCCATCCTCCACGCATGAGGTATTACGCCCCACGGCCAAAACATAGTTAGTCGCCTCGCACAGTGGCATAGAGAGGGCCTCACTTGTCACACCCAATCTATCTTATGATTTAAATGTCACAGAGAGGAAAAAAAAAACGCCACAACTTTCGGTGTCCACAAATTCCCTCGCGCCAAAACATAGATAGAGCCTCTCAAGCCACTTGGCAACCTTCAGGTCCTCACCTGTCACCTACCTAGTGAATTGCTTGGCCACTTGGCACTAGCTAGCCAGCCAGTAAAATAATCCTGATCCAAGCTAATTACGAATATATTGCAGTATGTCTCAGATCCCTGTAAGAAGGTGATGACATGTCAATCCCCAGTACTCCAGACTTGTCCACTACACCTACATGAAAAGGTGACACCTATCAGGTTCCATCAGGTCATGGACCATTGTATTACGGCTGAGCTACACAGATGCAACGTTCCTTTCCCAGCAATGGCCGGGAAAGCGGAACTGTTTAGGCTTATGCTTACTTATGCATACCAATACGGACAATGCTGATGCTGGAGTAGGCACGAGTTGCTCAAGCAACACCAACCTCAATGCAATGTTCTCAGCACTCATGTCCTCTAAGGTGTAAATAAATAAGAAACTTGAAAGACTAGAAATACATTATCGAATCATGCCGTCAACTGGAAGCTGACCCTTGCAGGGCCCTCCGTATGCATACGATCGTAGCACAATTCAATATTGAACATATGTGTCTGTACATTCAGATATCCAACGGGATATTGACTTTCTGTCATGCTATCCGACTTTCTGTCTCAAAGCTTTTACACTAATAGGTGAATTAGGATATAGATAAGTTGTGATGCCACACATATCAGACATCATTATTATACTAAAACATATCATCTTTAAGTTGAGCCGGCCCTACCTCGTACTTATAGAAGTCGCCATGGCGGGCCTGCCACGGCTGATTTAATCGGTTTCTACTAACTGTATGTTTTTTCTTTTAGGGTGAATTTCACTACTATCATATTCAGCATTTCAATAATACGTAGCTTCACAGCAATGCCTTCTTCAGCTTCCGGTAGAAGACCCCTTACTGGAACATATTGACTTCTATTATATGTCTTGGCCCCCTACATGGCTAAGTGTCGCTATTGACTGGATTAATCAGGTCAAGCCAAACTTGGGCCTACACATATGGTTCACAAATATAAAATAACTTGTATATACATTCTCTGTACTTACATTAATTACAACCCCGATACTAGTTACCTATGCAAATTTTTTGGTTTTCTTCAGTATTGATATTTTTCCGGTTCTCAACCCTTTCTACTCTATTATTTGCCCTATATAAGTTGGTTTGTCAACTTCCCTTTCTACTCTATTATTTGCCCTATATAAGTTGGTTTGTCAACTTGGCCCTCGCTATATTAATCACTTATCTATGTTCATCACCACGTTCATCTGTCTCCGGGCTATCCCATTATTTTCAGGCAACAAGGGCTTATACATGTGACAGGTTCACGATTCACTTACTTTCCAGAGTTTCTGCATTATTAGAATTTTGCTATAAGCCTTAATGTTATTAATTTAAGTTTTACGTCATATGCTGGTATTTTCATATTCATGCCACCTGGTTTAGTCTACGTTGCTCGTAATATCCCTCAATTGTTTGCAAGGTATATATTGGTTGTCACTTACATGTTTACAACTATTTCCTTAGCCCTCGTAGGGCTCACGTGTCTGGCAGATTCTGGTATTTTAATGTACACAGTATTACTCCTCAAGGTTCTAAGGTATTTCAAGTTGTGCCCTTAGTGGTCTCCCAGCAATTGCTGTCACCACGTCGTTCCATTGCTATTCACGTCACAGTTAAGTGGTCCTTCATAACATAATGTTGGTTATTATGTCTCTAGTTGTGTTCGCTACTTTTTTTTGCCACCTTCTATTTAGGCTGTTTTACTATACCATCAAGTCACGCCTGACTGGCATTCAACATCACATGTTTCTCTACTTTCCAACAAAGCCAGTTTCCTTTCATCCTATCCAATCAGACTATACACTAACTCTGAAACCGCTATTTACCTGACCTTTTACGGCTTCCTGAGGCCACAAGAATTTACCCTCAGTGGCCAACACAATGCACAAGGATGCCTTCGAAGCTCCTACATAATTAAACATCAAGATCATTACATACTGACTCTACCTGTGACCAAAATGAGTCAACCGGGTCAACCATACAATCCCACGAATAATATAGGTGCCGGTGAAGGTTTCTGATTCCTACCTCCTCATCATACCGAATATCGCATCTCTTACGCTACTGTCACTTCACGGGACTATCTTCACTACCTCTAAGTTCATGTTATATGTACGGTTATTGTTAACAAGGCTCTGTATGAACCCTAGCCTTTATTTAGGACACTCGTTTAGGATAGGGGCCGCACCTACGGCATCGAGCCAGCAAGTTCCAGTCCATGTCATTAAAACTCTCGGTTGCTGGAAGTAATCAGCATACACAACATACATACCCCAACCAGTACAGGAAATACGAAGGGCATTCGTTAAAATGTCATCTAATGTACTTACGTTGTATTATGTTCTTTACTCAATAAATGTATTTTGAGCACGATATGTAATCCTTTTTGCCCACTTTATTTACTGGCCTGCAGCATACGTCAGTTTCGGCACACCTCAACCGACTTTTTCCTATCACAGGTTTGCTAACAACAATCTTACTTCATATCATAACCAATGTTGCCCAGAACACAAATATACATATATATATATATATATATATATATATATATATAGTAGTAATTTCTGTCACTATTCCCTTTATGATTAAAAACCTCAATACAATACCAGGGTGCTTCCCAGCGCATTAAATATATTCAAAAAATAAACAAGAGCACTCAGTGGTTTTGAAAGTGAAAAAAATGTGTATTCACGGTCACATATACAGATCAACGTTTCGGCCAACAAACCGGCCTTTATGAAGATGCTGAACAACTTACAATGTGCATTAAATATAAGAAATACTTAATCATAAATTGAGCTTACCATAAACCCGGTGAAACATCAAACCCCAGTACCGTGTGCCGTCTGCCAATATGACGAACGGACCTACCCTATGTGCGTGATGACGTGATCACCTCCCAACGTGTTAAGCTGGGTAGCGTCCGGTTACTATGGCGACAACAGACATAAGTTCATTGATATAAAAACACAAGCTCACTGAACTAGGCTCACTGACAGATAATCTCACTGACACACACAGACAAGCTTACTGGTACAAACACATAACAGTACAAACTCTGACACTCACACAAGGTTACTACAGACACACTCATTGGTATACAAACAAAAACTTACTACAGACACACACACTAACTGGTACATGTACAAAATCTGACACTCACACGAGTTTACTACAGACAAACTCATTGGTATACAAACACAAACTTACTACAGACTACAGACAGGTTTACTGACACACACATGCTCCCTACGGACAAGCTCACTTACACACACACAGAAGCTCACTGACACACATACATGCTCAGTATAGAAAAGCTCACTGCCACATATGCTCACTATAGACAAGCTCACTGACACACACAGGGCCACCACCAGGGATTGACAACAATGCCGGTTGTCATGGGCCTGGCCGATGGGGGCCCTATGTGTAGCGGCGCGGCCTGCACGTTGATAGGGTACATTGGGTGGCCCAAGCATTTAGGGCCACCCTATGGGCCCTATGTCTTATAAAGGCCCCTTTAAAAAAATTTATGTGGCCCCTTTAAAAAATTGCAAATGCAAGTACTTCTGGGTGGAAGTGACAGCTGGTTACTTCCTCCCAGCTCACTCTGCGTGGGAGGGTGGAGAGACAGCCAGGCTGTGAAGAGGGAGAGCCACGCTGACTCCCATCAGCCCCAGTCACCCTCCTGCAACAAAACACACACACAATCACAATTACAGTACACAGTGCACCCTCCAGCCCCCCAGGCAGGCAAAATGCGGCCGCATCAGCCCCAACACCTCCCTCCAAGCCCCTATACCTTAATCCTTCTTTCCCACGGATTGACACAAGCTGTCACAGTCTGAGGGTATATTGTTTAAATGGCATATTAGGTGAGGGGTTAGGATGAAAAATTCAGGGGAAGGATATGTTCATGCACTACATAACAATTCAAACATTTCTAAAATGTTTTGACTACTTACAATGTGGGGTGCAATGGGACTTAACTTAGCGTGCAGTAGTTTTTGGTGCTTGGAGTGTTCCCTAAATTATTATTTTTTTCATCCCCTGAAAAGGCTAAGTCAGTATCCCTTCATAGACTTTGCATTGTGTGTCAAAAAGTTCTGATTGGTTGACTTAGAACCCAACCAATCGGAGCACACTGACAGCAAAGTATCTAACAAGATTGCATGCTAATATCAATTTCTGATTTCAAACCAGACATCAAGTTCATCTATCCGATGAGGCAAATTTAGTCAATCAGATATGATATTAGTAAATATAAGAATTGCCGGTCATAATTCAATCATTTTCACTACATTTTGTACAAAATTTGGTGTTTAGTGAATAACCATGTTAATCTCCCCAGTTTTTCAAATTTTTGTTAACCTTTTTTGTAAAGGATGACCAAAGAAATTAAATTTAAGTTTTACGTGATTTAATTATTTTAGCTATCCTTGAACATCTATCTACTGACATAGTTACTGTTTATCCCACACATGTGGTATCCGTAGAAATAAATGTGCTATTTTGTAAAGAAAAGAACATTTGCTGTTTCATGGTAACAGTATTAATTTGTCTTTAGTAAATGCACTAATGTATAATCAGTTGTTTTTTTTACCATTAATTTAAATAAATTTATTAGAGAATAACACATAGAGTCAATAGAATTGCTTCCATGACTGATCCTCTTTACTATTATTTAAGCTGTTTGTTTTTTTTATTCTGTTTAGCAATCTCAATGTCTACTTTATTTAAATGACTGTTGATTCTGCCTGTCCACGCCAGTTATTAAATTACTTTGATATTACATTTACTTTACAGCCGTGTTAAGGGATTAATGGCTCAGTGTCAGTAATTGTTAATAAAAGAATGATCCTTTGTAACTAAACTATAAATTATTTGTTTTAGGTTTCCATCTGTACCACAAACTGCCAGCGATAATGCCAGAGAGTTGCATTCTAATAGCTATTGGTGTGTTACTAGGAGGAATCATTTTTGGTACAGATCACAAAGCCCCTCCAGCTATGAGGACTGATATTTACTTTTTGTATCTCCTTCCTCCAATTGTGCTTGAAGGTGGATACTTCTTACCCACTCGACCATTTTTTGAAAATATTGGGACCATCATATGGTGGGCTGTAATGGGGACCCTCATTAATGCTTTTGGAATTGGCCTCTCACTGTATGCAATTTGCCAGATTGAGGCTTTCAAGTTAAGTGATATCAACCTTCTACAAAATCTGATGTATGGCAGCTTGATTTCAGCTGTAGACCCCGTGGCTGTTCTTGCTGTGTTTGAAGAAATATCTGTCAATGAACAACTGTATGTGATGATTTTTGGAGAATCCTTGTTGAACGATGGGATAACTGTGGTAAGTCAATAAAACTTTAATGGAAACTAATGTAATGTTTAGCTGTTAGTGATATTTGCGTCATTCGGTGATGGTGTCCACACATGTTCTAGTACAACTCCAATGACACAGACTTCTAATGTCTATATATACACTCAGCGAATCAAATTAACAAACTAAATTGTTGAATACATGGCAACCCACAATAACACAATGTTAAACATTACAGAACCCTTCAGTACAGGCTTTTCGACTATCAGCGTTTATGTATTTGATAATTTGTTCATAAAGCAGAATTCTGTCTTTTTACAATAGTAGGCATATTGATGTGTTGGTATAAAACAGAATTAATTTCAAACTGCCGGGAACTTTGAGAAACATAATGTTATAGAAGGCATAATCTGATAAATATTTAAATTCACTGACAACCTGATCACTTGTAATATCCTCAAAATGCTCTAGAGATGCAGAGAGACTTTAGATAACAAACCTGTTTGCAAACTTCCAAACTCGACATCAACTTTTGTAGGTCAAAATTTATTGAAGCATTTCAACAATCAGTGAGAGGGAAGGTATAAAGAGCACACATACTATACCACAAGGCTTATTTGCAATGTTGTGCATAGAATAGATGCTTAAAAATAAGGGATACTATATGACATTTAAAACAGTTTGAAGCCCTAGTTTTTATAGCACAGGTTAAATAAATAATGATATATGAAATTTACCTATATGTGTGACATGTTAAGGCAACCCATGTTTCGAACAAATATGCTATTTCTAAATGAAAGGAGCTTGGCATGAATGGAGTTCAAGGTCCTTGTCATAGTGTTATTTTGTACTAAACAAACATTAACGTTTAACCCCTTAAGGACCAAACTTCTGGAATAAAAGGGAATCATGACATGTCACACATGTCATGCGTCCTTAAGGGGTTAATAAGATACCATGTTTACAATGTTACTTTTACACTACTAATCATATATTTGTTAGTGAATAACAGACAAGCTAACCTATAATAACTACATTGGTCAAACATTACAGAACATTTCAGTATGGGCCAGTGTTTGAATGAGGTTTTGATAACGTAGATTCCTCTCTTTCAGAAAATAACGAGCAGATATACTGATATAGTGGTTTTGTTCATTTTAGGTTGTCAGAAACTTAAGAACAAAAGATTTATGGAAGGACTAGTCTTAAAGGACCACTATAGTGCCAGGAAAACATACTCGTTTTCCTGGCACTATAGTGCCCTGAGAGTGCCCCCACCCTCAGGGTCCCCCTCCCGTCCGGCTCTGGAAGGGGGAAAGGGGTAAAAACTTACCTTTTTCCAGCGCTGGGCGGAGAGCTCTCCTCCTCCTCTCCGCCTCCGTTACGCCCCGCCGGCTGAATGCGCACGCGCGGCAAGAGCTGCGCGCGCATTCAGCCGGTCTCATAGGAAAGCATTTGCAATGCTTTCCTATGGACGCTGGCGTGCTCTCACTGTGAAAATCACAGTGAGAAGCACGCAAGCGCCTCTAGTGGCTGTCAATGAGACAGCCACTAGAGGGAATGGGGGAAGGCTTAACCCATTCATAATTATAGCAGTTTCTCTGAAACTGCTGTAATTATGAAAAAATGGGTTAACCCTAGAAGGACCTGGCACCCAGACCACTTCATTAAGCTGAAGTGGTCTGGGTGCCTAGAGTGGTCCTTTAAGTATTTTATATCCACTAATGTCTTATTATCTTGGAACACCCTCAGAATGCTGATTTATCACCACAATGTAATTATTGTTTGTCTTGTTTGTACATGTGTGAAAACACAAACACACACTTATACTCCCATCAGACTTAGCATGGTACAGCATTCATAGGGCATGCCACCCAACCTTCCTTAAGGTGTTATATAGTAGCTTGTCTTAATGGGAAACTATGACTCTGCTGAGTTACAGTTTTCCTTTACATCACCCCAAGAAATACCACTAAAGCATTGCCAGAAGTGAGAATTGTAGATGCTGCACACGTGACTTTAAGGAGATCAAGGTAATATAAAATGTTTGCCAGGCAGTACTTGGACAATCTGTCATATGATTTAAATTATAAAGAAAAAAAACAAAGCTTTTATTTTCTTAACATTTTTTTTCTTTAAATAGCAAAATAATTTCTAGTTATTTATTGTTTTCTAAAATATTTTTTAAAAAGTTCACCTAAAGACTAGTGTATTACACTTAGTTAAGTTTCATTTTTCAAACAACTTACATTAATAAAACTTAATGCAACTTTAAATATGCCAAATACAGTTTGTCTTTCTTTGTATACTGGCTGATATACATACAATACTCTGGCTCAATACCACAACTTTTCTCACAGCACTCTGGTATTGGGCCATTGAGAGGAAGCATGGGTATATGTACAGGCAACTGATCACCATACTTGCAGTCTATAGCTCTAACTCCTAGAGCCATAATCTATCATCTTCAATTAAATATATTATTATATTTATCCATTTGCTAACAGCTTGGCTAGCAAAGTACAAATCTGAAATTTCTATAAAAGTAAACCATGTTACATTCAAATTATAGAAACATAGAATGTGATGGCAGATAAGAACCATTCGGCCTATCTAATCTGTCAAATTTCCCATATACTTCCATTAGTCCCTGGCCTTATCTTATATCTAAGATAGCATTATGCCTATCCCACCCATGCTTAAACTCGTTCACTGTGTTAACCTCTACCACTTTAGCTGGAATGCTACTCCATGCATCCACTACCCTCTCAGTAATGTAATACTTCCTGATATTATTTTTAAACTTTTGCCCCTCTAATTTAAGACTACGTCCTCTTGTTGTGGTCTCCTCCTTTACTGTGTTGATTCCCCTTATTTATTTAAATGTTTCTATCATATCCTCCCTGTCTCGTCTTTCCTCCAAACTATACTTTACCTTTCCTGGTAAGTTTTACTCTGCAATCCATGAACCAGATACAGTCTCCAGTACTGCGCACAATACTCCAAGTGAGGTCTCACCAGTGTTCTGTAAAATGGCATGAGCACTTCCTTCTTTCTACTGCTAATACCTCTCCCTATACAACCAAGCATTCTGCTAGCATTTCCTGCTGCTCTATTACATTGTCTGCCTACTTTTTAGTCATCTAAAATAATTACCACTAAATCCCTTTCCTCAGATGTTGAAATTAGGACTCTATCAAATATTCTGTACTCTGCCCTTGGGTTTTTACGTCCAAGATGCATTATCTTGCACTTATCCACATTAAATGTCAGTTGCCACAGCTCTGACCATTTTTCTAGATTACCTAAATCATTTGCCATTTGGCTTATTCCTCCTGGAACATCAACCTTGTTGCAAATCTTTGTATCATCAGCAAAAATACATACCTTACCCTATGGCATATGTCTCACATTATTTGTTCTAATTAGTGTATTAGAGCCCTTTGTATGTTTCCATTTTAGCTACCGTACTCTGAGATCAAAGCAGCTGTGACACATATATAATTGTTTGCTGGTAGGTAAATAGCAAATGGATATCAGGATCTTGCCCAACTGTAACTATAGTCACATTTCATTTATTTTTTGTACTTGATAGATGCAAAATGACAGGTGATTCTTGTGTTAAAAGGATTTTATCAACATCCCTTTTTTCTCTCACTATTCATTCATTTGTATAACTAAGTGCACTGGAATAATAGATTCTAAGATCACAAATTGTTAAAAGATCACGCAAATACACAATGCCAAATGTTAGTTCTAAATCTAACGTGTGTAGGTTGCTTAGAAACTCTGCTTTCTTGTGTTACCATGATTGTGTTACATATCTTAAATTTATTTTAAACCCACTAACATATCACATAATGTACCATATGTATGCATTTATATGTGCATGCACTAGTACATAACTCTTCACAGCAGGCATCTCAACCTTTTTGGGTCAATAAGAGATGATGATTTTTCAATGCATACCTACATTTAACCTTCAATCCCCATATGAATTTACAAACATACTAGAAAATATCTAGAGAGTTTGAGAACTGTTAATCACCTAAAAAGTGTATTTTGGTGAAATTGTAAAGTTACAAAACCTAAGCCAGTAGAGCAGAGATGTCATATTTCTCCAATCCAGCTATTTTGTCCACATTTTCCACAACTACTGTCAATATGCTAAATGTCACTGTTTAGTGATTATTGTCCTAATACTGTTCATTGATCTGTGTAGTACTAAAGACATACACTGGTCAACCTTTTTACGTTCCCTAATTCTCTTGCTTTATATGTCACATTTAATTCGATATATAATTCCATTTTAGCTACATTTCATCCGATGACTCCATGTTGCGTTCCATGTTTATTTTATTACAACATTTAGACAGTATTACAACACTTCCATTACAGCTTCCATTTCCTTTTTAACTTTCTCCTGGTGGATTCAGGAATGCCCTCATAGTCATGGCATGGGTGAAATAAAGCTTGCCTAACTTCAATTACACATCCCAATCCCATGCCCATTTAGTTACATTCACTCCAACTCGCGTCACCTACTTCCTCTCCATGTATTCTCTTCTTTTCCTCTCTGTGATGCTTCCTCTTTCTCTTTCTGTCATTTACCATTTCTGACCAAGTTACATGCTTTCTATTCCCATACAACTTTCCAAATTGTTCAATCTCCATATGAATTTTTTTTTTTTCATAATCCCTGGGTCACATGCCTACTCCCCTTCTTTTCCATGTAATTGTATCCATGTAAATGTAATCATTTAAGCAGCACCTCCCAAAGGGTCGGACATAACAAGAAAGGTAGTCTAGCATGATGTGAATGCAGGTTAGGCTGCCCGCCAATCATGCTGACTGGCCAATTAAAGGTGTACTAAACAAATGTGTCTAATGATATGCTTGCTCTATGCTTTCTAGGGGACAGTCTCTCTTGGTCCTTCCTCTCCTTACCTTCTTATTATCAGGCATAAGCTCCTGTTATGCAGTCCACAACAGAGAAAAGTGGAGTAGTGAGTGTAGAAGAAAGGGGGCATTCCCCAATGTTAGATGGACTGAAGCAGCAAGAGAATTAGTATAGTGTGCAAAGTTAGCTTTACCGTAACTAATTCCATTGTCATCCAGTCCACACACGTTTTGTTCCTCTACATCCCTCGTAAGTTCCCATACTTAATTCTATCTGCACAAAGCAAGAGCATATGAAGAGCAGTATAAAACAACTATTTATTTTTATTTTCTTTAAATCACTGGACCTATTCCATGGGCATTGGCCTAGAACCTCAGCTCCATCGGCCTTATGTTAATCTGGCCCTGTTTACAACACCTAACCCCTTAATACCAATTCCTTTGTTATTTTCCTACTCTATCCCTATGTTATACTCTCTATACCCATTTAACTATTTTACCCCACTTCTTTTATCAGTCCTTTCCATCACCACGTATCTTACCCAACTTTCTTCCCTCAACAAGTGCCTTGATACAGCTGTATTGAAATCAATCTAGAAATCTATTTCTGTTAGATCTGGTCTAAATATTCACACTTGTCTTATGTGACATAATTATAATTACATAATTATAAAACACAACATTGCCTAACCTTGTTATCTCACACGTGTAGTGCCTGCTTCCAGGTATGGTAATTATGTGTCTTTCTAAAGCATTTCCTCTTAGCCTAAAAGTTTCCTTGCTAGTGCCAGGAGTTGGGGGAGGATTCCAAGAGGCAGAGCAGATGGGCACCTGGAGGACAACTTAAAGGTTCAACTATTTAAAAATGGTTAAACCCCATAAGGTAAGATGACATCAAGGACCTCCAGATCTCTTGACAACTTCAATGAGATGAAGTTGTTATGGTGGATGGACTGTTCTTTTAAAGGCCTAGAATTGGTACTGGTTGGTGACTTTGGTTCTAGTGTTTGCAGGCCAAGCACAGATAATATGCGTAGCTGATTTGCATCCATCTTACAAGATGTTAGCATTAAAGGACCACTATAGTGCCAGGAAAACATACTCGTTTTCCTTGCACTATAGTGCCCTGAGGGTGCCCCCACCCTCAGGATCCCCCTCCCAAAGGGCTCTGGGGGGAGGAAAGGGGTTAAATCTTACCTTTCTCCAGCGCCGGCGGGGAGCTCTCCTCCTCCTGGGCTGAATGCTTTCCTATGGACGCTTGCGTGTTCTCACTGTGATTTTCACCGTGAGAATCACGCAAGCGCCTCTAGCGGCTGTCAATGAGACAGCCACTAGAGGATTTGAGGGCTGGATTAACCCATTTATAAACATAGCAGTTTCTCTGAAACTGCTATGTTTATAAAAAAAAATGGGTTAACCCTAGCTGGACCTGGCACCCAGACCACTTCATTAAGCTGAAGTGGTCTGGGTGCCTAGAGTGGTCCTTTAAGGTGATACCAGCTACATGAAAAATACAAACCATTAGTCAGACTTAAAAATTTTTTTTATAATAATAGCAATGCAAAATAATGAACATTACTTCACAAAGACAATTTTAAACCTCAAGCCGTGTAATCACAATACCATTAGGCCAAATGCTGCAAAGCTCAACTTTATTCAAACACTTACTACCCACATAACCGTATGCTGATCTTTACATATAGAAATACTAAGGGGATTATTATTAGAAAACATTTTGTATTTAAAAACTGTACATAATTGACCTAAAAATGTTGGGGATTTTTTAAAGACAGATTGTTCTTTTTTTTTTGCTGCCATAATAAACACCATCTCATCTTTAGTATGAGAAAAAAATAAAATGAATTGTTAAAAAAAATGTTTTTTTACTGTTTTAAAAATATTTTCTTTACTTTGAAACAATGAAAAGCTGCCAAAGCTTGAACACAGAAATATATATTTTTTGTTTATGAAGGTCAGATCTGTGTTCTAGAAATAATGATACAACTAACCACAAAATCACTAATAACATATAATTGCACTTACTACATGGGTATTTTTGTCCCATGTCTTTATTTTGTTATTACTTTCCTCTTAGCAAAGTCAATAACCTAAAAGACAGATCTGATGTTTATTAGTCATTTTGATGCAGATACTACTTTCTGTGGTGTATACAGGGAGTGCAGAATTATTAGGCAAATGAGTATTTTGACCACATCATCCTCTTTATGCATGTTGTCTTACTCCAAGCTGTATAGGCTCGAAAGCCTACTACCAATTAAGCATATTAGGTGATGTGCATCTCTGTAATGAGAAGGGGTGTGGTCTAATGACATCAACACCCTATATCAGGTGTGCATAATTATTAGGCAACTTCCTTTCCTTTGGCAAAATGGGTCAAAAGAAGGACTTGACAGGCTCAGAAAAGTCAAAAATAGTGAGATATCTTGCAGAGGGATGCAGCACTCTTAAAATTGCAAAGCTTCTGAAGCGTGATCATCGAACAATCAAGCGTTTCATTCAAAATAGTCAACAGGGTCGCAAGAAGCGTGTGGAAAAACCAAGGCGCAAAATAACTGCCCATGAACTGAGAAAAGTCAAGCGTGCAGCTGCCACGATGCCACTTGCCACCAGTTTGGCCATATTTCAGAGCTGCAACATCACTGGAGTGCCCAAAAGCACAAGGTGTGCAATACTCAGAGACATGGCCAAGGTAAGAAAGGCTGAAAGACGACCACCACTGAACAAGACACACAAGCTGAAGCGTCAAGACTGGGCCAAGAAATATCTCAAGACTGATTTTTCTAAGGTTTTATGGACTGATGAAATGAGAGTGAGTCTTGATGGGCCAGATGGATGGGCCCGTGGCTGGATTGGTAAAGGGCAGAGAGCTCCAGTCCGACTCAGACGCCAGCAAGGTGGAGGTGGAGTACTGGTTTGGGCTGGTATCATCAAAGATGAGCTTGTGGGGCCTTTTCGGGTTGAGGATGGAGTCAAGCTCAACTCCCAGTCCTACTGCCAGTTCCTGGAAGACACCTTCTTCAAGCAGTGGTACAGGAAGAAGTCTGCATCCTTCAAGAAAAACATGATTTTCATGCAGGACAATGCTCCATCACACGCGTCCAAGTACTCCACAGCGTGGCTGGCAAGAAAGGGTATAAAAGAAGAAAATCTAATGACATGGCCTCCTTGTTCACCTGATCTGAACCCCATTGAGAACCTGTGGTCCATCATCAAATGTGAGATTTACAAGGAGGGAAAACAGTACACCTCTCTGAACAGTGTCTGGGAGGCTGTGGTTGCTGCTGCACGCAATGTTGATAGTGAACAGATCAAAACACTGACAGAATCCATGGATGGCAGGCTTTTGAGTGTCCTTGCAAAGAAAGGTGGCTATATTGGTCACTGATTTGTTTTTGTTTTGTTTTTGAATGTCAGAAATGTATATTTGTGAATGTTGAGATGTTATATTGGTTTCACTGGTAATAATAAATAATTGAAATGGGTATATATTTGTTTTTTGTTAAGTTGCCTAATAATTATGCACAGTAATAGTCACCTGCACACACAGATATCCCCCTAACATAGCTAAAACTAAAACAAACTAAAAACTACTTCCAAAAATATTCAGCTTTGATATTAATGAGTTTTTTGGGTTCATTGAGAACATGGTTGTTGTTCAATAATAAAATTAATCCTCAAAAATACAACTTGCCTAATAATTCTGAACTCCCTGTAATTTGGCTTAATTTTTATTACTAATAGTTTTTTTTGTACAATATTCAATTCAATAATTATATCTCTTTGAAAGCAGTAGTTACTACATTATGAATAAAAAGTTGCTTAGTGTATCAAAGGAATTAGACATATGCAATTTATTTTATTCCAATTCCAATTTCTGCCGAATTACAGCCGATTTGACAATACGGAAACACCCACATTTCAAGTCAGCGAAAACCAAAAACTAAACAAAAATTAATCAACTAGTTTCGGATCCATTTGTTTTAATAAGAATGGCAAATTAAGGATTTATCTACCAAACAGCTGAAAGATTAAAATTAATTTGGATCTTTCAGCTGTTTTCTAGATAGTAGAATTAGGATACTAAATTAGGGAGCAATCCCATTTAAGGATAGCAAATCAGGGAGTTATCTACTAAATATATAAACAATCAAATTTAACAAAAGTGATTTTCTTAATTTTGATCTCCCAGCAGTTTATCAGATAACTCCCTATATTGGTACTTATATTTATATCTTATTGGTACTTATTATTATATTTATATCTTATTGGCATATTGGTACTTATTATTATATCTTTGTGACTGCTAGTTTTATTCATTCCCTATATGGAATAATGAGTGTTTCCAAATTTAGAAAATTAACAAAATGTTTTGCTTAAGCTAAGTTAGTCTGAATCAATATTTTCACACTTGCACTGTAATTGGATGAAGGAGGATGACCGGGGAAGGGAAAGGAGGGGGTCGATTTGAAGATTTTCCCAGTGTGCCTAAAGGCCTAAGGCCGGTCCTGGGTGCATTAAAGGAACACTATAGTGTTAGGAGTACAAACATGTTGTATTAAGTGACACACAGGTGAAGATGTATTTTGGGGTGGGAATGGGGGGAGGAGGGGGAGGTGGCAAAATGCATTGTCACCTGTGTAGCCAATATTCCTTGCACTGGCTCTGGTTGGACTAGCTATTTAGGTGACCGGACCCACTCAGATTGGAGATAAAAGATTTTTAAACCTACCTTGTCTCCATCACTGCATTGGTCTCACTGGACATGTTCAAAAACAATACAATAAACACCAATAAAAACATTTGGATTCTTAAAAGAAAACATTAGTATCTATAGTTCTAACAATTGTTACAAGGCTCCTTAAAAAATATAATTCCTATGAACGCTAAAAAGGACAATTTTCCCTGCTGAGTAATTTTAATAAATGCCCTTGGATTGACTTTTAGCACTCAAACTATTGTGCGCTATACTTCTCATTGTGCTTCAATAATAACATAGTTCTCATTGTGCTTCACCAACTATTTGTGTTTTTGAGCTTCATATGAAATATAATGCATTACAACAGCTGGAGTGCCAAAGGTTAGGTTTACTACTGTTCAACAAGTACTAAAAAAATATGAAATCCATTTCCTTCTGTATTGAGTGTGAATCAGTATATTGCCTTGTAGGATGTTTGTGTCAGAAGCTTCATTGTCAAATAATACAAATAGTGTTAACAATACACAGTGTGTGTCAGAAGTGAGCATTTAGATTAGTAGCAAGTGAATATTTGAATAAGACGTAAGTATTTCCTGTTAGATTAAAACATCGTTATTTAAAAATGCTCTGTTTGTGCTCTTTGCAAATTAAATATGGACATTTATTGATTTCTGCACAGTCCAGCTCTGCTCTGTGCAGGTCTGCTGAAAAATCAATTTATAATTATTCAGGTTTCAGGTCTGTGCTAACTTTTGCACACTGGGAAAACATGCAATTTGTTAACCCCTTCAGTGCTGTGCACAAGTAAGTGTATGACACTGTGCTGAGTGCACACGCACAGGGAGATTTCTCTGCAAACACGTAGGTGCATCATAGGTATGCTTATTCTCCCACTGCTTTATCTACCTCAGTCATTTCTGTTTGCTGGGGCAAGGGAATGATGAACTATCACTTCACTGGAAGTCATAGTAACCATTCAAGGCAAACTAAAGTGCCATGAATACAAATCAGTATTGCTGGCACTATAGCATCCCCTGCCTCCCCCCTCCTTCGCACACCCTTTATTTACTTACCTTATCCCTGTTATGATGTCCCTTGGTGCTGGGCTGACACTCAGCGACATGCGGGTGCCAATGTGCATGTGCGGCAAGTGCCACGCGCGCATTAGCCCTCCCCGTAGGAAAGCTTTGAATCAATGCTTTCCTATGGGCAAAAATCTGACGCTGGATGTCATTATGCACAGCATGAGGACGTCCAGAATCACATACCGGACCAAAGGTCTGTTTCGATGCAGGAAGCCCTCTAGTGGCTGTCTGAGAGACAGCCACTGAGTACAGACTTAGAGGTGCAATGTAAACATTCCATTTTCTCTGGAACTGCAATGTTTTACATTTCAACACTAAGTGCAAAAGGGTCACGGCACCCAGACCATTTCAATAAGCTGAAGTGGCCTGGGTGCCTATAGTGTCTTTTTAAAGCTATTATTTGATCATTTTAAGGCGATGCTCTTTTTGAATATCAGGTCAAAAACATAGTTGTGTTTTTAGGTTTAATAAAACATTGTGATATTACATGTCTAACTCAGTGTTGTCCACTTTTTAGCATGGATTCCTTTTTATCAGGCTAAATATGTCAGCGATGATTAAAGGACCACTCTAGGCAGCCAGACCACTTCAGCTTAATGAAGTGGTCTGGGTGCCAGGTCCAGCTAGGGTTAACACATTTTTTTTATAAACATAGCAGTTTCAGAGAAACTGCTATGTTTATAAATGGGTTAATCCAGCCCTCAAAGCCTCTAGTGGCTGTCTCATTGACAGCCGCTAGAGGCGTTTGCGTGCTTCTCACTGTGAAAATCACAGTGAGAAGACGCAAGCGTCCATAGGAAAGCATTGTAAATGCTTTCCTATGAGACCGGCTGAATGTGCGCGCAGCTCTTGCAGCACGTGCGCATTCAGCCAAAAGGGAGGAGAGGAGGAGGAGAGGAGGAGGATCGGAGGCGGAGAGCTCCCCGCCCGGCGCTGGAGAAAGGTAAGTTTTAACCCCTTTCCTCTCCCCAGAGCCCAGCGGGAGGGGGACCCTGAGGGTGGAGGCACCCTCAGGGCACTAGAGTGCCAGGAAAACGAGTATGTTTTCCTGGCACTATAGTGGTCCTTTAACTTTGGCTCTGCAGATGTTTGGAAACAATACATAACCCAAGACAGGCTATGCTTCATAAACACGTCATTTACAAACATCTGTTGTGTCAGGTTTACTCATAGCCAACACAAAATCATTCATGCAATACAATGGAGTAATAAGATCATATATCTGCTGGTTAGAGCATTGGTAACGTCACTATCTTAGAACCAGGAAAGAGCCGGGCAGACCACTTCACCAGTACGAGTCCCTGGGCAAAACATCTAACAATATATATCTACCCTACTCAAATCCTCATAGAATGTATGCTCGTTTGAGCAGGGCCGTCTTCATCTCTTAAATATCCCCTATTTTAATGTCGATGCTATATAAATGCTAATGATATTAATTGAGGGATTTATTTCCCCTGCAAATTGGCCATAAAGAAAAAGGGCTAAATATTTTATATTAATGTGTGCCATTTTTTAATATGTATTGAATAATGTTTTATCAGATATGAGTCATGATATATCTATATTTTATGATAACACCATATCCTATAGAAATTAAAACATATGTAATTTCTGATCAGGACCTAACGATTGTTCTAAAATCATTAATTGTTTCTATTCCTCTCACCCACAGGTTCTGTATAATATTTTCATCTCCTTGACACAGATGCACACATATGAAAAAATAGAACCTGTAGATATTCTAGCCGGTATAGGTCGATTCTTTATGGTTGGCATTGGTGGAGTGTTTTTCGGAATAGTATTCGGATTCCTATCAGCATTTATAACTCGGTTCACAAAGAATATTACATCCATTGAGCCTCTTCTTGTCTTCATGTTCAGCTACCTGTCCTACCTATCTGCAGAAACATTTTATCTTTCTGGAATATTGGCGTACGTAAACTCAAATAGGCTGCTTTTATTTATTTATGAAAAAATTATTTTGTATTGAAAATATTTGTTAAATACATTTTTAGGACAAAAAAAGAAGTCTACTAGATGCTATATATTTTGTATGTGCAGTTGCAATTAAGGGTGATGAGAGTTTGCAAGTTTGCACCCAGACCACTTCAGTAAGCTGAAGTGGTCTGGATGCCTACAGTGTTCCTTTAAGAATAAAAAGGCTTGTTTAGTCCTTTTATATATATATATATATATACATATATATATATATATATATAAAGCTCATTCAGGCACATATACTCACAGACAGTTTTAGATAACCCCATAGACACAAAAGTACAAATATAACCAAATGGATAATACATATTATTAGAAAGGGCAATTGTTTTACTTTACCTTCATTGGAAAATAGAATGACATTTATTTCAGCCATGAGATGTTTGAAATAAAGCTAGCACATAAATCTAGAGTAAAACAATTATACTTATAGTTGGCTATTCAAAGACACTGCTCACAAATGTAACACTATAGGAATGGGTAAATAATAGATCCTCACCTTGCAAAGCCTCACAGGAGTTGACTGTCCTTGAGCTAGAGGGGGCCAATTATTATTTTTTTGCAGCATCACCACTATAATTGATCAGTGATTCATTAAAAAATAGGGAGTGTGCATAAATATTTATCCTTTGTCCTTTATTGTTCAATATTTTAAATACCCCTGAAATATAAGCATAAAAATAAAGAAAGCATTTTTTTTTGTTATAGAAAAATATAAATGGTACTTTACGCTGTTCATGGATATATATAGCCTGAATAAAATTTCATATATATATTTATTTTCAATATATCATTATTGAACAGAGAGGTATGGTAGAATATCGGTTGCACAACAGCAGTATTACAGACAATTATTAAACATTCGCAGTAAGTCACTGCATTATATAAACATTAACAATAAAGATTTGTTTTTAAATGTTATAACACCATACGTTTTGTATAATGGTGTTTATTATTCTTTCTTTTAGATAGAAATTATCCTACATTACAACTTAAGTAGTTATAATATATGCTATAATAAAACAAGGAGAAATCAATAGGCTGTAAAAAGATAACATTCCTAGAAACCTAAAACTTAAAAAAAATACATATTATTTTGCCCTTAAGGCCACCCTTTCTGTGTTTTAAATATAACGCCTACAGTGTTTCCCCAAAATACTGCTATACATGACGTCATCACCTATATTGGTGGGAGATGTAATCCAAATGGCTATATCTCCTAGAATCCCTTTCTCGTCTTATCTGTTCAGCGGTGCTACAGAATGTTAAAGGACCACTAGAGGCACCTAGACTAGTTCCTCTCAATGAAGTTGCCCAGGTGCAGTGGTTGTTTAGTTTTACCCTGCAATGTAAAACATTGCTGTGTAGTAGATCACTGTGTAGTAGATCAATGCTTACGTTGCAGGGTTAATGACTCTAGTGGCTTTTGGGACTACAACTTGGTGCTGAAAAAATGTAAATCCCTTTTTGTAAATTTTTATTTAGATTTGGGAAGGGGAACCTTAAACTAAATGCAGAGGAAGAGCATTGTAGCATTAAGAATACAGTTTTCCTTTAAGTGAGCATCATGATTTATTACTATGATTTATATACTATATATTATATATAGTTTGATGAAAGCTCAGCGCAGAAACTGCAAAAAATAGGAATTGCAGCATATAAAAGAACTCCAAATGTTAGCAGTGGTTTTTATTATTTTACAAAAGGGAATTCACCAACTTGAGCCTTGGGACTCTTGGTTAACTCCAATGCCAAAATACAAAATAAATGAAAACCCTGATTAGTAGAAATATCTCAAATGAAAACTTGCATTTATTTAATCATGCATTTTATCATTGGGTGTATTTATAAAAAACAGCTTGCAAAACCTGCAGATCTTTTGTCTGCTGCCTTTGCAAGCTCTTACCTTTGAACCCCGCAAAGACTTTCTGGCTGTCCAATCACACACTTCCCAATGCAGTTCAATGAGAAGTTTTTGCAAGGCAGGTGCTTTGGGCAACTGCTGCCTCTTGAGTTTAGCTCAAGTGCTCTAACCAAACTAGGAAGTAATAGGACCTGCTGTCTGCTTCAAAGCAAGGGGGTGTGGCCAGGTTACTTTATAACATTTAACATTTCTATTGACATTTGCACTTTTTGTAAAATGAAAAAAGAGGTCACGCTGTTAACACATGCTTTAGGGGTCTGAAATGTCCCTTTAAAATGTCAGTGACAGATTACAACAGCTCTTAAAAACCAATGTAAAGCATGAGTTAAAAAGGCATGAAAGAGAGAACATAGTTTCTAGGAACTATAAAGTATGACGAACTTATGAAAAGATATTAACTTAGATAAAAGCTATAGTTGAACATTAGAACTCTAATTACAGCTATGGTGAGCAGCCTTTCACAGATCTATAACTAATGGTGCAGTTTAATAATAGAATGTAAACGGTAGTCTGCACAGTGACCATTTCTCTCAAAATACAATCAATATGCATATATTTGGACATATGTTTAACATGTTTTCCATGGATTTATTTGGTATTATTTACAGTTGGTTCTTTATCTCCAACAGCATGACAGCATGTGCGATGACCATGAAAAAATATGTTCAAGAAAATGTCTCGAAGAATTCAAATACAACAATAAAATATTTTATGAAGATGCTAAGCAGCGTCAGTGAGACATTAATCTTTATCTTCATGGGCGTCAGTACTGTGGGAAAAAATCATGAGTGGAACTGGGCTTTTGTATGCTTCACTTTACTCTTCTGTCTGATTTGGCGAGCATTGAGTAAGTTAAGTAGGGTTTTGATACTATACTAACAATACTACAGTTTATTGGGCACTGGGTATACTAAGGCAGTGTTTCCCAACCCAGTCCTCAAGGCACACCTACCAGTCCAGGATTTAGGGATTACCCAGTTGTGTCTAAGGTGTTTTTACAAAGAAGAAAAAAAACACCTTAGACACAACTGGGTAATCCCTAAATCCTGGACTGGTAGGTGTGCCTTGAGGACTGGGTTGGGAAACACTGTACTAAGGGCTTACCATGTTTTATAAGCTATTAATGCTTAAAGATTTACTCGAACCAAAAAAGTAGTGTTTAGAAAAAAAAAACTCACATTAATCCAGATGTTTCTTAATATGTTTAAACATTTGAAACAGCTTTTGATTTCCAATTTACCTTGCCCCCAGCACTTTTATTTAATCATTTGATGAAAATAATATTGATAATGTAGATTAACAAAGCAGATGTATTCTTTTTTACATAGTACGCTGTATGGGTTATGGTGCTTAGAGTTCCACTTTGTTTCATTCCAGTTTATAATTTTTTTTTTATTTTATTAACATATAATAATAGTACTTTCTTTATTCTTGTTTGTTTTACTTTTCAGGTGTTTTTCTCTTATTTCCCATAGTAAACCATTTCCGTACAGTCCCTTTCACTTTCAAAGACCAATTCATTATCGCTTACAGTGGTTTACGGGGTGCAAGCAGTTTTTCTCTTGTGTTTTTATTACCCATTCTCCTATTTCCAAGGAAGAATATGTTCATCACGTCTACTATAGTAGTTATATACTTTACAGTGTTCATTAAGGTAAGAGATTTTCTTTTTATATAATGCACTATGTATATTCTAAATTGTTTGTATTTAAAAAAACACAACAAATCCCCAAAATTGCAATTGCTCTCTTCCCCAGGTGTCCCCAGTCTCCTACTCACCTTTACATTAGTTGAATCCTACCTATCACCACCCTGACTCTGATAATAGCCATGGGGCCCATTAAGACAAAATTGTG
The DNA here is from genome assembly GCA_933207985.1 of Pelobates cultripes. Lineage (NCBI taxonomy): Eukaryota > Metazoa > Chordata > Amphibia > Anura > Pelobatidae > Pelobates > Pelobates cultripes. Next base: position 260,877,251 of record OW240912.1, read on the forward strand.
TTAAAAAAAAAAAAAAATCGATAACCGGTATACTTACCATCTTTTTAGTGAATAAACTTGTGAGTATTTTGGGTGTCTTTGAAAGTAATGTTCTATGTATTTTTTGGTTTAGTACGTGTAGATAGCACATTATTTTATTGTAACAAATACAAACACTTTGGTTGGACAGATAAATGTGCTATCTATACATACTACAATGGAAGAATAAAACATATATTTAAAGGACCACTATAGTGCCAGGAAAACATACTCGTTTTCCTGGCACTATAGTGCCCTCAGGGTGCCCCCACCCTCAGGGACCCCCTCCCGCCCGGCTCTGGAAAGGGGAAAGGGGTTTAAACTTATCTTTTTCCAGCGCTGGGCGGAGAGCTCTCCTCCTTCTCTCCTCCTCCGATCCGCCCCGTCGGCTGATTGCGCACGCACGGCAAGAGCTGCGCGCGCATTCAGCCGGTCGCATAGGAAAGCATTTACAATGCTTTCCTATGGACACTGGCGTGCTCTCACTGTGAAAATCACAGTGAGAAGCACGCAAGCGCCTCTAGTGGCTGTCAATGAGACAGCCACTAGAGGATTAGGGGGAAGGTTTAACCCATTAATAAACATAGCAGTTTCTCTGAAACTGCTATGTTTATTAAAAAATTGATTAACCCTAGCTGGACCTGGCACCCAGACCACTTCATTAAGCTGAAGTGGTCTGGGTGCCTAGAGTGGTCCTTTAAACATTACTATCCAGGGCACACAAAATACTCAGAATCTGTTTGTTTGTTTTTTTGAAAACTGTTTGGTAGTGATGGGGGTTAATAAGATTAGATTTATTAACATCACATATAGTTTTATTATAAGAGTAAAATACATAAATCAAATTACAATAAATAAATACAGTAAATATTTATATTTCATTATTATGTAATTAAGCTAGAAGACATGTATTGCTGACGACTCCACTAGAGATAAATATGTGGCAGAACAAAGACATGTCATAGCATGTAATCATGCAATTTCCTAAAGTGTGAATTCAAAGTAATTCACATTTAAAATTTACAGCCAGTATTGGTAAAATTTAAAATTCTTCTAGTTAGTTATATTTTTACTCAGTTTGGCTATTTTGACATAAAATGTTAAAATCACTTTTCATTCTCAATAATTTACATTTTAGAGAGTAACCCTGTAAAGGCTATCTGCCGTTTTGGTACACAATGCATGGATCTGAACTGTCAACATTAAATTAGCTACATGATACAATTGCCTTTTAAACAGCAACATACATTTGTTGCCATGACCCAGAAGATATTGTCTGGCATCTCTTATACCATTAGAGCCAGAGAAATGATAACGTGATCCTACAATAAATCATTTTATAACCTGAAATAAAACATATGCGCTGTAATAGATCAGAATAATTTTATGGGCATTTAATATTTTACTTGATTATAAACACTACATGTATTTTACAAATATTTTTATTAATTACAGGGGATGACCATTGGACCTCTAGTAAGATTTCTAAATGTAAAAAAGACACTAAAAGAGCAGTCAGTTAATCAAGAGATCCATACCCGGGTAAGAATGATTTGTGTAAATGTCCGGTATATGCTCTTTTGTTTGCTTTGGGTTTATGCACTAAATCACCAAATTGTTATGAATTGTAAACTGAATTGTTGAAGTAAATGAACACTCCAAGGTTCCATAACAACTTAATTGGAATGAAGGCAGTGGCGTACACATGACCCATGGGGCCCCGGTGCGAAAATTGATCCGTGGGCCCACCCCCCACGCGCGGGCCGGGCCGCATCACATGGCGGTGGGCACCTGGTCGCAGGGGTTACAGGGCTGCGACCCCTGTGACCGCGGTATGTACACCAGTGCATGCGGATGCACACACACTTAAAGGACCACTACAGACAGCCAGATCACATCAGCTCAATGAAGTTGTCTGGGTGTCAGGTCCCTCTAGTTTTAACCCTGCAGCTGAAAACATAGCAGTTTCAGAGAAGCTGCTATGTTTCACTGAGGGTTAATCCAGCCTCTAGTGGCTGTCTCACTGACAGCCGCTAGAGGAGCACACTGAATGTCCATAGGAAAGCATTGAGTAATGCTTTCCTATGGGCGGTTTGAATGCGTGCGCGGTCGCATTCGGAGCTGAGAGGCTGAGGAATCCCCAGCGCCAAGGGAGTCCGGTGCTGGAGAAAGGTAAGTGCTGAAGACACACACACTCTCACTTACAGACGCATACACACTAGCTAACAGACACACACATTTACTGACAGAGACACACTCAGCGACAGAAATACATACACACTCACTTACAAAACATACACTCTCATTGACAAACATAAACTCATTAACAGACATCAAACAGACTCACTAACACACACACACAGTAAGACACACACAGTAACACTCACTGACACTCACTAGCAGACACACACACTAACACTCACACTCACTCTAACACACACACACTCACTCTAACACTCACACACACTCTAACACTAACACACACACTCTAACACTCACACACACTCTAACACTCACACTCTAACACTAACACTAAAACACACACTCTAACACTCACACTCACACATGTTTTTTTTTTTTTTAAATTAATCCCCCCAGCCTCCTTACCTTTTGGAGCCGCGACCCCTGTGACCCTGGTATGTACGCCACTGAATGAAGGCATTATGGTGTCAGAAGGCCACTTACACTGACTTACCTTTAGGGGTAAAACCATTCACAACTGGTTTAACCCCTAAGTCTTAAATCCAGCAGCATTTAGCTCTGTTCTTCTGCTTCTTTGAGGTTCTTCAAGTAGGAAGCCTTGAACTGCTATGGACATGTGTGCTGCTGATTGACTGAGAGTGTCAGCTGATGCTCTAAGCCAGTGGTTCCCAACCCAGTCCTCAAGTACCCCTAATAGTCCAGGATTTAGTGATTACCAAGTTGTGTCTAAGGTGTGTTTAGAAAAGAAAAAAAAACACTATTTAGACACAACAGGGTAATCCCTAAATCCTGGACTCTAAGGGGGTACTTGAGGACTGGGTTGGGAACCACATTTGCGGCCTGCAGTGCATTTCTTGCAGTCCTAATGCATGGATAAAAGGCCTTCACGAGCCTCTGCTAATGTGTACCTAGTTTATACTAAGTGACCCATAGGTTGAGGAGGCGGTGACAGTGGAGGAGGAAGCAGCGGTGGAGAAGGAGGATGAGGTAGCCAACACTGTATTTTAGGTTTTTTAAATTTTTTTATTGTGGTAGCCTACAAAATATTGGGACATTCAAATAAAGAAACATTTGCGGCCTGCGGTGCATTTCTTGCGCTCCTGATGCATGGAGAAATGCTCAACTCCTGATGCATGGAGAAAAGGCCTTCACAAGCCTCTGCTAATGAGTACCTAGTTTATACTAAGTGACCCATAGGTTGAGGAGGTGGTGACCGTGGCGGTGGAGGAGGAGGATGAGGTAGCCAACACTGTATTTTAGGTTTTTGTTTTTTTTTTAATTGTGGTAGCCCACAAAATATTGGGACATACAAATAAAGAAACATTTGCGGCTTGCGGTGCATTTCTTGCAGTCCTGATGCATGGAGAAAAGGCCTTCACAAGCCTCTGCTAATGTGTACCTAGTTTATACTAAGTGACCCATAGGTTGAGGAGGCGGTGACCGTGGCGGTGGAGGAGGAGGATGAGGTAGCCAACACTGTTTTTATATATATATATATATATATATATACGTATATATATTTATATATATATATATATATATATATATATACACTGCTCAAAAAAATAAAGGGAACACTTAAACAACACAATGTAACTCCAAGTCAATCACACTTCTGTGAAATCAAACTGTCCACTTAGGAAGCAACACTGAGTGACAATCAATTTCACATGCTGTTGTGCAAATGGGATAGACAATCGGTGGAAATTATAGGCAATTAGCAAGACACCCCCAATAAAGGAGTGGTTCTGCAGGTGGTGACCACAGACCACTTCTCAGTTCCTATGCTTCCTGGCTGATGTTTTGGTCGCTTTTGAATGCTGGCGGTGCTTTCACTCTAGTGGTAGCATGAGACGGAGTCTACAACCCACACAAGTGGCTCAGGCAGTGCAGCTCATCCAGGATGGCACATCAATGCGAGCTGTGGCAAGAAGGTTTGCTGTGTCTGTCAGCGTAGTGTTCAGAGCATGGAGGCACTACCAGGAGACAGGCCAGTACATCAGGAGACGTGGAGGAGGCCGTAGGAGGGCAACAACCCAGCAGCAGGACCGCTACCTCTGCCTTTGTGCAAGGAGGAAGACGAGGAGCACTGCCAGAGCCCTGCAAAATGACCTCCAGCAGGCCACAAATGTGCATGTGTCTGCTCAAATGGTCAGAAACAGACTCCATGACGTCCACAGGTGAACACCAAGATTGGCAAATTTGCCACTGGTGCCCTGTGCTCTTCACAGATGAAAGCAGGTTCACACTGAGCACATGTGACAGACGTGACAGAGTCTGGAGACGCTGTGGAGAACGTTCTGCTGCCTGCAACATCCTCCAGCATGACCGGTTTGGCAGTGGGTCAGTAATGGTGTGGGGTGGCATTTCTTTGGGGGGCCACACAGCCCTCCATGTGCTCGCCAGAGGTAGCCTGACTGCCATTAGGTACCGAGATGAGATCCTCAGACCCCTTGTGAGACTATATGCTGGTGCAGTTGGCCCTGGGTTCCTCCTAATGCAAGACAATGCTAGACCTCATGTGGCTGGAGTGTGTCAGCAGTTCCTGCAAGACGAAGGCATTGATGCTATGGACTGGCCCGCCCGTTCCCCAGACCTGAATCCAATTGAGCACATCTGGGACATCATGTCTCACTCCATCTACCAACGTCACATTGCACCACAGGCTGTCCGGTAGTTGGCAGATGCTTTAGTCCAGGTCTGGGAGGAGATCCCTCAGAAGACCATCCGCCACCTCATCAGGAGCATGCACAGGCATTGTAGGGAGGTCATACAGGCACGTGGAGGCCACACATACTACTGAGCCTCATTTTGACTTGTTTTAAGACATTACATCAAAGTTGGATCTGCCTGTAGTGTGTTTTTCCACTTTAATTTTGAGTGTAACTCCAAATCCATGTGTTGAAAAATTTGATTTCCATTTTTTTATTTTTGTGTGATTTTGTTGTCAGCACATTCAAAGAACAAAGTATTTCAGAAGAATATTTAATTCATTCAGATCTAGGATGAGTTATTTTTGTGTTCCCTTTATTTTTTTGAGAAATATATATATATATATATATGTGTATATATATATATATATATATATATATATATATATAGTTTAATTGGGGTAGCCCCCACAATATTGGGACATATAAAAAAAGACAACTCTGTTCCGCAGAGAAGCTGTTGACATTATAGTTGCGCAGGAAATTTGTTGACTCTATAGAACCTCGGGCAAATCGCACATCCCCGTGGTGGCGACTTTGCATGCGGATGTCATCCATATCAACTTTCGATGCCAGTTTCTGCGCCTACCATGGTGACAACAGGTAACGAGCCACCGACCCGTGCATGCTGCAGCTGAAACTCCACTATCGCCTGCTGCTGCTCGCAAAGTCTCATGAGGCAGTGAGCAGGAAGGCCGAAGTTGCGCTGCAGCGCAGACAGACGAGCAGCAGCAGGGTGACAATGCCAAAAGCGCGCACAGCCGCTACAGTGAATGTCACATCCTGACAGTGTCTGGGTCCTGGTCACCGGACTGCCCACCTCACTGTGAAACTACGAATGGATCGTTAAATCTGGTACTAAATATGGCTCAAGTCTATTATGGATCCTTTGAGCGCTACATGTATTACTTGGATAACTGGTAATTCTCGAGCTAATACATGCCGACGAGCGCTAAGGGACGGCCGCTCCGCTTTTGCACCCTGCTCCCTCTTATGGTGTGCTGGTGCCTTTGTGCGACCAGTGCCTCTTCCTCCAAACTGCACACGTCACTCGCATAACCTCGATTCCATGTGGGATCTAGGACCTCATTATCCTCCACATCATCTTCCACCCACTCCTCAACCCTGCCCTCCTTGCCGGTATGCACACTGCAGAAAGCGACATCAGTTGGCACCTGTGTTTTTCCAGCGTGTAAAGTCTGCAAAGGACATATGGAAATTGTTTTAGAATTTACTCCAGGCAACAGTTTTCCCTATAAACTGACCTCTCAGTTTGACTTGTGAGGGTATTGCCCCAGAATTACAATATTGTTGAAGTAACTCTTAGCTATTGATCACTGGTTTAAATATAGCAGCTTGATATCTGGTAGTTTCTAGTGTAGAAAATATCAATCTGATTTCTATCACTTAGATCTGTGTAACAAGTGTTGTAGGTGTGAAACAATATAACAAATGACCGATGTAGTAAATTCAAATCAAAGTTACGTTTCGATTTGACTCTCAGATATGAAGTGAACACCACAATTATACTATTTAGCGCCAAAAAAAAAAATGTACTTTTAAAAACTCCAATGTAAGCAGCAGATTAGCAGCAAAACAATTAGAATGTTTACCACTGCGCAGTAAGCGCACTATTTGACGCTTCTATTTGACTCTCAGATATGAAGTGCACCGCAGGCCCCAAAATGTACTATTTAGCAGATTAGCCACAAAACAATTAGAATGTTTACAAGTGCGCAGTAAGCGCACTATTAGACGCTTCGATCTGACTCTCACATATGAAGTACAGGCCCCAAAATGTATTATTTAGCAGATTAGCAGCAAAACAATTAGAATGTTTACAAGTGCGAATTAAGCACACTATTAGATGCTTCGATTTGACTCTCAGATATGAAGAACAGGCCCCAAAATTTACTATTTAGCAGTTTAGCAGCAAAACAATTAGAATGTTTACCACTGCGCAGTAAGCACACTATTAGACGCTTCTATTTGACTCTCAGATATGAAGTGCACTCCACTAATGTACTTTTTAGCACCCCAAAAATTTTAAGTTTTAAAACTGCAATGTGACAGCAGTATTTAACGATTCTATTTGACTCTCAGATATGAAGTGCACCCCACTAATGTACTACCCCACTAATGTACTACCCCACTAATGTACTATTTCGCACCCCAAAAAATTAACTTTTTAAATTCTGATGTATGAGCGGTATTTGAAGCTTCTATTTGACTCTCAGTTATGAAGTGCACCCCACCAATGTACTAGTTTGCAGAATTATTTCCTAAGCTGTCCCTATCAGTGGCAGCATTCTCTCCCTACACTAATAAGACCGCATGTGCGTGCGGCGCTACACTACAGCTTATATAGAGAGGCTGGGTCATATGCTGCACCGGCCAATCACAGCCATGCCATTAGTAGGCATGGCTGTGATGGCTTCTAAGGGCACACGAGTCAAACGCTTGTTGATTGGCTGCCCTGCAGCCTTTGAAAACGCGCCATTAAATCTCCGAACACCGAACTCCAACCCGAACATACAGCGATATGTCCGTGTTCGGGTCCGGGGTCCAAAAAACCTAATGTTCGGTACGAACCCGAACTTTTCAGTTCGGGTTCGCTCATCGCTAATCACTACCATTTAATCTAATGGGAAGAATCTTAGGCACACAGTATGTTTACAACAATATCATGACATTTGTTTTTTTCTCTTTGCACTGTGTTCCTTTACTTTATTAATCTTCATAAAATGTGCTGATTTATGTATACATTTAACCGGAAATACTAACGCATTGCAAAATCTCCACTGTAAACTGGCATATATCTGTTACCATCAAACACTACAAAAATAAAGAATTAAAAAAAATAAAGTTGGCTTTCTTCTTGGCTCGCACACACCGCAACCCAAACATGTGGAGCAACTATCTCAAGATGAGGCTGATGAAAGTGAAGAGCCAGATCGCATAACTAATGCAGACCAGCAACTAGTCACAAAGCAAATGCCGCAGAGTATGCTCGATGGGGTTGCAGAAAAATTGCAAAGCTCCGTCAATGCTGCAATATCAGAAATCAAGAAAGACCTTCAGGATCTAAGCTCCAGAGCATCACACTTGGAGAAAAAGATAGAGGAATTATCCACAGTACACAACAGCTTGGCAGACAAGCTGGAATTACTAAAAGCCCAAATGGAGAAGTATGAGTCTAAGTTAATGAACTTAGAGGACAGATCGTGAAAAAACAACCTTAGGTTGCAGGGGATGCCAAATGAAATAGGCCCTGCAGACCTCCAAGCCTATGAATTTTTCTGCACCCTGATCCCAGATGTTCCCACAAATATGTTGCTATTAGACCGCGTGGCAAAATCGAAACACTTATTATCTTCCATACCGAGAGACACCATAATGAGGCTCCACTACCATCATGACATCATCATTGCAGAAGACAAAATGTAAGGCATAAAGACCCACTAACAACAACTGAAGACAGCTGTAGTAAAGATCTGGCAAATCATCAGAAAGAAGAAAACCAGGCATTTGGTGATGTCCATGCGTACAAGACTTCAAGTGGTCATTGCCTGCAAAGAACATTTGAGCCCCTGAAACAAGGGGACTGTGTATGAAAATGGTTGCAATTCCTAAATGTTTGATGCACTATTTTTTTTCAACCCTTGAATTAAAAGTCTGCACTTCAATTGCATTTCAGTTGTTTCTTTTCAAATCCATTGTGGTATACAGAGCCAAAAATATGGAAATTTTGTTAGTGACCCAACGATAATTAATTCTGATATGTTTTTGATGTAACAATTCATGCGCTTGATAACATAATTTTACCAATCCTTCTGATAGTTAATGGATCATCTGAAGACGGGTATTGCAGATATTTGTGGCCACTGGGGACACTATCAAATGAGAGAAAAGTAAGCAATAATTTAATTTTGGAGTTATTTTAACTGTGCAGATGACAGAACTGGAAAAGATCAATATAAACAGTATAGACATCAAAAAAGGGGATAGTGGCAATACCTAATTGCATCATCCTCAGCAAAAGCAAGGTCACTTTACCCATTGGTATCACCATCTGGGAACTCTCTTTTGAATGTGCCATCCAGAAGATGTACCTCTAGAATTGATATGTCAATAGAAATGCAGATTTAACTTTTGAGTGTTTTAATTACATTTTTGATAAGACATTTGTAAAGAGGTTTGCTCACTTTTAGATTTCATTTGTTGCACAGAAAATACATTTCTTTTGCTCTTTAGAAGAGCTTAATCATAAGTACAATTTGAGAATACACAGTTTTCTGTTAACATGTAAGTGAAAAACACTGTTGGTGTTTTTTTTCTGTATATGATACATTATCCATATTTTTGTGGTATTTTGTAAATGTTGATCATGGTCATGGATATGTGTGCGTTTAGCTACAGTGGCGTGAACATTTTGGTGTGTGTTTGATTGTGTAATTGCATAGTAGGTATAAGTGTTTTCATTGTGTCTTCATATACTGCATGTTAAAATAATTCAAGCCATCAGGAACAGGTGTTTACCATAAAATTAGACGTTATAGTACAATGATCCAAAATGGCCAGATAACAAATTTAAAGGGACATTCACTAAAGTGTCTGAATTCTAAAATTAAACCACAATGAACATGCAATTGTAGATCAAATATTTTTAGTGTAGCTATTTTGGCCTAAAATGTGAAACTGATATTGAATTTACTTTGAATTCCTGTTAATTCACACTGTAATTAATCAGTCTAGAACAGCGGAGATGCCACAAATTTAAAGCCTAGGAAAATATAATGCATTCACTACCTATTATAATGTAGGTAAGAGCACAAGGGAATGCCACTTTAATCGTTTTTTTATTCTAGATTTAAGATGATTGATAATAAAATCCTACGTAAGGCTCTTGTCCGTCAAAATCTTCCCAAATCAAGCATTGTTTCTCTTCACCAAAAACTGGAGATTAAGCAAGCTATTGAGATGACTAAATTTGGCACTAGTAGAAATACATCCACGTCAACCTTAGGGTAAGTGATCTAAACTACAACTAAATTGTTCTTTTTTTCAGTTTTTTTTTTTAAAATTCTTTATTTTTTATTGTGCAAGTCATAACAGACGAGTCCATGTTGCCACAACAGCAGTCACAAGCTTAATATATCATGCATTGTCAAACATGGCAAATAGAAAGTCAGCACAGTTTTGCAGTATTAATAAACAAGTGTTAATCTAATAAGGTATGCGTGGCGAAACAGTACATGCTATTATCAAAGAAAGAAAAAAAATTGAGTTAATACAAGTCTATCTGTTACAGCTTGTATATAACCTAATAACTCTTAAACTGACTTTCTGATGTTTATATAAACGTTACCAAGATTTTTGCTAGGACCATCAAGTTGTTCTATACAGTGGTGTACAGTAACTAACAGGCGAATCAGCGTGTTATGTACCATAAAAAAATAAAAATTAAAAGAAAAAAGAAATTAAAGCAAGGGCGAGGCTTACATGATGTAGCTTATTTTGAACGGTAAGCTATAAAGTATGTATGCTATATGCATTGTGATTAGCTATGATATCACGCTTAGTAATATGCAGGATTAACAGAGAACATGTTATGCATTATAATGCTACAGCAGCAGGTAGGAGCCAAGAAAGTAAGACAGAAGGAAAACAATATTATGACATGCAGGAACGGAAACCCCCATTTTTTTTCATTAGGTTCAATTTAGGTAGATAGTAAGAGAGTGGGTCGGAGATACTAAATTAGTAAGCTAAGGATCGTTGCTTGTGTTTTGCGGGTTTGCCGTCCGAGCTGGTACCAGGGGCTGCCTTGTGTAAGGGGTGATTCCTGTGGCCTCCAGATAGCTCAGAGTCTGTGGGTCACTAATGTCAGACGATATTTTATGTACCCATTGACAAATGGACCTGCACCATGATTAAAAGCAAGTTGTAGGCTGCGTTGGTGATAAACAAATCCCAGATTTGCCAGGTTCCTGTATTAACCTTGTGCCTCCCCAAACTTTTTTTTCTCTTTTAGCCTTTTCCTAATTGCACTAATTGCACTTTTTGTGATGGAAGTGAGAGGAGCACTTACTCACTCTCTTTGTGCCCTCCAAATCATGGCACAAGCAACAGCAAACTGGATATTTTGGTGGTTGGCGGTTGTGGAGCTTGGTAATTTAGCACCCACAAACCCAAGCCCAAGATGTAAATCTGGCACCAACAGGAAACTGGATAAAACCAGTTGAAAATTGTAAATAAGATTTAAAGGACCACTATAGGCACCCAGACCACTTCAGCTTAATGAAGTGGTCTGGGTGCCAGGTCCAGCTAGGATTATTCCTTTTTTTTGTAAACATAGCAGTTTCATAGAAACTGCTATGTTTACCTATGGGTTAATCCAGCCTCTAGTGGCTGTGCCATTGAGAGCCGCTAGAGGGCTTCCGCGCTTCTCACTGTGATTTTCACTGTGAGAAGACGCCATCATCCATAGGAAAGCATTGATAATGCTTTCCTATGGACTGGCTGAATGCGTGCGCGGCTCTTGCCGCACATGCGCATTCAGCCGGTGACTGAAGAAGAGGGAGGAGAGGAGGAGAGCTCCCCGTCCGGCGCTGGAGAAAGAGGTAAGTTTAACCCCTTCCACCCTCTAGAGCCTGGTGGAAGGGGGACCCTGAGGGTGAGGGCACCCTCAGGGCACTATAGTGCCAGGAAAAATGATTATGTTTTCCTGGCACTATAGTGGTCCTTTAAGTCAGCCATATCAAAACCCTAGAACTCATTACTATTCAGGCAGTAAAAGTAAATTGTGTCATACATTGTATTACAGAACATTCTACTTGTTTCTGTTCTGATTGGTTTACATTTTAAATATCACATCCAATAAAGGATAAAGCCAGTTGTTAAGACAGAGATTCTTCAATTCCGAGTCCTACACTTCACAGTTTTTGTGTTGCTTCCAATTTAGCAAATTATAAACTTAATGGCTCAATTAATACTAGGAGTATTGTAACTGAACACGTATTCTTGATTTACATCTAGATCTAGACGTGCAACACTGAGAAAATTAAACACAGAACTCAATTTACTCAAATTTTGTGTACCCTGCTTTGTTCTTTTTGAATTTCAGATCTACTGCAACCGCAGCTCATAATAAAGTAACACGCACTCTTTCTTCAGAGGATGTAGATGAGATGAGAGATATGTTGACAAGTAACCTGTACCAAGTTCGCCCAAGGGTACAATCATGTGTTCTGTTATATATATTTGTGTTCTGTTATATATATTAATTTGTATATATTTTTCCATAAAGCAATATTCTATCACAGATGCTTCAGATACCTCAGCAGTGAAAAGAAATATTAGTGCGTTTTCATCAAAACTGACAAGGAAATTGCAGTTGGTAGACAAAAGTTGACAAGCCAATTTGGAGTCATTTTGGACTGAAATATACAGCTCTTTTTCATTAATTCTTAACAATTCTCCTGAATAAACCCTAACTTGTTGAAACTTACTATCAGTTTTTCTCCATAAGATGAATAAACCATATACATATTTGGAGAAAAAAATCTTTAGTCACCTATTTAATATAAATGTGAAATAAAATGTCCTTAGACAAATGATGATGATATTTTTTTCAGATGTCACTATTATTTTATCAGATTGTTCTAAAACATTTTGTTTCAGACTCTTTCTTATGTCAAATACAACCTACCAAGAGACGAAAGTGAGAGACAAAGCAGAGAAATTCTCATTCGTCGCTATTCAAGTATCAAAAGAGGGAGCAGCCTCCCATGGGGAGGAGGAAGACAGGTATTTCTGAAATCAGAGATGGCTGTATGTTAGATTCCTGACACGTCCTAACCTTAATTTCACCCTTCCTTACAATGGAACTTAGTAAGATTCCGTTAGTTTTTAGAAAGTAAAATTAATTACATAGTGTTATCTGTCATTGGTGTTCTGTGTGTATCACATAGTAATATTATTTATGCATGTCTATTACACATATTCCACTAACGTTCGTAAATAATATAACATTTCTTCATTGATATTATATCCATGAATATTCTATACTATTTAATTAGTACTATTTATATATGATTAATATAATATGGTAAGTTATATGTATGTTTATATATGTCTCTGGGTTATCGCGTTCAACACCCCTTTTGCTGTAGACATCATGCCTTATCTTTGGTTTTATCTCTGCCAAATGTTTACATGAGTTGCATTCCTTAGCATAGGCTTGAATTAATAGAGTTACACAGAAGTAAAAATGTGTCTGTCTTTGCATTGTAATACAAAATGGAGTCACCTCTGTTCTCATGGTGACTTACAGTATACACTTTTGATTTCCGTCTTAACACAAAATGTCTGCCAGTATAAATATACTGACAATATATTTGGCATTTTAATACAGGAGTGTGTTTGTAATGCTTCCATTTAAATGTGTGTTTACGTGTAGTGCTGCCTTTTAAATACGGGTGTACATTTGTGTGTAATATTGGTGCTTGAATGAATGGGTGTGTTTTTAGATAATGTTGGTATTTAACTGCATGGGCCTGTTTGCAGTTTGAGTTTGATTGCAAGGGTGTGTTTGCATGCAATTTTGGAATTATACACATATACTGCCACATAAATACATCCATACATATTTACACAGATATATACACATTGATACATACACACACTGAGACATAAATACATACATATTTAAACTGATACATAGACACATTAAACATAGATACACACTGACACATTGACACACACACACACACACACACACACACACACACAGAATATATCTACAAAAATATAAAAAGAGAAACAAAAGAGGGCTATATCTTCAATACACCAATTATATTGGGGTTAAATGTTAACTTACAAAACAAATGAGAGTACAGAAACACCCCCTACTATGAGGGCTCCAATTCTCAGATGTCAACAGGTAGCTCAGAATTACATGTGAATTAAATAATAAAAAACCATAGTGCAACACAGGTAACTGAATATACAAAATGATTTAATAATAACACTTACAAAACACAGATTAAAAAATACCCATCAGCATAAACCTGGGATTCCCGATCCAAATAAGGAACACATGTACAGGATAGAGAAAAACTCTTTAGTGCTAAAACCACCATTTAGGTGGCTTGATCCCCCCCCTTAGATTCTGTAAAAGGAATACAAACTCACCTTATTTCCAGTGCTATACGGATCCGCCAACACTGGCCCCACTCCCTTGGTGACATCATCAACATTGCCGATTTTTAGCCAATCCAAAGCATTGCATTGGCTAAAATCGTCAAGGGAATCAATGCATCTCTGTGTGGAAAATTCAGCCTCCCCATGCAGAGTGTGGAGAAGTTGAATGGCAGGGCTGCCTACTGTACAGCACTGAGCCAGGAAGCACTTCCAGTGGCCATCTAACGAGTGGCCACTTGGAGGTGTCCCTAGGGGCAATTTAAATGAAAATGCCTGCATATAATGATTATACTCACCAGAACAACTACATTAAGCAGCAGTTGTTCTAGTGACTATATTGTCCACTTAACACTATGGATTTTTATTACTTCTTCCAGCTGTACTTCTGAGTTACCTGAAGGCATCTAAGAATTGGAGCCCTCATAAACTCTGTCTTCTGTTATTCCCAGCATACATCAATTACCAGACTGTTATCCCCAGTTTTTTCTTGCCTCAAAAACCTCCTTCCTGGACACATCTTCTGTCTACTTGTATCCCCCCCCCTCTTTTCTTTGTAACTTGCTCTATATATCCTTTACCAAGCTCTGGAACATAATTATTATTATTATTTTATTATTTATATAGTGCCAGCAAATTCCGTAGCGCTGTACAATGGGACCTCACCATCCTCCCTTACTTGGGTCACCTGCACTTCTCATTGTTCCCTGTATCTGTCCTCTCACACATCTGTGCCATCTGCTCTACCTTCCTAAGTCACCTTCGTTCTCTGTTCTCTCCAAACTCTTCTACCTGTGTTCCATTGCATTTTCCCTTTTTTTCCATCGGATTGATCCCTTCCTATCTATCTCTGCTTCTGACTTTATTCGACTGTCTCCCATGTTACTAATTCTACAATGCTACAAGCAGTAATGCAATTCTTCTATTGCACTACTATAGTACTTGCATTGGTATAATGCTAATACCACAAATTGTTACATCATGTCAAACATGTTTTGCTAGGATAATATGTTTGTCTTGTCTACCTATTGTACAGGTGTGCGGAATATGCTGGTACTATATAAACAATTTTAACTGTAATTATCTGACATAAATTCTACAGCGATCTACCTGTATTTCTGCTTATTTTCAACAGACTAGTGCCAAAAATGTACGTTATTTTTCATATCCTTACAATAATGAAGGAAGAAATGAACATCAACAATGGGGTCAAGGTAATATTTATTATGATAAACAATCAACAAAAGAGAAAATTACTGTGTGCAGTCACTTATGGGAATTTGCTAGCTCTTACTCATCCACAGGTCTCCATCTCAACCAGGCCAGACACACAGCAGTGCCCAGATCAGCTAGTCTAGCGTGATAATCCATACCTCTGGCTAAGCAGGCACCCAGTGCAATTGTTATGTTCCATTGCTTTATCTTGTTACCAACATTGCATTGTGCTAATCTTTTTTTTCAAGGCTACTTAAAATGACCTAGCTCAGCAAACAAAATATGGGGTTTCAGTTCCATCATATAGCCATGCTATGTTAAGCTCACTACTACTTCACAGTACCCCAATATCGGTGGGTCCTATACCAACTCCAACATCGGAGACAAATTAAAGGGACACTGTAGGCACCCAGACCACTTCAGCTCATTGGGTGCAAACTCCCATCACCCTTAACCCTGCAGTGGTAATTATTGCAGTTTTTCTAAACTGCAATAATTACCTTTGAGGGTTAACTCCTCCTCTAGTGGCTGTCTAGGGACTTCCGGAATTGAAACAGGCTTTTGATCCGTTATCTGACGCTGGACATCCTGTGCATGAGGACCTCCAGCGCCAGATTTTCCCATAGGAAAGCATTGAACAATGCTTTCTTATGGGGAGATCCTAATGCGAGTATGGCCATTGTATGTGTGGAGCTGGGCCAGCACCGAGGGACATTGGTGCTGTACCCAGGTAAGTGACTGAAGGGGTTATTAATAAACACCGCGGGAGGGGGCCTTGACAGAGGGGGAAGCTATTGTGCCAGGAAAACAAGTTTGTTTTCCTGGCACTATAGTTTTCCTTTAAATAGTGCAAGGGCAAAATAAACAAAACTGTATTTTAATAATCTGTTGAAAGAGCATTGTGAATATGTATAATGCAATAAATGCTATAACCTTAATTTTAAAAAAATGCAGTGTCAAAACTAAAGAATTAAAGTGATAGTGCTTTGATGTATATACTCACAATGCAGATATCATATATCTGCTCTATGGAAATTATAGTGATGTTACTATTCAAAACCACTTCAAAAATATACCTGTGGTCACCTCCAAAGAAGCCTCAGAAGTTCTTTTTTCCTAAGCCGCATTACTGCCAGTGCTACCAAGTGCAGTGATTAAAGAAAAAGAAAAATCACTTCACTTGGGTCCTGACGACGGCGTTTTGAACACGCCGAAACGCACGTTGAACGTTTTCTTTTTCTTTAATCACTGCACTTGGTAGAACTTTTTTATTTTTTGTTACCACTATAGTTATTGATTTTTAGGTGTTTCTTTATTATTTATAACTTTTGTAGGGAGAGTTGGTTAAGGAAGACACTAGTGGTCAGACCACGCTGTCGAAGTAACTCAAAGGGTGAATTGAGAGATTTATTTTTCTTTGAGGCTTTTCATCTGCGTTTAGACCAGATTATCTGGTCCCTTGTTCTCTGTGGACCCTGTGCCTTTTCTATCTCCCTAACCTCGTTTACACTACCTTCCCGTCAGTCGGACACTAGGGGACCCGGAACTTAGATGCTATTTAGTACTCCAGATAATGGATCCCCTGGGCACCGTTTAGTAGATCTCCCTTTTTGTAAGTTATACTTTTTGTTTGCATATCCCTTTTTATCCTTAGATTGATTAAAAGTAGGGTCCCCCTTCATCATTTCTTATACCAGTGTACCTCTCCTGATGTTAATTTCACTTGTGGTATTCCATACATCACTTTATTCTATACACCCTTTATTGGATCTCCCTATAATGCAGCTCACGAGCCCTTGACTTGTATCCGGGCTCCTGACATGCACTTTGTTTACTTTATTTCTCCATTTCGGGCAATTTCTTACTTACTGAGTACCATGGAGTGACAAGATTGTCCATTTGCTGCCACACCGCTATAAAGCGATACCCTTGTTACCCATTTTACATAATTAAAAATCCTTGTATTCCCCTGAATATGTATTCAAGGCACCCTCCAGTCACATTATAATTCTGCAAAAGTATGTTGCTTTAGCAGCAAATAAATATTGTAAATATTTGGTATAATAATGCAGTCTAATAGTTGATTTCTGTGTTCTTGTAGAAATTGACGGTGATAATAACTCAGTAGTCTTCGAAAATCTCGAACCCAATTTAAAGCTAAGGCCAGATCTAAGAAAAACTCGGAGGAGCACAAATGAGAGGAACTCGAAACTCAATAGAGCTGGAACCTGGCATCCAAAGGAACTGGATCCCCAAAATCCTTTACTGGCCAGATCAAGATATCAATCTGAAAACACAAAGCCGTACTTTGATGCAGTGCTTGAAGAAGACATTCAGAGTTGTGAGTCAAATGAAGACAATGACAGTGAAGCAGAAGACATTTCTGCAAAATGGAAAACATGATCGAGAAATGACTTTAACCTTTCCAAATGGCACTGAGACACTAAGGCGAATACATTAGACTGTGTGCTGGTTTTGTGTCCAAGAAAATATAATTTTCTAACATCACAGTTTCCATTTCCTGATGACCAAAACAGCAGTTACCGAATGTTTTAATTAATCTATAATGTGGGCATTGATAATATTTGATGTTTAAAAAGTGTTTTCCTCTATATTTTTTTTTAACCTAAAAATAGTGTAAACCTTGCACTTAACTCACCTAACCTAAACTTAACTGTTGTAAAACAGTACACTTTTTAAAAAAAAATAATAATTTAAGATTGTATTTGTTAGCTCTTCTTTCAAAGAAGCATGCATTATAACTCACTGTACATATCATATTCATTTACAGCATATCCATAATTTTATTATGTTATTTTTATTTCTGTTTATAATTTATTATTAACGTACTTACAATGTGCATTTTACATTTTACTTCAGGGTTTATGAAAATATTATTTTTGTTAAAAGAAATGAAATGTTTAACCCCTTAAGGACCAAACTTCTGCAATAAAAGCGAATCATGACATGTCACACATGTCATGTGTCCTTAAGGGGTTAAAGAGGACCAGATTGAAAAAGGAAATGATTTGGCACTTTTTACTTATTCCAATACTTTTTCATATGACAAGAGTTTGACTAGTGACACTGTTTCACCAAAGTCCACTCTCTGCTCCGTCTCAGTTACTGAAACAGAGGTTATGTATAAACCAAAAAGCATGGTGAAGCCATAATATAATATATATAATAATTATTGTAATCTTGCTGTTTCTATGCTTCTATAGCCATCGTTTGAGGATTAAAACAGGTCTTCAATAACACTGTAATCAAATGTTACAATTCATTTATTTGAAAACAAACAGTAAACAAAGTGTTAAAAAAAAACAATGTTTTGTGGCTTTGTTCACTAAGTGTACTCATATCTCTCTTACTCATACTATGAACAAAGGAGGATAGAGAATGGAGATCTGGTCTCAGGAAAATTCTAGTAGGGAGTGGGGAAAATAAGAGTTGGTGAACAGAAGGAAAAAACAGGTGGAGACTGACAGAAAGAGGAAATAGAGACGGTAGGAAAATTCTAAATAGTCTTAAAAAGACTGGAAGAAGAAAAGCCGGAATAGCAAGGAACATAAGAGGATAAAAAAGTTGGTGGAGACTGGGGAACAGTTGCATGTGCAGGGTGTGACACTAAAATAGACTGGTTGTAAGTATTTTTTTTAGTTAATGTGGATGGTATCACACTGGTTATTTCACACTTGACAAAGGCGTAGGATAGTGCCAAAACATTGTTTTTTTATTCTGAATTCCAAATAAAAGACTGCCTATTAATAAGAAACCATCGGGTGTGCCCAGGGCCGGTGCAAGGATTTTTGCCGCCCTAGGCAAAAGTAAAGTTTGCCGCCCCCGCCCCCATGTGACATCACAATGCCCCACCCATATGATCTGCCATGTTAACTAACGCCAGTGCTGCAGTGCCGCCGTGTTTACATTAAAAGGCCTGCGGGGACAGGCTATAGACACCAGAGCCACTACATTAAGCTGCAGTGGTTCTGGGGACTATAGTGTTTCTTTAATGTGAGGTAAATTAGAGATTAGTACCACAAATAATATACTAGATTGCCTACTTACAACCAGATGAGGATGGTGATGGGCTCTAGCTGCAGTCTGGCTCCACTGGTCTGGTGTAGAACAGACTCTCTGGAGGCGGTTTGTAACTGTGGTCACAAAAATCAATGTTCTGGGAGAACGGGAAGCAGCTCCATTTTTTGGGGGCCCTTCACACCGCTCAAGGTCTGGGTCCCGGGGTCCACCTTCATGTTCCACCAATGAGTTTGTTCACAGGGGGTGGAGTGTGTAGGGGATGTCCTGATATGTGTGTAAGGAATGCATTGTGTGTATCTGTGTTTATATGTGTAAGGGCTGCGAGGTGTGTTTGTGTATGTATGGGATGCAGTGTGTGCGTCTGTAAGGGATGCATTGAGTGTGTGTAAGGGGTGCATTGAGTGTGTGTAATGAATGCATTGTGTGTTTCTGTGTGTGTAAGGGATGCATTGCTTGTGTATGTGTGTCTGTGTGTGTAATGCATTGTGTGTTTTTCTGTGTGCAAGGGGTGCATTGTGTGTGATTGTATGTGTGTGATGGATGTCAATCTCCCCCCCTTTCAATTTCCTTCTCCCCCCTCCGTCAATTTCCTCCCCCCTCCAATTTCCTTCTCCCCCTCTCCAATTTCCTTCTCCCCCATCCCTCTCCAATTTCCTTCCCCCCCTCCAATTACCTTCTCCCCCCTCTCCAATTTCCTTCTTCTCCCCCCTCTCCAATTTCCTTCTTCTCCCCCTCTCCAATTTCCTTCTCCCCCTCTCCAGTTTCCTTCTTCTCCCTTGCTCTCCCTCCCCCACCTCTCCAATAACCTTCTCCCCCACCTCCAATTTCCTCCCCCTTGCAATTTCTTTATTCCCACCCCCACCACTGTTGTAGCGTGGCCTAGCTCTGTATGGTCCGCAGGTACAAGGAGCTTTTGTTTCCTGTATCCGGCCGGACTAAAAGGAAGTGCACACTCAGTGTTAGTCCGGCCGGGTACAGGAGACAGATGCTCCCTGTACCCGCGGACCATACAGATCTCGGCCACGCTACAGTGAGGGAGTGACATGAGGGAGCGCTAAACGCTTCCCTCCTGTCAGCCCCTCTCCTCATGCTGCGCCCGGGCGGTGCGCCCTCATGGACACACCAGCCCGGGCAAAGCTGCAGCCGCCTGAGGCTCTCTACAGAGCGCTCGGGTGGCTGCAGCATGAGGGGGGCCGGAGCTCCTGTGGTGCCTTAGGCCGCTGCCTAGTCCGCCTAACAGGTAGCGCAGGCCCTTGGTGTGCCCAGACTTGCGTACTTGTTCCTACTAGACTAGGAGAAAGACGGAAGACTGGCTGGCACAGGGAGAAACTAGGATGGCAAAAGAGATTGGAGATTAAGATTCAAGAGAGATGAGGAATACCTAAAGGAAAGCAATTTGGACTTGTCTAGGGTGATAAAAATAATTGCACCTAGTGCAGGATCAGTCTTTGTGTACTCTATAAGGTTATAATCTGTCATCTAGGGGCCTCCCTTGTTTGTGCTTGTCCTGGAACACCAAATCTTGTAACAGGGATAAAAAGGTATTCCCTGTCTTGATATATCTATTGGTACATAACTTGGTACAATTGCGACCATTTTTAAAATTTTATCTAAACAACAAACAAATAATCTAGTTACAAACTGGTTCTTAAATACTTTTTTGCAATTTTGCAGATTTGCTAATTCGCTGATTCTGACTCTGTTTTAAGAAATATTAACAACAGAGAACATTTATTCTACATAGATTACATGGAAAAAAAACTTGTGGAATTTTGATTTATATCTTTAGCCGTTTGTGATTGCAATTACCCTTTGTTTTCTACATATTCTAAATCTATACAGAAGTCTTGGGGACTATTTTACATCACGCATTCTATGATTCATTCATCACAAAAGATTAAAGTAGAAAATTCAAATATTTGGTCAACAAATGCTTCAAGATAAGAGGGAGTTAGTTGAATACATTTGAAAGACTTGATATAAAAATTCATAATCACACCCACTGATTGCTAAGTATATCACTATATCTCTTGCTCATTAACTGAAACTCAAACAAGCTTTTCCAGTGATGTTGCAACATGAATAATATTTCACTTTTAATCAGGTGAAACGTAACATTATAATTAAATTCCATCATGTAACAAATAATAACTAACAGAGCACATTATGTATATTATATATTATATGCCTTGTCTAATAAAATCTTCCACTCTGTTTAAATGATCTTATCATAGTTTCTCTGTGTTGTGTTCTGCCACAGTTGTAAAAAACATTGCCATTTTACCACCCATACCTGGTAAAAAATTACAGTGCATTTCAGGATTTATGCACCTAGATATTCCTATGGCAGAGGTAGGGAACCTATGGTGCGCAAGAAGTAATAGACTACATCTCCCATAATGCTTTAACAGCCATAATGCTGACAAAGCATCCAGGGAGATGGCAAAGCATCAGGCGAGATGAGTCAAAGGTTGCTTACCCCTGTCTTCGGGGGAACATATTCTGATACATGGAAAACAATAGTACAGTGGGACCTCGGTTTACAAACGCCTCGGTTCACATAATTTTCGGTTTACAAATGAAAATCCATTGAAAATTATGTCTCGGTTTACAAAAAAAAATCGCAATACAAAGCATGTTTACTCAGGATGCATTGCATCTGTGAGATTTATAGCACCGCTCCCTGCATGCTGGGGCCTGTGGGTAGCACATGGCGTTGAGTGTGGAGGTGGAGTGGCTTTTGCATCGAGTTTTGGAGCCATTCTGGAAATTGTTTGCAGTTGTTTTGGGACTTTTTGGTGCTTTGCTCAAGCTGTGGAAAGGTAGGGAGCTGAGCTTCGTCGTTTGCATGCCTTTTATTGTGTGTTCTGCATTGTGGGTTGGTTTCCATGCCAGCTCATTTTGACTTTTTTCTGACCTCCAGAATGGATTAATTGGTTTTCAATGCATTCCTATGGGAAACTGCGTTACGGTTTACAAATCTTTCGCAATAAGAAACGTCCCGGAGAACACATTAAATTCGTAAACCGAGGTCCCACTGTAATGAATATTTTTGGCAATATGCATTCCTATAGCTGTTGCAGATGTCATCTCTAGATGTATTTTTGCATAATAAACCATGCTTCTGCATGTATTGGAAATATATTGTATAAAACTCTACAATGAAAATATATCTGATAGAAGAACAGAGCAGTGGGTACACTGTATAATTCCCAGCTGTCCCAGGTTTGGTGAGACCATGTCAAATTTGAAGTTCTGACCAGTCATCTCAAGTTTACACCACAGTATCCTATCATAATCAGGACAAATACAACATTAGGCATCTTTGTGCTGCTCTGTGTAAAATCGGGGTACTAAAGTCCATGCTCATACTTGCCCTAAGCGTGGGTAGCCCTAAATACTATATATATCTACCATGTACATTTGTATTTGTTTGTGCTTTTAATCACGTTTGATGCTACTAATTTGTGAACATGTATTTTGTATTTCTTTGCGATCATGAGTGTTTATTTATACAGTTACATATATTATTTTGTATTTGCTTTGCTTTGTCTTGACAAAGAAAATACGTGTGAATACAATTTTCACTGTACACGTGAAACTTTAGGCAAATGTCACCATAACGTGCTATTTTATTTCTTGCAAGTGATAATTCTCTGTTTTTAACCCCTTAAGGACCAAACTTCTGGAATAAAAGGGAATCATGACATGTCACACATGTGTCCTTAAGGGGTTAAAGTAATACTCAAAAGTTAGAAATACAAAGATGGATTTCTAATTTTTTTGAGTTTTACTAAGAATTTTGATTAAAGAGGTCAATCCTAAAACGATAAAGTATTTGTATTTACTTTTTAGGCTTTGCCACTCCAGTCTTGCTGCTACTCCACCCTGTGTGATGATCTCAGGCAATCTCAGGCTAGTGTGCATGCAGACTATTACAGTGCTGTGCTAATTAAGAGCTCTTCCTTGAAAGGCATTAGATCAAGGCATCTCTATGAGGAGCGTTCGGCAGATTGTGAAGAAACCGAACATCAATAATGCAAAGATTGTAGGAACTCGCCAGGAAGGACCTCTAGGACTGTCTGAGTGACAGCCACTTGAGGTGGCCATAGGAAGCAATGTAAACACTTTATTTTATGTTGCTAAGAATGCAGGGAGAGAATCCTTTCACCATAACCCCTACATTAAGCTGTAGTTCTGATGCTTATTGTTCCTTTAACTATGATGTGTCTTGCTCCTGCACCCTATACAATAAGTGGGTGTATTAAGTAAATTCACATTTTACATACCTGATATATGGATAATTCATTATTGCGTCTTGTACTTGTTTTCCATATTAAAAGATCAGTTTAGCCAAACATATGAAATAAAGGAATATGGTGACATCTACTGGTGATTACGAAAAATATGCATGTGTAGCTTTTTGTAATGCTTTGTGATATACGGTATATTTTTAGCATGATTTAGTTTTCTTCCAAAAACTAGCGTAACTGTCACAATGCTTTTCCTGTACATCACAATTGTATCTAGTCACTTGAGTAGAAGCATTGCTGTGTTGCAGAATATGAGACTATAATTATAATTATGCTATAATTAAAAAAATAATAATATATAGATTAAACTCTGGTTTAATAGTGATTCAACAAGAACAACAGACTGTCAATAGTATAGCCACAACCTGCCATCCCCCTAGTTTATTATTAAAAGTACACACCCGCTGACCACTAAGTACCCCTCCTCCATTCATTTTAATTTTAGCCCCTACACACTGACAATGAATGTGGGCATAGGGGAAACACTATACCCCACTTATTTGACCCCATTTACCATTATTTAAATCAATTCATTCAGCTGATACAATAGATTTCTATTTGTTAGTCTTTTAATACAGCAAGAAGCCTGTAGCTGCTCATTGTTTAGCAGGCATTCCCCCTCTCATGGCATGGCGAGTGATGGTTTTGGGGTGCTCCAAAACCTCCCTTGATCTAATTTCAAGGTCATAGGAACCATAGCAGCCAGTTTTTAACTATTTGCACACTAGCCTTTTGGTTGCTTTGGGATTAGTTCATGTTTCTGCTCGGCTCGGTAATTCGGCAGAAAAGTAGGTCGTGCCCAAGTTCGGCTGAATCACTTTTCTTCCACCGATTCTCCAAGTCTAGATGGTATTGATTAAATCCACAATGGTTATGGGGATTTCCATTCTTATCTTCTTGATTGAACTTCAAGAGTCTATCCTGATATGCTGTTTACTCTCCTGGATATCTGCTGCTCTAAAGTCATCTTACATCCACTGTGATTACTTTGTTCATTGATCTACCTCATTGATTTTCTTTTTGTTTTTCTTTCAGTTTTCTGGCTTACGAGTCAGCATGCTAACTTTATCTGTGAGTAGGAGTACTGAAAGAACTTCTTAAGTGTTATAAACCAGACTTGGAGATTTGTTCCATTATGAACTGCAATTCATCTAAATTCAGGTCTCTCGAATACACGATTTCCAAACCATCATATAGACAAATCATGAAACAAAAAACTTGCACAATGGATACAAATGTCAATTTTATTCATGTATTGGAGTTCTACCTATGGTGCAAATAGAGAGATTATTGATGGTAAATAAGAAGATTTACGGTTAGGGGACAGCCACTAAGGAGTGACCAACAGAAGGAAACACAGGATGAGCAATAAAAATATATAATCAATGTTTATTTGTTTTATATATATATATATATATATATATATATATATAGAGAGAGAGAGAGAGAGAGAGAGAGAGAGAGAGAGAGAGAGATGTAAAAAAAGATAACATTTGTATCTTGTAATACCTTTTTTATTGGACTAACAGAATTTTTTAATGACAAACTTTCGGGAGAACCTCCCTTTCTCAAGTCTGAAGCATTTCTGAGCAAGACGACACATAGAATGCAAAGTTGAGTTGTGATACAGGGGTTAAAGCGACATGAGTGCAGATAAGACAGATTTGATCTCCAGGCACACGTTGTACACAAAACAAGAAAGTCCAGACACTCAACGTTCTAAATCTTGATAGCCTTTTAATGGAATGCTGCCTATATATGTTATATTCCATGGATTGATAAGGTCACAGTTTGACTGAAACATTGTGTTATGTTCCTTTGAAAAGGCTGTCAAGATTTAGAATGCTTATTCACACAGTTACATAATCACACTGTTTCTGTGGCTGGGAACTCATCAAAGCTATATTTCAATGCAGCTCATCAATCTCCAACGTTGTTCTAAAGTGCATCTGCTTCCGTGCAGTGCTCCTTCTCTCCAGGGTCCGGTGACCAGGCTCCTCTCCCACTGGTTGTCCAGTGCTGGCCTCTGGTGGTCCAGAGGTGAATAGCAGGGAGTGCCTTCTATGTCTTGGTGAAGATCATAATAGTTTCTCCCTAACGGTTCTGGTGCTTAATGTTGCGTCAGAGCATAGGCTGAAATCCCTGAGTCACTAACTGAGCACCAGAATCACAAGGGAGAAGTTATTATGATCTGACCGCACTTCTTGCAGGTGTGCACCATTGGACCACCAGGTAATCATTTTACATTTAATATGATGGTCTCAGCTTGCGGGCTGTGTCGGCCCGCGAGTGCCCCCTGTTGTTATGGAGCCCTGTGCGACCGCACAGCTCGCACACCCCAAAGGCCGGCCCAGCTTTCACCTTTCCTTTGTACAGATTCCTACAGACTTCTACTTTCATTAGATTTATTAGATACAGGCATTGTAACTGGGGATCTGATCGCACTTTTTGAAGACTTGTTCTTCCTCTTCTGTTATGAGCCTTCACCAAATCAACAAAGCAAACTCTGTTGAGCAAATTTAACCAATTTAACCATTTGATGCATATATGTTATTTGTATTTGATATTCAAATAGTAAGGTTATAAAGCTCTAGTGAATATGTTGGCATTATGCAAACACTAATAATAATAATAAGAAGAATTAGTTCCCTACTGAACAGTTGGATAAATATGTATCTTTCTTTAAGCAAAGCAAAATGAAGAAAGCCAACATTCAATATTATGGTCACTGGGAATGTTCAAATGAGGTGTTCCAAACTATCATAAAACAATTACATTTGTCAGTCATTGTTTCTGCTTAGTCCTCTAATACATTTATTAAACATATAAGAATAGGTACTCAAACATTTAAATTTCAACTGGGCTCTTACCTAACTTTTTTATACAAGTGATGACATTTAGCTATAAATATCAAGCTATTTAGCCAGACTTGATGTTTCTTCTGGATTTGGTATTCACAAGCATTACTCATGTAACATGCTGCAGAAAATAACCACAGTTTAAAATTCATGTACCTCTGAGATTTTAACATCTGATTATGAAAAAGTAACCAGCAGGATTATACACAAATCTTATATGTGACATGTTAGCAAACATCTACCCTGATCAACCACATCATTAAAATCACCTGCCTAATATCATGTAGCCCCCCCCAGACTGCCAAAACAGCTCTGATAAGTTGAGACAAGGACTACAAAAGACCTCTCAATGTGTCATGTGGTATCTAGCATCAAGACATTAGCAGCAAGTCCTGCAAGTTATGAGGTGAAGCCTCCATGGATTGGATTTGTTGATCCAGGACTTTGCACAGATGTTCAGTCGGATTGAGATCTGGGGAATTTAGAGGCCAAGGCTGCACCTTGAACCCTTTGTCATGTTTCTCAAACTATTCCTGAACAATGTATGCAGTGTCCCAGGGTCCATTATCCTGCTGAAAGAGGTCACTGTCATCAGGGAAAACCATTATAACAAAGGGGTGTATGTGGTCTGCAACAATCTCTAGTTAGGTGGTATTTTTCACAGCAACACCCACATGAATGCCAGGACTCAAGGTTTCCCAGCAGAACATTGCTTAGAACATAACCCTGCCTCTGCAGGCCTGCCTTTTTCCCATAGTGCAACTGGTTCCATCTCTTTTTCAGGTAAACTACACACACACTCACCCAGCCGTCCACATGATCAAAAACAAAATGTGATTCATCAGACCTGGAAACCTTATTCCATTGCTGTATGTTCCAGTTCTGATGCCCACATCACCATTTAAAGCGCTTTTGGCTGTGGACATGGGTCATCATTTACATTTTGACTGGGCAGTGGCTGTGTAGCCCCATACGCAGTAAACTCCGATGCACTGTGTGTTCTGACACCTTTGTATCATGGCCAGCATTACAATTTCCTCTTCTGCGTGATCGGACAAGATGGGCTAGCCTTTCCTCCCAACGTGCATCAACGACCATTGAGCACCACTTTTGGTAACTACTAGCCACTGAATATTTGGAATAACCCACAACACTTGCCATTTTGGAGATGCTCTGACCCTGTTGTCTAACCATCACTATTTGGCCCTTGTCAAAGGCACTTAGATATTTTTGCTTATCAAGAACACACCACAAGACTTGCTGTTTAATATACCCCACTCCTTGACAGGTGCCATTGTACAGATATAATTAATGTTATTTACTTCACCTGTCAATGGTTTTCATGTTGTGGTTTATCACTTTATCAGTGTATATGTTTGAATAGATCAGTGATTAATTTCCACTTGAGTGAAAATGTAGCCCTGGCAAGTCAAAATTCAACTCTGGTGAGTGTGTCTGGCTTGCAGTGGTGAGTAACTACTTGAACGTTTAATAGATATATGAATGAAAAGTTGGATGGCTTCTGGTGATGGGTTAGCATCTGCTTCAACTATGTAAACATTTCTGATCAAAGTGACTCTAATCAATTTAGGTTAATGTTAGTTTATATGTATGTGCACTGATGTCTTGTATGCATTTATTAAGCCTATAATTATGTAATGAAACATTTTTGTTTTGTAAACAATAGTGTAATTGTGTTATTTTTAAAACATTAATAAAGGGCAGGCACATCAATTATTATTTTGCCCTCATCAGTTCAAGAGTTTTGCTAGACAGTGTTAAAAGTAAACACAATTGCAACATCATGGGTCACTGGAAAAATGAAGCAAAAACTACATTTTCCAACTCTACAGATATTTGTAATGATGGTGCAGACAGCCATCCAAAGTGCTGCACTAAACTTTAGAAAAGTGATTAAAAAGTACAGTTAATGCTTCCATGGAGACTGTGGCAAGCTGCTAAC
This sequence comes from Pelobates cultripes, assembly GCA_933207985.1. Lineage (NCBI taxonomy): Eukaryota > Metazoa > Chordata > Amphibia > Anura > Pelobatidae > Pelobates > Pelobates cultripes. The sequence continues at coordinate 260,905,773 of OW240912.1, forward strand.
CTGCCTAATGGACATAAAGCAAATAATGTGTGAGAAATCTGCTAACCTAGACTACACTAACCCCTTGCAATGAAGAAAAAAACAACATTGTTTTCTACTGCAACGTGAAATTTTATCCAATTAAATAAAATAAAAAGGCTTTATTGATGTAACGGCTACCCTGGTAGAGAGAGGGTATCGGCCGTTGGAGACGTCCTTTTTCCCTGCAAGCTGCTGTGGAGAAGTAAGCTGGTATAATCCCATTCACGATATCCAGAGTAAAAGTCAGGTTCAGCTGTAGCAGGAGCAGAATAACATTCCCAAATAATCCCCTTCCAAGAACGAGACAAGGCTACGTTTTGCAGGGTCAAGAAGATCTGAGGACTGGAACACCCAGCCTGCTTTTATTGGGATCAGGTACACACAGGATACTCCCAGGGGGAGGATAAAAACACCCAATCATATACCTGGTAACACCCCCACGTCTCCTCCCCTCAGATAACATATAACATAATTAAAACGTACAACATTTTACCCCAGTTCTGGATGTTCCCCAAAAACAGGGGGTACAGCTTTAAATCCGGGGTCGCTTGATAGCTCTCATTCAGGGGACCAACATGTCCAAAAATCAGCCCATTCGGATGAATAGTTCGGGAGATACAGAGTTCCAAAGTTTTGACCGACCGCACAGACCAACTAGCCGAAAATAGTTCCATGAGTTTTGGCCTTGCGGTCGGTCTCCGTTCGCCTGGTAAAAAGGTCTGAAATTCTTGCCATCCATTCGAATCTCGGGGTTCGCCGCAATCCCCATAGATGATTGAACATAACTACCGAACGTCCGGTGATTCGGTAGTTTCCGTGCGAACTTCTGGAAGTATGGAGGACTCAGCGGTGTTCGCCTGTTTGTGTATCCGATTTTAGTTCCACGCGTCGACAGGCAAACACCGCTGTTCGCACGTAAGATGGCCGCGGCCACGTGTAAAGTCCCGAAATGGCGGCCACCTATACTTTACACAGGGGATTCATGCGAATCCATTCGAATGGTTGAAATGCACTAAATGTGACGAATTCCTGCTGATTTTGGTTAGTTCACTGGCCCAGGCATACAGCATAGTTCTGTTACACTGCTCCCCTTTTGTGGAACACTCCGGCAGACCCGGATTGACCTTTTTCGGGTCAACTTGGGGCTGTCCGGTCTGCCTCTAAGGTAAAAGTTCTGTTTGCCTGGACAGTCCGTCTGCATTCCCATTGAACCGGCCTGGGCGATACTGGATGGAGAAATTATACGGTTGTAGGGCTAGGCTCCACCTCAGTAGTCGTCCATTGTCCCCAGCCACTCGGTTCAGCCATACTAGAGGGTTATGGTCTGTGATCAGGGTAAATTCCTGACCATAAAGGTAGGGGGTGAGCTTCTTTAGGGCCCAGACCAGGGCTAGACATTCTTTTTCCACTGCCGCATAACTCACTTCCCTGGGCAATAGCTTTCTACTCAGGTATGCGACAGGGTGTTCTCCCCCATCTTCTCCGACCTGGCTTAGCACTGCCCCCAGTCCGTACATGGACGCATCTGTGTGGACGACAAATCTTTTATTAGGGACGGGGGCAGACAAAACGGGTGCGTTGATCAGAGCTTGTTTCAGGGTTTGGAATGCTGCGTCACAGGCGGGAGACCACAGGACTACCCTAGGTAAATTTTTCTTCGTTAAATCGGTCAGAGGTTTGGCGATGGCGCTGTAGTCAGGGACAAATTTTCTGTAGTACCCTGCCGTTCCCAAGAAGGCTAATACCTGGGTCTTAGTGTGAGGGGTGGGCCAATTCGCTACGGCCTCTACCTTGGCGGGTTCTGGTCGTTGTTTCCCACACCCCACTCTGTGTCCCAAGTACTGAACTTCAGCCATACCAAAGTTACATTTTTCTGGTTTCAGGGTTAGGCCGGCGGCCCTAATCTGATCCAGCACAGCCTCTACGTGTCGTAGGTGTTCTTCCCATGTCTCACTATAGATCGCAATGTCATCCAGGTACGCGCAAGCGAATTCCTGGAAGCCATCAAGGAGGCGGTCCACTAAGCGCTGAAAGGTAGCTGGGGCATTTTTCATCCCGAAAGGCATGACCTTGAACTGGTACAAGCCAAACGGGGTGACAAACGCCGACTTAGGGATAGCGTCCTTGGCCAGGGGGATCTGCCAGTACCCTTTGCACAAATCGATGGTGGTCAGATAGCGTCCCCTAGCAATACGATCTAATAGTTCGTCTACTCGGGGCATGGGGTATGCGTCTGTCACAGTTCTGTCGTTAAGGCGTCGGTAGTCGACACAAAATCGGGTCGTTCCGTCCTTTTTGGGGACTAGGACGACTGGGGATGCCCAGGGGCTGTCGGAGGGTTCTATAACTCCTAGCTTTAACATTTCCTGAATCTCCTTTCTCATCTCCTCTTTCACGGCTTCGGGAATTCTATAGGGAGTCTGTCGGAGAGGGTTTTGTCCTGGGGTCTCTACGTAATGTGTCGCTAAGGGTGTGTAACCGGGTTCCTGGGAAAACGTCAATCTTTTTGCAGCTAGCATCTGCTGGAGTTGCTCTCTTTCGGTGGGCGTTAGTCGCTCCCCTAGCTGTACAGTGTTCAGCAAGGTTTTAGACTCGGGGTTAGCTAGTAGATCCGGGATGGGGAGACTGTCCGGGTCCTCAGTGGCCGGGATACATATGGCTGCTATGTCTTCGGGCCTTTCCTGGTACTCTTTCAGTAAGTTTATATGGAAGGACTTCTGTATCCTCTCGTCCTTGCTACTGGCAATTACATAGGTGGTGTCACAGATCTGTGCGACCACCTTGTAAGGGCCTTGCCAGGAGGTTTGTAATTTGTTCCCTTTAACGGGTCTAAGTACTAGGACTTTCTGTCCCACCTGGAAGGTTCTCAATCTCGCGCCCCGATCGTACCAATGTTTCTGTCGGCCTTGGGCCGCCTGGAGATGCTCTCGGGCCATCCTGGCTAGGTGCCCCATGCGGTCCCGCATCTCCAGTACATATGGTACGATGGGGACCCCCTCATGTTCTGTCTCTCCCTCCCAGTGCTCTCGGATCAGGTCGAGGGGGCCTCGTACCCGCCGTCCGTAGAGCAATTCGAATGGGGAGAACCCTGTGGATTCTTGCGGCACCTCTCGATATGCAAACAAGAGGTGTGGCAAGAATCGCTCCCAGTCCCTGTATTCCGCTGTAAAGGTACGCAGTAGTTGCTTTAGGGTACCATTAAAGCGTTCACAGAGACCGTTAGTTTGAGGGTGGTACGGGGAACTAAGGAGGGATTGGACACCGCAGGCCTTCCATAACTGCTGAGTTAGGTCTGCGGTGAACTGGGTCCCTCGATCCGACAGGATTTCCCGGGGAAATCCTACTCTGGTGAAGATCCCAACTAGAGCACTGGCGACAGTGTCAGCCTGGATATTCGTCAGAGCGACGGCTTCTGGGTAGCGGGTAGCATAGTCTACTACAGTAAGAATATATTTCTTACCAGAGGGACTGGGGTTAGGTAGGGGTCCCACTAGGTCGACTGCCACCCTGCTAAATGGTTCCTCGATCACTGGCATGGGTAACAGTCGGGCTTTGGGGTGATCCCCTCTCTTTCCCACCCTCTGGCATACATCACAAGTGCTGCAGTAACGGCGCACATCTTTCGAGATCCCTGGCCAAAAGAAGGTCTGGGTGATCCGGAAGGTTGTGCGGTTACCCCCTAGATGCCCTGCCAACGGAATGTCGTGGCCAATTCGGAGAAGCTCCCACCGGTACTTTCTGGGTACCACTAATTGGCGCTTCTGCGAGGGGGCACAGCCTCTCTTCCTGCCTTCGGTCAATCTGTATAGCCTGTCCCCCTCCCATACAAAACGTTCTCGCTCGTCCCCCCTACTGTCAGCTAGTTCCCTGTACTTTTGGAGGGTGGGGTCCTGCCTAGTTTCCCTCCCAAATTCTTCTGGGGTGTCCCAAGCTATGGGTCTCTCTGTAATGTTAGTGTGGGGTGTCTGCTTGTGGCTTACCTGGGTCTCCCGACCTGTTGTAGGATCGTCCTCGATACGGGTCTGTGAGCGGGTGGTCACGGGGCAAGCACCAGCAGTAGTGGGTAAAAATGCTGAAGCTAGAGGGCCAATATCGTTGCCCAATACGACCTCGGCGGGTAAATTGTCCATGATGCCCACCGTGGTCTTTCCTGACCCGGCTCCCCAATCTAAGTGTATCCTGGCGGTGGGTAAGCGAAAAACAGCTCCCCCTGCGACACGAACAGCCACGGTACGATTTGACACATGTTCTGGTTTTACAAGGTGTTTCTGTATTAGGGTAATGGTAGCGCCAGTGTCTCTTAGGCCTTGTGCTATCTGTCCGTTCACACGCACCTCCTGACGGTGATGCTGACGATTATCTGGGGAAGCTGCTTGTATGGGGTTGGCCTCATATAATATTCCCAGGCACTCTTCAGGGCTTCCTTCAATTTCTAGGCAGTGAGCAGCCGCTGGACGTGGCGGTGTGCTTTCGGTGTTAGGTGGGCGCCTCCAGTTATTATTGGCTGATCCCAACGGGCAATACCGGGCAATATGTCCTGTGTTGCCGCAGCGATGGCACGTTACTTTGTAAGATTCCCGGGGATGGTTGTTATGCCCCTGGGGACGTGGAGGCCCTGGGGGTACTGGGGCCCGAAATTCTGTGCGTGCAGGGTAGGTTGTAGTGCGGGCCTCTGCTCTAGGGGCTGGTCGTGTGTTACTTTGGCTCACCTTCCTTGTCTCTGCATACTCATCTGCTAGTCGCGCTGCCTCAGTTAAATTGGCAGGGCGCCGATCTCTGACCCAGTCCTGTATATCTGCAGCCAGATCTTGAAAGAAGTGTTCCATCAGGAACAACTGTAATATTTCTTCTCCGGTGTTAGCATTGCACCCTCGCACCCAGTGTGTTGCCACCCGTTGTATCTTGTTTGCCCATTCCATGTGGGAGTCCACTGCCTTCTTTTTGGACTCCCGGAAGCGACGGCGATATGCTTCTGGGGTGACCGCATATCGGGTGAGTAGTGCAGCTTTCACCCGTTGATACTGCGTTATATCTTCCGTAGTAAGTGCCCGAAAAGCCTCATTTGCTTTTCCTGAGAGCTTTCCAGCCAGAATAGTAACCCATTGGTCTGGTGGTACTTGGTGTAGCGAGCATTGTCTCTCAAAGTCCGCTAAATATCCGTCAATTTCTTCTTCATTCTCTACAAACGCTTTAAATGCAGTGAACGGTATTTTCCTCCCTGTAGCAGCGGGTGGGGGGGTAGGAACTGCCTGTGTAATGGGCTGTCTAGCTCTTACCAGTTCCGCTTCTTGTCCCCTCTTAGTTTGTATCTCCTCCCTTGTTTCCCGGAGCAGCTGGTTTATTAGCTCCGTGGATCTTTCTGGATACCAAGCTAATCTCCGCTGTACAATGGCAGAAATTTCATCGTCCTCGCTGACAGGTGCAAGAGGTTCTGTTACCTCCATGGACCTATCCATTTCGTCCAGTTCTAGTAGGTCAGCTATCAGCTCCCTCCGTGGTCTGTTGCTGGCACTCCTACCACGACTCTCCAATAAATCCTTTAATGTGGGTCTTTTCAGCTTGACGTACTGAGCCTCCATTCAGCACTTGTTCTCTGGATAAAAGGACCATCCCACCGCTGCCAACCAATGTAACGGCTACCATGGTAGAGAGAGGGTATCGGCCGTTGGAGACGTCCTTTTTCCCTGCAAGCTGCTGTGGAGAAGTAAGCTGGTATAATCCCATTCACGATATCCAGAGTAAAAGTCAGGTTCAGCTGTAGCAGGAGCAGAATAACATTCCCAAATAATCCCCTTCCAAGAACGAGACAAGGCTACGTTTTGCAGGGTCAAGAAGATCTGAGGACTGGAACACCCAGCCTGCTTTTATTGGGATCAGGTACACACAGGATACTCCCAGGGGGAGGATAAAAACACCCAATCATATACCTGGTAACACCCCCACGTCTCCTCCCCTCAGATAACATATAACATAATTAAAACGTACAACATTTTACCCCAGTTCTGGATGTTCCCCAAAAACAGGGGGTACAGCTTTAAATCCGGGGTCGCTTGATAGCTCTCATTCAGGGGACCAACATGTCCAAAAATCAGCCCATTCGGATGAATAGTTCGGGAGATACAGAGTTCCAAAGTTTTGACCGACCGCACAGACCAACTAGCCGAAAATAGTTCCATGAGTTTTGGCCTTGCGGTCGGTCTCCGTTCGCCTGGTAAAAAGGTCTGAAATTCTTGCCATCCATTCGAATCTCGGGGTTCGCCGCAATCCCCATAGATGATTGAACATAACTACCGAACGTCCGGTGATTCGGTAGTTTCCGTGCGAACTTCTGGAAGTATGGAGGACTCAGCGGTGTTCGCCTGTTTGCGTATCCGATTTTAGTTCCACGCGTCGACAGGCAAACACCGCTGTTCGCACGTAAGATGGCCGCGGCCACGTGTAAAGTCCCGAAATGGCGGCCACCTATACTTTACACAGGGGATTCATGCGAATCCATTCGAATGGTTGAAATGCACTAAATGTGACGAATTCCTGCTGATTTTGGTTAGTTCACTGGCCCAGGCATACAGCATAGTTCTGTTACAATTGACCTTCCAGAATGCTTTTAGTTTACTTATCCCCAAATTTGGTGATGCTTCCATTAAGTTAGCCCCTCTTCTATTACTGGTATACCAAGAAGGGTCTATGGAGTCCGAGATAATGGAATTCTCTGTCACCAGCTACCCTTCAGACTCATTACTGTGCAAAAGTAGCTGCATGAGTAGTTCCATATCCTAGTATCCTCCTCCAAGTATTAAACATATTTATGTGGTTCTGACGACCTCCTCCTTCAAAAATGTTTAGTATACACAAGTTCAGAAGAGAAGAGAAGTAGATGCTCTTTTTGCTTCTCACTCTGTCAGCAATATGCCAGTTACTCCTTCATTCAATGTCTACTGGCTACATCATTAACTGTGCTATGCTCTCCGGCCTGCCTATGCTTCAATGTCACAGTTATTGAAAAATTGCAATAATTAACTTGCAATTACCAGACTGCTACTAGAGGCGCTTCCCGGGTGGTTAGGAGACTTTTGGTCGCCTGACACTGGATGTCCTCACACTCTGAATGAGGACATCCAGCTTCTGCTAAAACCCCATAGGAAAACATTAATTCAATGTTTCCTATGGGGTAGTCCTAATGGGATTTCCACCCCCTTGCCGGCTGACATTGGCTTAGGAGGAGTGAAGGCGGAGCCTGACCCAGCGCCAAGGGACATTGGCACTGGAATCAAGTAAGAGACAAAAGGGTTTTTAACTGTTTCAATGTTGCGGAGAGGATGGGGGGGCACAAGGGAGGGGGAACCATAAGAATATAACTTTGTATCAATATAGTTTATCTTTAAATGTAAAATGCAGTCAATGAATGAACTGAGCATGGGTTGTAATTTTTATATAAGTAATATAAACCACAAATACATACAGCATCAAGGAAAACTACTGAATTAGGATTATACTGACCATTATGCCCAGACAACATAAAGGATATAATACATGGAAAATTAGTCCACAAAGCCTGAAGGTTATGTAATCCCTAAACATGGGTAATGCCAAGGTTAACCATATTGTTATCTAGGTGTTAGTATACTACATTTCCAGTGATACCAAGCAAGACCTATAGCTGGCTGAGCTTTGTGTGAAATGTAATGTACTAACATATGTAGCTCTATAAAAAGGCATTTTTGATGGACTATTACCAAGATTTCTGAGCAGCAAACACGTGGATACTGATTGTTATGGATTACATTTATCATGATGTCAAACTTGGACTGAACTGAAATTGTGTGAATTTAGTCCTCAAATATTTGCATTGCAATGGGTGGGCATGGGAAAGGGGAGGGATTCATTCATTCATTTAAAATATTCTACAGCTACGTGTTAAAGCCCACTGGCACTGAATCAAGGACAGCATTTAGTCCTATTATCTGTCTGCAGTGATGTAAAACAAAATGCACATAATCTCACATATCTACTGTGCTTTAATCAGTTTCTTTTCTAGTTTCAATATATTCAATGCATGTCCCCACCACCCTTTCTTCTTACCTTTGGCCAGGGGGGACATTGCAAAACCCTGGTGGTTCTGTGGTGGTTTGACTGCAGACTGACTTCTCTCAAGAGGTAACGCGTAGCAATGCTCTGCACAGTAGGATCGCAGGAGGAACGAACTGCATCCCGGGTCCTCCTGCTTGAAGTGCCCGGAGGCCGATGAGGTAGGCAGACAGCATGGCCCTCTTTGTGTGGGCTGGCAGGGGAGATGAAATGATTTCCCCTGTCAACCTTGTCATATCAGCAACGCTGAGTGGCCCCTATGCTTGTGGGTCCCCCGTGCAACTGCCCAGTGTGCTTATGCATAAAGACGGCCCTGTGTAGAGTACTGCAGAGTAAATATCATGATTCTATAAAAATAATAATAAATATAGACAGCAAGACAGATTGATTTTTGAACATAAACAAGAAAAGAGATTTCAAAATAAATGTTTGGATAACTACAGCATTCACATTGACATTTAGCCAAGGGCATGACAAATACAAGAAGAGGATGCTAAAAATAGGAACCAAATAACCATTCACTGAGTCAAGCCGGACAGCAAATGTTATTAGAACAAGATCCTAGGTGGATATGGATGAGTATTTTTAGAGCCTATTATTGTTATATAGTATGTATCCACGCCATTCCTTTGCAGGTGCCATTTCCAATTAATTTTCCTTAAAGGAACTTTATGGTGTCAGGAATACAAACATGCATTTCTGACACTACAGTTCTAAATGCTCCAGTTAGGCCCCCAGCCCTCCTTCACCTCTTTTAAAAGGTGTTAATCTTACCTTATTTCCAGTGCCAGGAGGGTCTCGTCACAGCTAGCATGGACCCGTCTCCTTGATTTAGATCAAATTTGATGATCTCAGCCAATCCAATGCTTTTCTATAGGAAAGAATTGGGAGGCTATTGCCCATGGATAAAAAAACGCTGCACAAATCAGATTCTCCTCATGCATTGAATCAGTGCATCTCCAGGAGGAACATTTAGCATCTCCATGGAAAACGTCATTGCTGCACAGTGTGCTGTAGCTGTAGTTGTTCTGGTGACTATAGTGTACCTTTAATTATACATTCTGTGAAACATTTGGCTAAATATTATGAGTCACACATTTCTAATAGTCGTAGAAAGCACCTAAACCCCCAATATTTATATCTTTTTTGAACAGGGCCTCAGAGACTGATGTTTGCTGCAGGAGTTGGAGATGTTTCTTGCAGTGAGACCAACAGCATTTTAGACGACTTTATAACAATGATAGATGTGTTTAATCTGACATTTTAGTTAAATGCTTATAACAATTGTGAATTAACAACAGTTTATGGACACATTATAGTAGCTATTATAAATGTGTAACTCTTAAAAAAATAAATCTGATTTATTGAAAATAAGCAAGTCAGAATAGGTTGGTTTTTCGGTCCAATAGACAGATAATCTTTATAAGCATAAAGAAAAAATAATTGAGTTATAAACATACTTTAAAGGGACACTCCAGGCACCCAGACCACTTCTGCCCATTGGAGTGGTCTGGGTGCCAACTCCCACTACCCTTAACCCTGCAAGTGTAATTATTGCAGTTTTTTTTATAAACTGCAATAATTACCTTGCAGGGTTAACTTCACCTCTAATGGCTGTCTACTAGACAGCCACTAGAGGGCACTTCTGTGTCTTTACCACAGAGAGGACCAGAGAGCATGTTTTCCTATGGGGAGCTCTAATGTGCATGCGCGGCATTGCCGCGGGATTAGTCTCGCCCACCGGCCGACGTAATGCAGAGGAGGAGCAGCAGCGGAGGAAGAAGCAGCGACGCGGGACATGTCGCTACCTCTGGTAAGTGACTGAAGGGGTTTTCACCCCTTCAGCAACCGGGGATTGGGAGGTGGGAGGGAGAGGGGACCTGCAGTGCCAGTCTAATGGATTGTTTTCCTGGCACTGGAGTTTCCTTTTAAAGAGCTATAACATGTTACCAGCTGATGGGTTGAATAAGATTTTAGATTCAGGTTTCTGATTTAGCTGGAGAATAGTCTCTGCTACTGACCCTCGGGCCTGTAAGTTATGTGGTCAGTCTCTCGATTTTGATATGCACCTGGGTGCAGGGACCCACATACACCAACTTTAGCTCACTCTTGCACAAAATCATCTACTAGCTCCTAATAGGTGGACATTAATAGTTTCTGTCAAAATGCCATTACTTTGTGCTTTGAACAGTCCATAATGCCAGAACAGGCCAAAACATTCAACAAATGCAATAGTACAAGAAGAAATATGTTCCATAGTGAGCCATTCTGAGAAGCAGATCCTAAATTCATGACTAAATGATGACTATGTAATCCGACCCAATTACAGAAAATTATCATATTTCTTGCACCTTTTTTTGTTAAAGAATCCCTATCTGTGCAAAAACAATATATTCGGACTAAAGTTGCCATTCCACATATTTTTCTCCTTTTCTTGGAGGAAGATTTTTCCAATTCTTAGAAGAGAACAAACGCAAAAGCTATGTCACAAAGCACATTCAGTTGTGGTTCACTTCAAATTTAGACCAAACATGTGTCATCTTACCTTTTTCTTAAGTTTAGTTTAGGGCGCCCACCACTTGGCCCCTCTGTCCCCATCTCACACTAATCTGGAAGCTTTTCCCTTGGGTGCCAATGATAGGCTGAGAGTGTCAACTGAAACTCAGTCACTGGCTACTCATTTAGTGCTTTAGAAATATATATACCCATGACCTCCAGACCTCATAAGAACTTCACTGAGATGGAGTTCTTATAAGGCTTGGAGTAATCCTTGTATGCACTTAACAAGGTATGTGGTAAATTCACGTCCAACTTGTAAAATGTAGGCCACAAATAACACCATTTGAATAACATTTTCAGTTCAAACATGTTAGAGAGAAAAGGACATTTATTTTTTTGATCTACATATATTCTTCACTTCAAAACAAGTACTTTTGTACCAGAGCCTGGATATTGTGTTTAGGAAAAATATCATCAAGTTTCTAAAAGACCTTTCCAAGTAAATGTAAAATCTCATTAAATAAAGGTAAACAACTAACAGCGATCAAATAGTGGGGAGTAATAGCATGTTAAGCATTTTGAGCAATAAAATAAATTTAATCCCAGAGTCAAATGTGTTACAATGGAATTCTGAAGAATACTCTTTGTCACATATAATCCAGAACCCAACGATGATCACAATTTAGGTGCACACTGTTAAATATGACTCTGTTATATATATTACTTATTCTGTGCTTCACTTTGTTATTCTTTGTCGGCATGGCATCATAATCATATTTATTATCAGATGGTTTCCATAAGCTCTACTGCAGAAGTAGGCATGTTTTTTAAACGATTGAAAGATATTGGAAATTTTGATTTGCAGAGTGTATTCAAACAGACAATTACTTTCTTCGGAATAACTTTCAATCACTCTGCTAAACCAACAGATAAGCCCAACAATACAACCACCATTCTCTGTTGTATGTGGCATTTGAAGGATACTCAAAAGGATTATTATATATAGATATATACTATAAAAATGGGTTTAATTTAACTTAGTCCTGGAAATGGTGCACACACTGGACCAATTCCTTAGCCGTTCAGATTTTCAGCACTTATGTAAAACACTTAATGTTGAAATTCCAGATAAATATTTGTCATCTTAACTATAGGAATATATTTGGAATACAGCGTGACAAGGTGTATTTATGAATGTATAAATAATAAATATACTTGAATAAAAATGTTTTGTGGAATAATTCATTCCAGACATCTTCTATTGCATTTAAAGGTAACATTAACTGATGCTTGTTGCGCAATCAATCTTTGTGTAGATGCCTATAGGTTTTACATGCACTGAATGTGTGAGATTATGAACGATTGAGGTGGAGTCCGTGTACAGTATAAATACATTAAGGCCTTGTTAATTAATACATACAACAGCAAGTTAACCACTACTTACATTACAAGAAAAAAACAACCTGGTTAGAACCTACTAAAATGAAGTGGTACAATGACAAACAATACGCCGACAAAGCAGAGAAGGACAAAGGTCATTCTGGACCCCTGGGCAAAATTAGAAAATAAATGTAGGAAATAAATGTTAAATATAACTTTCATAGTGTCACTGTGTGTGAATGTAGCTGTAGTGTGTGTATGCATATGTGTGATTCTGAATGCATTTTTGTCCTCCCCCCTCCTCTAGTATCTCTCTCACCTCTACTCCACTTGGATCTTTCCCATTTCTCTGCTCCAATTGTGAGTCCCTTTGCTTCTGTCTCCTATACAGGTCTCTTCCCCCTATCTCTTCTGCTATTGTGTTTTCCTCCCTGTCCTTACCCTTCAAATTATGCCACTCTCGTCTCAATATGTCTTCTTTGAGAGCCCAAAGAGAGGATCATGCTTTGCCTTCACTGTAGACCTCCTTCCTAACTGTTGCCCAGGGTGGGGGTGGGGTGTGGAGGGGCTACCATACCTTTGTTAGTACATTACTACTAGTAGAACACAACTGCCACAACCCTGCAAGGCAGCAGCTTTAACCCCCAATGAAAACATGTATGCATTGGAGGTATATTTAAAAACAGCTTGATGAAGCTGCAGTTCTCTTGTCTGCTGACTTTGCAAGTCTTTATCTAAACTACCAGAGACTTACTGTGGCTGTCCAATCACAGACTTCCCAATGCAGCTCAATGAGAAGTCTGCCTCTTGAGTTTTGAGAAGTCTGCCTCTTGAGTTTTTCTCCACTGAGCCAACCAAACCAGGAAATAACTGCCAGGGGGCGTAACAAGATTAATTTATAAAAGGGCCAGGTTCTTTTGAAAGGTAAAATGTTAATATGATGAGACAGTTTGCACACATACATGCTTTTCTGGTTTTTGCACCGGAGCCCCATGCTTTCTAGCTACGCCACTGCACCCAGCATACTTTGCATGCTGACTCCAGACATCAAATACATTCAAATACAGAATCTATTTCTTCTGTGGGAAATTCTTAGTGGCTGGCTGGCTGAAGTGAAATAACTAGCTACAAACAAGCATCTTAGAGCTAAAGATTGAATGCAGACAGACTTTGCTTTGATAAACAAACAAAAAAATAGAAAGAATCCTTATGTTTGTTGTTTATAAAAAATAAAATTATTATTATCCATTAGTCCTATAGATAATCGACTCACGTATTGTCATTCTTGCTTGCATACTGTTGTACTGGTGATGCGTTTAACATGCATCTTTGCTGAGACCTTATTAAACTTCCTTCATTAGGTTCTATTCTGTAGAACTGAAGAACCACCAGACGGATATATTGGCATAATGGAGGGTTTATTTAAAGACACTAAAACACTATATACATAATTCTTGCTTAATACAATGGCATGCATAAAAATAAAAAAACAGACTAATTGGAGCTGTAGTCCATACCTGTCATTTATCATTTTTATTTTATTTTAGATAAACTCACAAAACTACTTCTGTCCAAAACCTCTAATATCCAAGGTTATTCACTAAAAAAATGTGAGCTTATTCTCAAAATAAGTGTCTCTCTGTGCATTGAGTATAAGCCTGCATTGTTGTATTTTTCCTGCCTTAGAACTAATGATCTTTTCATTTCTCCTGTACAAAGCCATGGGTTCCCCTAAGTGCATTCATTCTGTTACACTGTTTATTTGAGCTAAGAGCTCTAAAGGAAACTGACATGCAGAGCAGGCTTGTGGAAGTGGGAGGAAGGTGGGTCCAGAGCTGAGAGGGAGTTAGATCAGAAGTGGAGGGTGTGCTCTGTCTCTCGGCACCTGTTACATAGTATTAGCTGGCTGGGAGACAAGGAAGCGAGTGTACTGAGATTTCTCTGCTGCCTTTTCTAGGCAATTCAGGAGCACTGTGTATACACAGCTATATTGTATCTGGATAATTTAAAGGTTATTGTAACAGAATGGGAACAGCTCTGCACACCTGAGAGGCCATCTGCTGTGAAACGACACTGGCTGAATTTAGAGGGCAAGCACTGTGCCACTTGGAACATGCTACCCCCTGTGTCTTGCCCTTCTTGGGTACACACATTGCTTGTGTGTGTCATTACGTGCTGGGTAGCCTTGCCTCATGCTACTGCCAGTTTGTCTGCCAGTAACACTAATGTCAACTTAAACTCAACACCCAAGTATGAAGTTACCCATAAAGAATCCAGGCTGCCAGTCTTCACTTTGGATTACCCCCATGTACAGATCCCATTTGAAATAACACTATGGATCCTCTTGGCTTCCCTAGCCAAGATTGGTGAGTGACTTCACTGTTAAGCTGTAGTCAGGTCACAGAAATTATTTAATCACTAAACACTGTTTGGCGCAATGTATTGTGACTTTTATAGAATATTTAACTCACATTTACAGTAACTCACATTTACAACTCACATTTACAGTACAGTGGACAGTGCTATCAAAGGGTTAACAAGTATCCGCTTAAATGGGTCACAGATATTAAAATCAAGTCCTTAATCATTTGTTTGTTGAATTAATATTATATTGCTGCTTTTTTCAATTCAATCATATCAATGGTGCGGAATTAAAACTTTCAAGGTTTTTCATTACATTGTGAAATGATGGGAATTGAAAGTGTATTCATTTTTTTTTTTTTTGGTGGGGGGGGAGAGGGGGAGGAGGGAGACCCAATATGACAATCATAACTGGGTTTGAGATTGTTTTGGCCTGAGATACAAAATTCACTCAGGGTTTTATTTACACTAAATTAAATTGCAATATATAGACAAAAAGTGCTCGTTTAATTTTTTTTTGCAATTTAATTCCCAATTTGTTCCAAGATTTACTTTATTTGAGTGTCAAAACTCACTTGCCATTCAAAATCTAATATGCATATTTGTACATACATACATGTTAGATATATAGTAACAATTAGTATTTGAACTTATGTTATGTAATTACGCTTATTTTGTTCTGATATGTAATATGAATGGCCCATATATTTTTTGTTGTTTTATTCATAATACACTTCATTGTTCATTGTCCAACATAACAGTAGATGCATGGACCAGGCTTCAAACAAATCCACAGAAAACTGATACTTCCAACGTGTCTTATGGTGAAATTCGAATCTCTTTAATCGGAGTTGTTAACTATTCCTCGTTACATATTCACCTACGGCATTTCCGTTTCAAGACATGCAGCTATTTAGAGAGGGCCAAGTGTGGCATTACATACCCTCTAAATTTATTCTATGTGACTAATGACTAAGCTGTTTAGTACCCATTCTGCAGAACTAGCCAAAGCCATCTTTCTCTTTAAAAGTGTATATACATGTGACATTGTCACTGTTATGCTCCACATTTATAAAAATAATTGAACTTTTTTGTTATACATAAAGGGGGT
Organism: Pelobates cultripes; assembly: GCA_933207985.1. Taxonomy (NCBI): domain Eukaryota; kingdom Metazoa; phylum Chordata; class Amphibia; order Anura; family Pelobatidae; genus Pelobates; species Pelobates cultripes. Next base: position 260,921,230 of record OW240912.1, read on the forward strand.
GGCTGAGATCTTTTAGCTGTTCCCTAATCGGCTGCTAATCCCTGTGCATCAATTAATAAGCATGAATGTGTTTATGACATCATGGTGCATGGTGATAATTCCATGTACATAAACAAAAATATACATACCTGAGAAATAGAGCCCTTTGCTATAGGAATACATAAATTTTTTCCTAATGCTATAGTGTTCCCCTACCTATTTAGGCATCCCGCCTCCTGTGAATGTTTGAAAGGCAAGTATTACTTACCTTTGAGCCTTCACCATGCTGGCAACTTCACGCAGACCATTTCATTGGGATTAAGTGGTCCGGGTGCCTTTAAAATATGAAGAAATATTAGACATGCATGTGAACGAAAGCCACTGACAAATTCACTGAGAGTATTGAATATGTAAATATATTTTTTAATACTGTAAATACTAGTGTGCTCTGTTAACTCATACTAAAGTTTGTTGTTGTGGTTTTTTTCCAGACAAACACAGTTGTGTTCATAACCTCTTAACTACCGACTAAGTTAATTTCATTTAAAAAAAATATAATATATTTTGTATAACATTTACTTCAAACATAAGATAAACAGTTCACCTATAAATACAACTTTAATATCATGTATAGGTTGATGTTTATGAATGTAAAATGTATTTTCAAATTTAAACAATTTTAATATATATATATTTTATTTTGTAATTTTCTTTTTATATATATATATTTATTTTTTATTACAAAAATGTGTCATTAAATATTCAGAGAATGTACTGCACCTGTTATCATGCAATAATTCACATTTAATTTCTGATGAGCACTGAAGTTCATCTGGTGTCATCTGGGCCAGCCAAGTATATTTTTTACATTTTTCAATGTATTTTGTTAGGCAACCTCAGCACCTGGCTCCACACAGACATTTATTTTTATTTTGTTTTTGCAATTTATGCTGCATTTGGATTACGAGAGGACAATCTGCCTAGTCTTTTGCATAATATTTCAAATTGGATCTACAATATTTGCATATCAGCATGATTAACATTATTGTCTCATGTAGTAGGAGTTAAAAAATAGATTAATACAAATTGTCAAATTCCCTGTGTATGGGTGTTTGTAAAGAACTTGACATTTATTTTTTTTAGTATACAGCTACCAAATTGTAAAAGAAATGCAGATATGTTGGCATTGCACCCACATGAAGAAAGCTCATGTACTGTAGTTTGCTTAATGTTCTCAGATACTTCCCACTACATTTGCTGCTAGAAGGCTGCCATGCAGTTTAACCTACAAAAGTTGATGTAAGGTCACTTTCAGTCCTTCATCAAAGATTCAGAGGGTTAGAATGGTGCCTGGTTAGATAAATTTAAAATCAGCACAGAAGCAAAGGTTATTGGGGTTTTATGAGCTAAATTTTATCATGTTTCTTAATTCAAAATGAAAATTATCTACATTGCTAATAAGCAAGAGGTTAATAAACCAATACAAATGACAATAATAGTAATATGCACTTTGTGAAAAGTAAGAATAACGTTCTGAGAAAACAAATGTTTTCCTATTACTATTGAATAATTCTTAATGGAAGGCAGTTAATGGAATATGAATAATTGATGCCAAGTTAGTCCTTCAGAGAGAGCTATCACTGATGACAAAGAAAACTAAATACACTAATTGTACTCATTAGACAGTTAAATAATCCAAAATCCAAGTCATTGGATTTATTGAACTTGAAATCACAAAAATAAATTACAAATAAAATTTAAAGGGAAATTATAGTCACAAGAACAACTACAGCTTAATGTATTTGTTCTGGTGAGTATAGTATGTCCTTGCAGGCTTTTTTCTGTAAACACTGCCTTTTGAGCGAAAAGACAGTGTTTACATTACAGCCTAGAAACACCTCTCATTACAGCCTAGGAACAATCTTTAGGCAGTCACTAGAGCCGCTTCCAGGGTCAGTTTTGCACAGTGTGCAGCACTGACAGTGGCCTGGGCCCCTAGGCAAAATTAGCACCTGGGACCCATGCAGACCGATATATATGCTCTTAGGCGTGTGCAGCCTATTGCATTAGGGTGTGCACCCTAAAGCACAAGCACACGCAGCGTGTATATGTATGTGTGTATATATATATATATATATATATATATATATACACATACACACACATATATACATATATATATATTTACACACACACACATACATACACTGCTGTGTGTGTGTGTGTGTGTGTGTGTGTGTGTGCTGCGTGAGGGTGGTTTGAGCGTGTTTTGTGTGTAAGGGTGCTGTGTGTGGGTGTGTGTAAGGGTACTGTGTGTGAGGGTGCTGTTAGTGTGATGTGTGTGTGAGGGTGCTGTTTGTGTGCTATGTGTGTGTGAGGGTGTTTGTGTGTGTGTGTTTGTGAGGGTGCTGTTTCTGTGCTGTGTGTGAGAGGATGCTGTGTGTTTGAGGGTGCTGTATGTATGTGGGTGCTGTATGTGCGAGGGTGCTGTGTGTGTGGGTGCTGTATGTGTGTGCTGTGTGTGTGCTGTGTGTGTGCTGTGCTGTATGTGTGTAGGTGCTGTATGTGTGTGCTGTGTGTGTGTGTGCTGTATGTGTGTGAGTGTGCTGTGTATGTGTGTGTGTGTGCTGTGTGTGTGTGTGTGCTGTATGTGTGTGTGTGCTGTATGTGTGTGCTGTATGTGTGTGCGGGTGCTGTGCGTGTGCTCTATGTGTGTGTGTGCTGTGTGTGTGTGTGGGTGCTGTATGTGTGTGTGTGTGTGCTGTGTGTGTGTGGGTGCTGTGTGTATGTGTGTGCTGTATGTGTGTGTGTGCTGTATGTGTGTGGGTGATTGTGGGGGGTGGAGGTGGGGGTCCATTACTTAATATTCCCCCTCCCTTCTTACCTTATGTAGGGAGGGGGGATTCTTGTTCCTGCTGCTTTCCCTGGTGGTCCTGTGGGGCTAGAGTTCACTCTCGCGAGATCTGAGCATTGCCGCGGCAACGCTCAGATCTCGTTAGAAGAACCCGGCGGAGCTGCTGGTTGAGCTCCCCGGGTCCTCTCCTGCCTCTCCTGCCTGCATGAGCCGACAGGGGAGATCCTGAGATCTCCCCTGCCGGTCTCAATACATAGGCGTGCCGCAGGGATTAGGGTGTGCCCAGGGTGTGTTTGTGAGGGTGCTGTTAGTGTGCTGTTTGTGTATGAGTGTGCTGTGTGTGTGTCTTTGTGAGGGTGCTGTTAATGTGCTTTGTGTGAGGGTGTTGTGTATTTGTAAGGGTGCTGTGTTTGTGTGTGTTTGCAAGGGTGCTGTTAGTGTGCTGTGTGTGTGTGAGGGTGCTGTATGTGTGTGTGGGTGCTGTATGTGTGTGGGTGCCGTGTGGGTGAGGGTGCTGTGTGTGTGTGGGTGCTGTATGTGTGTAGGTGCTGTGTGTGTGAGGGTGCTGTATGTGTGTAGGTGCTGTATGTGCGAGGGTGCTGTATGTGTGTGTTCTGTATGTTTGGGTGATTGTGGGGGTGGAGGTGGGGGCAGATTACTTAATACCCCCCTCCCTTCTTACCTTATGTAGGGAGGTGGGGATCCTTGTTGCTGCTGCCATCCCTGGTGGTCCAGTGGAGGTGGGGGCAGATTACTTAATACAAGGGAACCTTATGAAGGGAGGGGGGATCTTTGTTGCTGCTGCCATCCCTGGTGGTTCAGTGGAGAGTGAACTCTAACCTGCGGGGCTAGAGTTCACTCTCGCGAGATCTGAGCGTTGAGCTGCTGGCTGGAGCTCCCCGGGTCCTCTCCTGCCTCCCTCCATGCTGCTGTGGGCCGGTGAGGGAGATCTCTGATTTCCCCACCGGCCATGGAGGCTTAGAGCAGAGCCGGCGCTCGGATAGCGCTGGCTCTGCATGAGCCGACAGGGGAGATCCTGAGATCTCCCCTGCCGGTCTCAATCCATAAGAGTGCCGCGGGGATTAGGGTGTGCCCAGGCACTCCCGGCACACCCCGTGCGCACGCCTATGTTTGTGTGTAGTGTCAGGATATGTGGATTCATAGTATATTTGAATACATGTTTGTGATTTTGTAAATAGGGTAGTATTTGTTTTATGTGTGTTTGTGTAGCATGGCAGTTTGTATAAAGGGGTATTTGTGAATTTTGGCAATGTGTTTGTATGAGTTACGCAGGCCTCCAAATGTGTCTTAAATTACAAATCAAGTGTTAAATGTTACAAGCCACATTAAAGGAACACTATAGTGTCAGGAATACAAAAGTGTATTCCTGACGCTATAGGTTTCTGGTCCCCCTTAAAAACGTGATTTACTCACCTTTTTTCCATCACCGACCAAACACCTTGGCAGAGTTCATCAATTTAGATGATCTCAGCCAACCCAACGCACTACCATAGGAAAGCACTGGAAGGCTACTGTGCTTGCCCGGCAAAACACTACGCTGTGCCAATCACCATCTCCTCATATAGATGCATTGAATCAGTTCTTCTCTATGACAAGTGTTCAGCGATGCTCAATGTCAGTTCTGCACATTTTGCAACACTGACACAGGAAGCACCTAGATGTTCCTAGGCAGCAATGTAAACACTGCCTTTTCTCTGAAAAGGCAGCCTATACAGCAAAAACCCTGCAGAGGCAGACTATACTCACCAGAATAACTACATTAAGCTGTAGTTGTTCTAGTAAATATAGTGTTCCTTTATGCTTGTGCGTGCAAATGGATAGGGACTGCAGAGGGTGCCGAGAGGAAGGGGCTGTAGAGGGTGCATGGGGAAGGGCCTGCAGAGGGTACAGGGGGGAGGGACTGTAGAGGTTACGTGGGGAAGAGAGGCTGTAGTGGGTGCAGTGAAGGGATAGGCTGTAGTGGTGCAAAGTGTAGTAGGTGCTGTTGTGATTGCAAAGGGAAATAGGAGCTGTAGTAAGCGCAGGGAGTGTAGGGGCTGTTGTTGGTGCATAGGGTATAGAGGCTGTATTGGGTGCATAGGATATAGAAGCTGTAGTGGGTACCTGGGGGTAGGATCTCAGCTGGGGATTAGGGGCTGCAGAGAGGTCAGGGGAGTAGGGGCTGCAGAGGGAGCAGGGGGGGTAGGGCCTGCAGAGGGAGCAGGGGTAGGGGATGCAGAGGGAGCAGGGAGCTGGGTGCAGGGGGTAGGGAGTGCAAAGAGGGCAGAGGAGTAGGGGCTGCAGAGGGATTGGGTGTAGGTGCTGCAGAGGGAGCAAGGGGGTAGTGACTGCAGAGGGAGCCAGGACAGTAGGGGCTGCAGAGGGAGCAGGGGGGTAGGTGCTGCAGAGGGAGCAGGGGGATGGGGCTGCAGAGGGAGCAGGAGGGTAGGGGCTGCAGCGGGAGCAGGGGGTGTAGGGGTTGCAGCGGGAGCAGGGAGTGAGAGCTGCAGAGGGAGCAGGGGATAGCGGCTGCAGAGGGAGTGGGGTGTAGGAGCTGGAGATGGAGCATGGGGTAGGGGCTGCAGAAGGTGCAGGGGGTAGAGGCTGTAGAGAGGGCAGGGGAGTAGGGGCTGCAGAAGAAGCAGGGGTCTGGTGCAGGGAACAGGGACTGCAGAGGGAGCGGGGGTAGGGGCTGAAGAGGGAGCAGGAGGCAGGGGCTGCAGAGGGTGCCTTGGGATGATAGGAGTTGTAGTAGGTGTAAAGATAGGTGCTACAGAGGGAGCAGGGGGGTAGGGATGCAGAGGGAGCAGGGGGGTTGGGGCTGTAGATGGTGCCTTGGGATGATAGGAGTTGTAGTAAGTGTAACGGTAGGAGTTACAGAGTAAGTAGGGGATGCAGAGGGAGCAGGGGGTAGGGGCTACAGAGGGAGCAAGGGGTAGGGGCTGCAGAGGGAACAGGGGGATAGGAGCTGCAGAGGGAGCAAGGGGGTAGGGGCTGTGATGGGGCAGTAGTGGGGGAAATTATATAATTAAAATATTTTTAATTAAAAAAAAAGATTAAAAAAGACATAAAGTACCCCTTCCAAGTCTTACCTCTCTTGTGGTCCAGAAATCCTCTCCTGGGAAGTCCCTCACCGCTCCAGCCGGCACAGAATCTTGACATGCTGCATGTAACTCTGCTCAGGGCTGATGTCACTTCCTGCAGAACAGGCCGCACGGAGCTGGCCTGAGCATTGTTACAGGCAGCTCAGTGAGCCTGTGTACGGAAACAAGCTCACTGAGGGGCAGCCTAGTGGGGTATTTGGGAAGGCCCCTTAGCTGTCCCTCAGTGTGCCCTGCAAGGTAAAGAAGACCTATAGCAGCAGGAGCCTGCGGACGGCTGTTCGGGCCCCTTACTGAGTGCAGGCTGGCTGGGAAAATTAACTCCCCAGCTCAGCCATTACTGCACTGCACCAGGCTGGTCCCCCAGAGCCTCGGGTCCTCGGTCCATGACCGATTTGCCCTAGTGCTCAGTCCGCCCCTGAGCACTGACATTCAGCAATCTTTCCATGGTGACGCTGAACTTTCCCCACAGGAAAAACTGAATCAATGCATCTCTGTGGGGGACTAATTCTGATGATGTAAGCCAAGAAGGCGGCACAGCCAGCACCAGGACACCCATGCGCCACTGGAATTAAAGTGAGTTCTACAGCTATTTAGGGTGGTAAGGGGTATGGGGGGTGGATAGAGGGACCTAAGTATTGTTTTTAACACTATAGGGTTAGGAATATATGTTTATATTGCTGACCCTTTAGTCTTTCTTCAAATAAATAAGAAAGATAGATAGAGCCAAGTAACTTTCTAGCTGTGTGTGTATACGGTACAGTAGCCCAGGAATGAAAATTATCCCCATGATGGCATACCATTTGCAATAGTAGACAACCCAAGGTATTGCAAATGGGGTATGTTCAGTCTTTTTTAGTAGCCACACAGTCACAAACACTGGTCAAAATTGGCGTTCAAATTAGTTTTTTGCATTTTTAACACACAAACAAATATTAACACTAACTTTGGCCAGTGTTTGTGACCAAGTGGCTACTAAAAAGACTGGACATACCCCATTTGCAATACCTTGGGTTGTCTACTTTTGAACATGGTATGCCATCATAGGGGTAATTCTTATTCCTGGGCTACCATACGGTCTCAAAGGCAACGTAACCAATCTGGTGAATTTCAATGTGAAAAAACTGAAAAATGTAACATGCTATATTTGACCCTGTAACGTCCCACAAACACCATAAAACCTGTACAAAGGGGGTACTGTTTTACACGTGAGACATCACTGTGTATTTTATTGCAGTAAAAGCAAACAGTATTATGACATTCACAGTTAAAATGTCACGTAGAACTAAAAAGAATTTTTTAATTCTTATTTTTTTCCCTTTTTTATATTTTATTCATATTAAATTATGTTTCATACCTAAATATTTGATGTTAAATGGAAGCCCTGTTTCCCCTGAATAAAATGATATATAATAAATGTGGGTGCACGTAATATGAAAGAGGCAAATTACACCTGAGCAGACATATAGCGCAAATTCAAGTTTTTGTTTACGTTTTGTTTTGATCACAACGTGTACATTTGGCTCAGTCCGTAAGGGGTTAAAAAACTAATAAAATCTTTGAGAGTTGAACTTGATGTGATGTTTAGTGAATGAGTTAGTGTGCTGGATCTTGTATGTTTTATTATTGTACTATATATAGACAAGTAACTTTCTATGTATGTATATATATATTAGGGATCGACCGATTATTCTGTATTTTCGGCAATATCGGTATCAGCCAATAGAGATACCGATATTGCCGATAATACCTCCTGGGGGGGCGGCAGCAAGCTGTGACTTACCTTTCCTGCAGCTCCTCCAGCCCCCCAGTGTAAATCTCGCGAGACCCGCGGCCGTCAGAGTATTGCCACGGGTTACCATGGCAACGCTCCGCACGGCACTAAGGGCCGCGAGATTTATACAGGGAGCTGGAGGAGCTGCAGGAAAAGTAAGTAACAGCTTGCTGCCAGCCCCCACCGTACTTAACAAGCCACCGGACCACCAGGGAATACTATATCCCCCCTCCCTGGTAAGAAGCAGGGAGGGGGGGACTAAAAAAAACAAAACAAACAAACATTTAAATATTAAAAAAAATAATTAAAATAAAAAAATGCCCCCATTTTACACAAATTACATCTTTACACACACACACACACACACACACACATTGCATTATACTGGTTGAAAGAATGGATAAACAATACCATTAGCTACACACTATGATTATTTCCTATACCCTTCTTTCCTTTATGTATCAGGTTGGGGAGGGTGCATTCGTATGTTTATAAGCATCTAATCCCTATTTGTTTAACCTCTTACTTAAATCTGTAAAAGTACACACTTCCCAGGAAACTATTTCTATTAGGTGGCCCTCATTTGGGTCAGCATGGGTGTACTAAAATGTAGTTTAAATGTGTATTATTCATATTCATTTGGCCAGTATTGCGTATAAGGAACGTCACTGAATGCAAGGAAACTAATTAGTACACATTTATTTTTCAGCACTGGCTATTTCAGACTAAATTCAGTTCTCAATTTACCATTGCAATTCTACCTACAAAGGGTTTGATTTAAGATAGGAATAGTTAGGAGTAAAATACCATGCTTTCTGTCTTACGCTTAAAGAGCTCAGCTCAAACAGACAAAGGTTTTATTATTTAGAAGTCTGCATATCTAACACAAAAGCAAAAGGATGCAGTAGCTCATAGTGTTTTTCTTAGGTTAGAATGCAATACCAACTGCAACAATGTAATGTTTATTCATTTTAGTTTGAAGATTGAAAAGACAAGACTTTGTTCTAAAAACTATTATTTAGTTGTATGTTGACTTAAAGGACCACTATAGGCACCCAGACCACTTCAGCTTAATGAAGTGGTCTGGGTGCCAGATCCAGCTAGGATTAACCCTTTTTTTTATAAACATAGCAGTTTCAGAGAAACTGATATGTTTATAAATGGGTTAATCCAGCCTCTAGTGGCTGTCTCTTGACAGCTGCTAGAGGCGCTTGCGTGCTTCTCACTGTGAAAATCACAGTGAGAAGATGCCAGCGTCCATAGGAAAGCATTGTAAATGCTTTCCTATGGACTGGCTGAATGCGTGCGCCGAAAAGGAGGTGCATACGCATTCAGCCGAAGAGGAGGTGAAGAGGGAGGAGAGGAGGAGGAGAGCTCCCCGCCCGGCGCTGGAGAAAGAGGTAAGTTTAACCCCTTCCTCACCCTCAGGGCACTATAGTGCCAGGAAAACGAGTATGTTTTCTTGGCACTATAGTGGTCCTTTAAGTATTCAGTATGAAGTAAAACAGGAGCAGGAGAAACTCTCTCATTCACATTAGAGCAAGGAATCTTCTATCAGCTGTGTCCTCAGATCTGGATACTGCCAGACCCCCAATATTAAGTGATAATAAGAACTGGAACAAATAAAAATAATTATATGGAATTTAATTACTATTGTTTAGATTGCTCAAACTTCTCTGTAAATAATTATCACATACTCAATTTCAGACTGCAGTGGATCTCCATGTTCTGAAATTTTTATGCATCATTGAATGGTGATTGAAGAAACTATTTCATGTAGATTTTGGTTTTGTTATCTATGTAGATGAGAAGTTACAGTTCTGGTTATCCAGTACGTAATAAAGGTACATGGAAAGAGTACTGAGTTAATCAACAACATTTTACGATATTGCCACAATTGGCACAGCGGACAAATGAAGGATTTTTTTCCAGTAGTCAATGAGATTTATTACCCTATCTATGTTTTATTTTCCCACGGAAAATTTCTCAAGTCTGAATCCATAATTTACATTTAGGAACTAATCGATAATTAAAGGGACACTACATTGCACAAATACAAAATAAATACATTTGCACTGTTTAGTAAATATATGCCCTATATTCTCCCAATGCATGCATTCCCTTATCATATTTCTTTTTTTTTTTTTATTTGGGGTGTATCTAAAAATAATCTACCAAAAATAATACACAGCAGAGAGCTATATTTAAAATGTAAGTGCAAGTGTGATGGTGATAAAAAAATAAATATTATTTAACCTGTGTTCAGCTTTAAAAAAAACCCCCAAAAGTACATAATAGTGTAAAGATAATATGTTTAGAAAAGTGTCTAAAATGGAACACTCACATGTCCCACAGCTAAAAACACCTAGCTCTGGTTGTAGAGACTTTTTTGGTATGTTTAGGCGACCACTCACCTCTTCATAGGTGAATTGAAAGGGATATCATTTACTTACCCAAGTTGCTTTGTATCAGAAGAGAAAGATGTATATGTGGTGTAATATTGCTTTAAAACTACACATAATAAAGGTATCATACTCACAAGCATGGAGTCTATCAATTGGCTTATTGTATCCGCTTTGTAATGTTCAGGACCTTCATTTAGTATACAGGAACTCAATAACCATTGAATTTAAAAAGTATGTACTTTAATATAACAACAACCATTAATAAAAATAGATAAAACACCAATTATATTTATATTTATTATTATAACATGTCTTATATTATTATTAAGGTGCAGTTCTCATGTCTGCTGCCGTTGCAAGTTCTCCCCTTTTAACCCTTACCAGATTTGTTTGCAAGGCAGGTGCTCTTAGCAATTGCTGCCTCCTGAGTTTAGTTTTGGGGTCTGGAGTGCACCTTTAAATGTATGTCTCCTTTTACAGTGCATAGCAGGTTTTTGTTTTTATCCTTCAAGAAAACCAATACAAGAACATGTGCTGCCTAGCAGTGGCGCAACTACCATGGTCACAGGGGTCACAGCTGCGACCGGGCCCATCACTCCAGGGGGCCCGGTCATCCTGCTGACCACTGATCAGAATGAGCCGCCAAAGGTGGGAGTGTAGAGAGGAACCCTCTTAAAGGGGGCTTGGGAGGTGGCCATTTGGCCACCTTATGGCACCCCCAAATCGGCTCCTACTCAGTGAGGCAGAGTAGGCACCTGCTTACCTGAATGGCAAGTGCCTACTCTGCTGATATATGCTGAAAGGAGGTGGGAGGAGAAGTGGCAGTGTGGGTGGCGATGAAGCTGATCTGGGAGCGTGCCCTCTCTGATGCCGGGAGCCGGAATATGACATCATTCTGGCCCCGGCATACTAAACAGCCCGCAAGAGGAGAGAGGAAATGCCAGATTACAGCACAGCCCCACTGGACCCCAAAAGGTAGGAAGGCTGGCTGGGCCTCAGAAAATGAAATTGTTAGAATGTGCAAGAGTGTGTTTGTGTCTGACAGTATGTATGTATGTGTGTGTCTGACTGTTAGTGTGTGTGTCTGTCACTGTGTGAGGAACTGACTCTGTTGGGTTTCAAACCCTGGTTTACATGGTGCTAAAACTCTTCCTTACCAGTACACCAGCCTGCCTTTTGCAAATTTACCTAAGATCTGATACAATTGCTTGTAGAGTCAAGGTTATCAGTGACAACTCTCTTCAGTTGTGTCTAGTCAGGTGTCTGGTTCTTGGCCTATAAAAGCCACTTCCTTTCTCTGTACCTTTGCCAGATTATTGAGGTTCCTGTACTCTCTAATCAAGCGTGTTCCTGTTTCTCCTTCCTGTTGCTGAATTTGGACTGTTTTGACTTTGCTGCTTCTCCTTCCCACTGACCTCGGCTTGCCTCACTACGATTATCATCTTTCTGTTCCAGTCTCCCATCTCTGCTTAAGACCAGAAGGCCACTCAAGGCTCAGGGGCTCAACCACCTGGGTAACGAGTGGCTACCTCTGGCAGAAAACATTGCTGAACTGGCTACTGGACTCCAAAACTTTGTAACATCAATATCATTACACACTGTGTGTATCAGTCATTGTGTGTGTGTGTGTGTTTGACTGTGATTGTATGTGCCTGTCAGTGTGTCTGTCTGTCAGTGTCTGTGTCTGTCAGTTTGTGTGCCTGTCTGTTACTGTGAGTGTCTGTCAGTGTGATTGTCTGTCAGTCAGTGTGAGTGTCTGCCTGTGCATGTGTGTCTGTCAGTGCATGTGTGTGTCTGACTGTCATTGTGTGTGTCTGTCAGTGTAAGTGTATGTCTGTCAGTGTATGTGTCTGTCAGCATTTGTGTCTGTCTGTTACTGTGAGTGTCAGTCAGTGTGAGTGTGTGTCTGCCTGTGCATGTGTGTAGGTCTGTCAGTGCATGTTTGTGTCTGTGTGTGTGTGTTAGTCAAAATGTATGGGGTGGGAGAGACACGTCGAGGGGATGGGAGAGACATATGGGGGGGCTGGAAGGTGGGTAAGAAGCATGGATGGATTGTTGGGGAGAACGAGATGTGTGGAGGGCCTGGCAGAGGGAGATGAGACATTTGGAGGGGCTGCGGGGGGATGAGACACATTTCTAGTTACACCTCTGCTGCCTAGTAAACCGGAAGCATTTTGTTTCTGCTGCACATATGCTGTTCTTGACATGAATATGACTGTGGCGCCCCTGCATATAATAAGTGCACCATATACAAATGCCACACGTGTATAAGCTCATATGCAGTATGCTCATACACTCAGGACTGAAAAACTACCACCATTATTGAGGTCTTCCATCCCAAGCATAATTAATCAATGCTAATATAATTATTTATTTATTTATTTATTTATTTTAATTTAGATAGTGTTTTGGACAATGATCATGATTATCTATTCTATCAAGTGATAGTATTTCCTCTGTTATATCTCAAGTAAGATTGAAAAATCTGTGTTATCAGAGTTTCACCTGCTTTGTTGATTATTCTGTGGGAAGAGCCTTTAAATAGTGGGTGTACTTGAATTTGAGCTGATACTACTATGTGCATAGTACTTAAAGCAGGGTTTGAAAAAGATAGATCACCAGTTTTTGTAGAACTGCAAGATCAGGATTTAGAATTTTGATATTCCTGATATACAGTATACATCTCTTTCTATTTCCATTTCATTCTGTAAATGGTAATCCTGCATGATGATTAGTGACATATAATCTATGGATTTTAAACAGGAAACAAAACCACCACCAAATGTAAAACACGTTAATTGCTCTTCAAGAAAAAATATCTAGACGTATACTAATATAATTGTGAATGCTTTAAATATTATTTTCTCAGGAGACATCCAAAAAATGTTTAGTTTATTTTATATTCTCTCTTGTACTATTAATATTTAAAATTTACACTATTGACAGAAATACTAAAAATACTACAATGCTCAATAAAAGCATATTTTTAACTCACATAATCAGTATACTATGTATCTATACATCTATTCAAAAATACAAATGTCATATTTCAAGATTGTATGATATGAAAACATGAACAGTACTGTGCATATGCTGATGTACACGTTTATGTGTAATTTAAATTTTTACTGTGAAAGTTACCAGAATATTACAATCCCAGATAAAAAATTTTAGATTCTACATATTTCCCTAGCTTATCATAATCCTGTTCTATGGAACCTACATAACAAAAAAGAATGTAAATTTCTCAGACATTAAGTAATAAAACCTAAATTGTAGTAAAATGGAGGCTAGTATATATGTTGTAAATATTGCTGTGTTGAATATTACACCATACACCTATCCCTACCCCTAACTCTACCCCTAACCCTATCCTTACACCTACCCCTAAACCTACCCCTGTAATCAGTTACATAATTTTCCCTCCCTCTCTTGTTTTGCCACTTTTCAGAAATCCAAAGCACTTCGGCACTTTCGAATTTCTGCACTTCGGCAATTTGTCACTTCGGCACTTGCCCGAAATTAGTCCGAATTCACATTCGGAACGAAACGAATTGCACATGTCTGTTGAAAGCCAAGGTGGTGTAACCAGCTTAATTTATAAAAGTGTCAGTATCTATTGAAATCAACACTTTTTGAAAAATTAAAAAAAAGAGGACACACTATTCACACATAAAGCTTTTCAGCAAGCTAAAATAGTTTAAGGGTCTAGAACAGGGGTAGGCAATCTATGGCACGTGTGCCATGCATGACACTCGAGGTGCCTTTGCACAGCAGTCAAGTCTGTTAGAGCCAAGCTGGTTCTTGACTATCAAAAATCCCAGTGTGGCTTCAGATATCTGCGAGTACAAAAACATGGTGAGGTACAATCTTCAATTTACGCATTGTAGCATCTAGAGAAAGTGATCTCAGAAAACGTCCTCCCAGAACTTGTGAACGGGCAATCCGCACTAGAGTATAACAGCCTCCAGCAGCTATTGCAACTCCTACCCTTGACCTGTACCAATAAAGTCACCCACACTGCTAGACATAGACAGAGCTGAAGAATAAGCCTTTACCTTATACAAAAAATACAAACAACCCACAAACATACAATCCCCACAAACACAACACTACTGACAATTCACATACACAACCCAACAAGCAGCAGCTCATATGTATACACCAAACACACTATGTGACATATCCACACACACAATTCCCCCATACACAACCCACATTCACAGGAATAATACACAATGCTACAAAATACTCATGGATATATACAATATAGCAGCCCACATACACACAAATGCAACACTACAAAGCAACTACAGCACCCATTTATAACACAAGCAGAATATTTACACATACACACTTCAATTTCAAAAGAAATAGGATCGGCACATTAAGGGATTTCAAGATCTTATTTTGGCACAGTACCACTAAAAAGTTGCCTACCCCTGGTCTAGAGTGAGTAATCTTTTAATACATAATAACAAAAAAACAGATCAGCATCCAGATAATGGTACAAGATCCAGTTATTGTGCTTGAGGGCATATTGTGAGCAATAACACATGCATGAAACTGGCAAATAAATGTATTATCTTATAGGTGGGAGAGTAAGAGATTAAGCTTGTTTATTTAGTAAATTCACATGGGTGTGAAATGTAGAGTACACGTCTACTTATATTTCACTCTAGGTGCAAGTTTGCACAATACAAATTTCAGAGTAAAAGAATATTCTTAGTGTTTCATAAGCATCATTAATATTTTTACACTTTAACAGGGCTGCACTGAACTGTAGCTGAATTGCCTTTATCCCGTACTAATTAAACCAACAGATAAATGATTGGGTTTTGAAAAGAGTGTGAAATGTGCCTTGTGGTTCTAAACTGTGCATACACATCAAAAGTCACCTGCACACTTTACACTTTAGATTGTAAGCTCACGGGTTATCTAGCAAAGTACTCTGTAGAAAAGATCTTCAGAGGCTAGTTATTCGTTCATGGGCAGGGCCCTCTTTACCTTTTGTGTTGGTCTGCTTATAGTGTACTGTCTTTTTCCAAATTTGACAGCGCTGTAAAATAAGTTGGTGCCTTAGAAATGCCAGTAATAAGAATAATAAAAACAGCACATTTTCATGACTTGCTTATAATTGTATAAGACGGTTCTCAGCCACACCCCATAACAAGTACCATTGTTAATCTCTTCACATCATCATCTTGAAGTCATGCACAAATGTTTACGTTTATTTTGCATTGGCAATCAATGCAAAACTAAAGGAAGTTAATAAACATCCACATGTCAGGATGAAACCCTGGCACATTTCTCTGCCAGGGTTACATCCAGACCCTTTAAAGCTCTCATGTGAGCTAAAAAATGACATCATTCACCTCCTACACACAGTAAAAGTAAATCCAAACCAACGTGAAAAAATGAAGGGTTCTAATAACGTTTTCAAATTCCTGTATTTTACAATTGGATTATTTAACCATACTTGTGATTTATGTTCCACTATAGACATTTTTTGCATTTTGTTTCCATTTTTGGAAAGCTGCATTGCTATTAATGCTGTTAAGGCCCTTACAATATTTCAAGCCCTGTGTGAACTAATGTAAGATAAGAGCTACTGTATGGTGTCTAGAATCTTACATCACCACTGCTTTAAAGAATTAACAAAAAAACAAAAACAAAAATAATTGTGAATGTTAACATAAATATAATAAGAATAATTTCAATAATAATCTCTGAACACTATATAAACTGCAATTTTACCCACATGTATATGGCAGCTATGTATCCTATGTTTGCAATAAATGTGGTGTATATTGAACGTTAGTCAAGAGTTTAGCATTTGTGCCTGAATATCATCTTTTCCTAGTCTGTTGCTTACTCTCTGTTGTGTCACAGCATTGGACTGACAACAAAAAGCTAATAAATAAATAAAAATGTGGCAACATTGTTCATTTGGTTTACAGTGCTGTTTATTTTCCTATACAGGTTTTCATTTGTACCACAGATTGCCCACCATTGTTCCGGAAAGCTGTCTCCTTATTTTTGTTGGTTTGCTACTTGGAGGAATTATGTTCGGAGTAAGTGAAAAGTCCCCGCCTGCCATGAAGACAGACGTGTTTTTTTTGTATCTTCTTCCTCCAATCGTGCTAGACGCTGGTTACTTTCTACCCACTAGGCCATTTTTCGACAACGTGGGCACCATATTCTGGTACGCCGTGGTAGGAACTCTGTGGAATGCCATTGGGATCGCAATATCCTTGTTTGCCATATGTCAGATTGAAGTGTTCGGCCTGTCGGACATTACATTGCTACAGTGCCTGCTATTTGGCAGCTTGATTTCAGCTGTGGACCCAGTGGCTGTCTTGGCTGTTTTTGAAAATATCCATGTTAATGAACAGCTTTATATTTTAGTTTTTGGGGAATCTTTATTAAATGATGCTGTTACAGTGGTGAGTATACAACATTTAATATTTTATTGCAATTAATGTTCAGGTGTAATTTAAGTTCAGTAATTATTTATAGGAGCTGTTAGGAGGTTTATAGCCCTTCAGTGCAAGTAATGTATTTTAAGCACCATCTTTAACATTAATACCAGTCTTTTAATTAAGGACTTGCCAGACCTTTGGAAACAGCTCTCCTTTGTTATGAAGGAAATGTACATCTCTCATACAAGTAAGACTAGCTTCAATTCAAAGAAAGGAATAATTCAGGCACCATAACAACTTGAAGTGCATTTGACTACTCTTGGTCTGCCTCAAGTCCAATGCGGAAGCTGGTGATAAGCTGAGAGTGTTGACTGATGCTCTCTGCCTGTTATTTGCTTCATATTGAGAAAAAATGCATGAAAAAGATATGTATCTCACATACCTTCAGAGGTATATATTGGTTACATGGCAACCAGAGCGGAAATGTACCTTCCTCCCACCCCACACCTGAATGGTGGAAGTATTTTTTTTTTGTGCCTCATTAGGCATCCTGCCATCCCCTACTGTTTCGGAAAAGTACGTGCATATATTCACAATCATAATGCACATACACATTCATACACATAGACATTCATATTGACACATACTTACATTCATATAAACACACAGAGACACATACACAGATAAATATTCACAAACACACATACATATACACACAGGCTTCACACACAGACACACACACACACACACGCAGATTTAGATAATATATATACATAGATAAACACATTTGTATACATCTGTAGACACACACCACATGCCAGACACCACACTAATTTGTGACCACAACAGACTCACAGCTCTGCCTGCCCTTGTCCAGCTCCATCTCTCTCTCTCTGCCTTCAGCTCCATCTCCCTACCTCCCTCTCTTCTCAAAGCTACATACCCCTCTCTCCTACCAGGATCCATCTCTCTCCATTGACTTCATTTACCTTTCTTCTACCTCTCTTCATCCAACCCCATTTATCTCTCTAACCCATCCTCCAGCACAATAAATTAGCAGCCACGTAGCCTGGTGATACAGTGCCACTGACAACTGGAAGCTGCATTATAAGTAAGAATCTAGAAACAGCTCACTGTGAAGGGGGCCACCCCATCTATATGTCTGCTCCTATCTATGCTATGTGATGCTCCCCTTGGATTTGTGGTTGTGTGAAGAGCAGCTACCACCTGCCGCTCCTCACACCTTCAAACAGCGAGCAGGCAGCTGTCTGCTAAGATAGGAGGAGGTTGTCCTGGGCAGGACACTGCCCACATGGGCCCCCCCATCCTTCCCTGTTAGTATGCTTCCATATATGACTTATTTTCTCACAGTGCAAGATTCAAATTTATATAGTCTTTCTCCCAATAGAGAGATCGATAGAGAGAGAGACAGGCCTGCAGATAGATAGAGATAGATAGATAGATAGATAGATAGATAGATAGATAGATAGATAGATAGATAGATGATACATGCATCCATTCTACATCTGTAGACTTTTTTCATTTTTTTTTCTAAACTGATGTTCTTTCACCTGCCTGAAAACATTAAATATATTATTTCATTTACATGTTGCTTAACATTATATGAAGCACTGCAACATAATTAAATGTTTCAAGCTGCTTTTTCATTTAAGCAGAAATTGAATATTAAATCTAGTTTTTGTTTAAAGATTTCGAAGGAGGAAATACTAGCTGCACAATGTCAGCCAAGTGAAACTTTATCAGTCTGGAGTGAGTGTGTGAGTTTCTGTGTGGAGCAGGTGAAACTGGTTATAAAAAGCTTTGCCTGTGTCCCTGGAAACACAGCACTTTCAGTCAGTTAACAGGGGAATACTGGTGTATGGATGTACTGGAATTGCTGGTTGTTAAAACAAAGGAAGGCTACATCAGATAGAGCACAGGAGATCACCTTGATGTAATGTCACATTTCCACATATCTATGTCATACCAGGGTCAGACACTACACTAAACTGTGAATTGTCAGTTAGTAGACAGGAAATTACAGAGCTTGGGCCTAAATAGCATTATCTCAGCTGAGTTTCCAGCCTAGCTATTTTTGTCTACTGTTTGAAATTCCCTGGTGACTTTCCTAGAGCTTAGTTGAGAATGGTGCAGCAGAACCATAGTAAGTAGTCAAACCATTCTAAAACAGTTTGACTACGTATAATGGGAGGACTCCAGTTCACTCCTGGCGTCATAACCACTACTGCATTCTGAAGTGGTTATGTGACCTGGAGTGTTCCTTTACGTTTTGATAACAAAATAGAAGTAACTAGTCTGGAGTTAAAAAAAACATATTACATATTATGCAGCTAAGCACACTGCAGAAGCCAGAAGCTACTTGTCAGACACCCAAGGGGCCCAGGTAAGAGGACAATATTTTTCGAAATACCGGGAATCCAGGCCTGAAAACTCCTAACAGCATAACCACTACAAATGATGCTTGGAAAAAAAGCATTTAATAGGTACATTGGTTGTAGTATACACATTATATATTCCAGGTGTCATGATCTTTAGCAGGTCAGGTAGGAGACGATTGCCAGGTTTAATATCAGGATCCTTATTGCTGGATTTGGATAACTGAAATTACAGGTAAGGATAACTAGGTTATGAAAATAAAGGGTTTAAACAAAAAGGTCAAAGAGGAAATAAGGTAACAGGTAAACCTATAAATGAAGTTACAGGTTGGAGAAGAAATTATAGGTAATTAAGTTGAAGGTATACCGAAATCAGGATTTAGGCAATATGCCCCAAATAGAATACAATCAGAAATGGGAGTACATAATAGGAAAACCTATAGATATAAAAAGTGTAGGTTACACAGAAGAACAAATTAGAGAGAATAATAAGATTGCAGGAAAAGGAGAACTTAAGTTAATATACCCCCTTTAGGAATAAGGTTTGCTTAAACAGGAAAATAACACCATGTAGTTATTTTGAGACAGAGTCCAGAGTGGTGTAATGAGGCAGGTATAAAGCAGAGAGGTTGTTTGGATTTGAGTAGGTAAAAATCAGGATGGTTGGATAAAGCTGGATAGTTGTGAAGTTCAAGTTGGTATTATGCAGGTTAGAAGTCAAACAGGAATGCAGAGTAGTTCAGGCTGGTATTGAGCAGGTTTGGAATCAAGTAGTTCTGTTGGTATTAAGCAGGGTTCAAAATAAGTGGTTCTGAAGTAAATAAGATAAGTTCACAGGAGCCAGGATATGACGTGTTTCAGGCAGATCAACAACTTCAATTCAAAGGCAATGAGGTGAGTTGGGTGTTACCTTTTTGTAGGAACCCAATTAGTCCAGGCAGGTGAGAATGATAAGGTGAGTGTCCACAGGGCCGGTGCAAGGATTTTTGCCGCCCTAGGCAAAAGTAAAGTTTGCCGCCCGCTCCCCCCATGTGATATCACAATGCCCCACCCATATTATCTGCCATGTTAACTAACGCCAGTGCTGCAGTGCCGCCGTGTTTACATTAAAAGGCCTGCAGGGAGAGGCTATGGACACCAGAACCACTACATTAAGCTGAAGTGGTTCTGGGGACTAGAGATTAGTTCCACAAATAATATACTAGATTGCCCACTTACAACCAGATGAGGATGATGATGGGCTCTAGCTGCAGTCTGGCTCCACTGGTCTGGTGCAGAACAGGCTCTCTGGAGGCTGTTTGTAACTGTGGTCACAAAAATCAATGTTCTGGGAGAACGGGAAGCAGCTCCATTTTTTAAGGCCCTTTACACAGCTCAAGGTCTGGGTCCCAGGGTCCACCTTCATGTTCCACCAATGAGTTTGTTCACAGGGGGTGGAGTGTGTAGGGGATGTCCTGATATGTGTGTAAGGAATGCATTGTGTGAATCTGTGTTTGTATGTGTAAGGGCTGCAAGGTGTTTCTGTGTATGTACGGGATGCAGTGTGTGCGTGTGTAAGGGGTGCATTGAGTTTGTGTAAGGAATGCATTGTGTGTTTCTGTGTGTGTAAGGGATGCATTGTGTGTAAGGGTTGCATTGCTTGTGTGTGTGTCTGTGTGTGTAATGCATTGTGTGTTTTTCTGTGTGCAAGGGGTGCATTGTCTTTGTGTGTAATGGGTGCATTGTGTGTGTGATGGATGTCAATCTCTTCTCCCCCCTCTCCCTCCCTTGTCACTCTCTTCCCCCCCCCTTGTCCCTCTCTTCTCCCCCCCTTGTCCCTCTCTTCTCCCCTCCTCCCTTGTCACTCTCTTCTCCCCCTCCCTTGTCACTCTCTTCTCCCCTGCTTGTTGTCACTCTCTTCTACCCTGCACTCTCATTCCCCCTCCCTCCATCAATTCCCCTCCCTGTCAATTTCTTCCCACCCACCCTGTGAATTTCTTTCCCCTCCCTTTCAATTTATTCCCTCCCTGTCAATTTATTCCCCCACCCTCCTTTCAATTTATTCCCCTGTCAATTTATTCCCCCCCCTTTCAATTTATTCCCCACCCTCCCTTTCAATTTATTCCCCCCACTCTCCCTGTCCATTTATCCCCCCCTGTCAATGTATCCCCCCTCCCTGTCAATTTATCCCCCCTCCCGTTCAATTTATTCCCCACCCCCCCTTTCAATTTATTCCCTACCCTCCATTTCAATGTATTTCCCCCCCCTTTCAATTTATTCCCCCCACCCTCCCTTTTCAATTTATTCCCCCACCCACCACCAGTTTTATTTCCCCCTTCCTGTCGAGATTTATTTCCCCCTTCCTATCAGTCCCCTTCCTGTCGAGATTTCCCCTTCCTGTCAATTCCCAGCCTTCCCATCAGTTCCACCCTTCCTGTCAATCACCCCTTCCCTGTCAATTCCCCTTTTCATAATCAGTTCCCCCCTTCCTGTCAATTCCCCTTCTCTGTCAATTCCACCCACCCTTCCCTGCCAATTCCCCTCCTCCCTGTCAATTCCCCTTCCCTGTCAATTCCACTCCCCCTTCCCTGTCAATTCCCCCCCCCCTTCCCTACCATTGTTGTAGCGTGGCCGAGCCCTCTATTGGTCCGCGGGTACAGGTAGCTTTTGTTTCCTGTACCCGGCCGGACTAACAGGAAGTGCACACTCAGTGTGCACTTCCTGTTAGTCCGGCCGAGTACAGGAGACAGATGCTCCCTGTACCTGCGGACCAATAGAGGGCTTGGCCACGCTACAGTGAGGGAGCTGACAGGAGGGAGCGGTGAGCGCTTCCCTCCTGTCAGCCCCTCTCCTCGTGCTGCGCCCGGGCGGTGCGCCCTCATGGACGCACCGCCCGGGCAAAGCTGCAGCCGCCTGAGGCTCTCTACAGAGCGCTCGGGCGGCTGCAGCATGAGGGGGGCCGGTGCTCCTGGTGGCGCCCCTTGGGAAGGGGCGCCCTAGGCGGCTGTCTAGTCCGCCTAACAGGTAGCGCCGGCCCTGAGTGTCCAGAACTAGAGGCAAGGGAGGCCACAAGTGGCAAATCATAATCTGTGTAGGAACTTGGTTTTTAAAAGAAACCGTATAAACGGGAAAAAAGTCTTGCTTATCAAGATAGGATCCTGACACCAGGCAACTGACCATCATAAATAGTTTATTGTAGTGACACTGACTTCTCCATAACAAATTAGTATTGTACACGGAGTTGTTGAAAATCTTTAAGATGTAACAATCAACCACCATAAACAGTGGTATTTACTTAATGAACAGTGAACTGAACATCTAGGGCAAAATTTATAACATAGATGGAACAATACATTTTGAGTTTGAGGACTATTTCATATCTGCTGTCTCTGTCTGTTTTTCTGTTCACCATAATTCATGGTTTAGTGAAAATCTGCTCTGGTGTTTGAAACCGTAGAACTATACACATGTTCATATTGATCAATGTAAAATATACAACAGAAAGATGAATAAAAATTAAAGTACGAGTACACTAGCAATCTCATAATTGGTGAACTCTATGACCGCCAGAGACAAAGTTGACTTCTAGGACAGTAATTAATACATTGCTCAGTGATTAAATGATTGTTTATTGCTTGTTCATTAGGAATAGCAAAATTATTGTCAGAATTTTGGCATCTGAACACTTAAAATAACGTGGATAAGAAAAAACTTGTGACCTTACCTTGGCACTAAAATGGTAAACTCTATGACTGCGAGAGACAAAGTTGACTTTTAGAATAGCAATTAAAACATTGCTCAGTGATAAATGATTAATTGTGTATGCTTGTTCGTTAGGAAAAGCAAAATCAGAGACAGAATTTTGGCACCTGAACCCCTTTAAATAATGTGGACAAGAAAAACCCTCCGATGTTATCTTGACACTAAAATAGAAAAAAAAATGTTTACTTAAATCCACTGATTTTACATAGAATAAATTAAGGTGGGGACATTAAACTCCTCTTGAATGGCATGCAAAATAGTATAAATATTGTCGCATTTGTTTCCTGTTCTTTGTATAAAGACTTTATTGTCTGGGCGGCTACTACAAAAAAAATGCCAAACAAAACATATGCTGCTGGATATCTGGGCAGAGTGCGAAAACGAGCACAGCTGGATCCCAGACAGGATTATGTTGCCCTGCTGTGCCAATCTGTAATTTGCTGGAGAGAATTAATTAAAACAAATGAGAATATAAAAGTAGACATGCGACAGCATCACTGTTATATAAAACAAAAAAAAAACCACTGTAAATAGCATTAAATCATTTTTAAAGAATCTTGGTGGCAACATACTCTGAAGCAACAGTGAATCGTCTATGATATTTTCTGCTTTGCTTTGTAATGAATAGTGGCCATTGTTGTTGATATGAGTTGACTGCAGAATGTTTATGGTTGGTACATGAAAGCAAAACGAGTATTGCCGCCGGTTGTCAAGGAATGTGGGCATTATAAACAGGTTGAAAACCTTTGGAACAAAAATGGTGGAAGAACAGAGAAATAGCTTTGGCTAGTGTAAGTGGGGATGGTCAAGTGCCCCCTTTTTGGCGAGCTTCCTAACCAAGGCCCATCCTCTTGTCCCAAGTTGATATTTCACAAAGTTGTGAGTTAAAGGACCACCATAGTGCCAGGAAAACATACTTGTTTTCCTGGCACTATAGTGCCCTGAGGGTGCCCCCACCCTCAGGGTCCCCCTCCCCCCGGCTCTGGAAAGGGGAAAAAGGGTTAAACTTACCTTTTTCCAGCGCTGGGCGGGGAGCTCTCTGCCTCCTCTCCTCCTCCTGGGCTGAATGGGCATGCGCGGCGAGAGCTTTCCTATGGACGCTTGCGTGCTCTCACTGTGAAAATCACAGTGAGAAGCACGCAAGCGCCTCTAGTGGCTGTCAATGAGACAGCCACTAGAGGATTAGGGGGAAGGCTTAACCCATTCATAAACATAGCAGTTTCTCTGAAACTGCTATGTTTATAAAAAAATGGGTTAACCCTAGAAGGACCTGGCACCCAGACCACTTCATTAAGCTGAAGTGGTCTGGGTGCCTAGAGTGGTCCTTTAGGTAAGACTGACATCTCATAGCATTGCTTTCTGTACAAGCCTGGACAAATGGAATTCTAAAACTGTCTAATTCTGGTTTAGAAGGTTTTCTTATTTTTTTTTAGTCATAATAAGAAAATAATTAGTCACCCTCCCTTCTCGTCCTCAACTTATTATAAACTCTGCCTTCTTTTGTATCTTATTCTACAGGTGTCAAATCCCAGTATGAATGTTCTCTTTATATTTGTATTAAGTTCAAGATTTTGTGTTTTACATATTTTACACAGTTTTATTCAGTAAAAATTAACAAGAGGTCATAGCAGTGAAAGGCACCAGGTATACATACATACTTGAATACAGTTCTATAATCATAGAGTCTAGCCCATACTCCTTGAGTCATGCCATAACAGAAAGAGACATTTAAAGAGGTCAGGTTAATGATTGTTATCTTTGGATGAAGAGCAGGCTAAACTTAAATAGTTCCAAGGCAGGTAAGTGGAATTTTTTTCTAAAAATAATACTTAAACTGTCAGACTTCTTTGAAGCTAGGGGGTAAGGTGACCTCTACTTAAATACAGTAAGTATAATCACGTTGTATTTATAACTTTTCTGTATTCTCAAGGACAACCTCTTAAATTCCTGTTGTGAATTTACAGAGTCAATAAACCAATTAGCAGAATTATTTCTGGTGTAGAATTTTTTATGGAAGTTATAAATCACAAATAGATGAGATGTTAAGGAAAGATTATCCTGAGAACAAATGTCCAATCAGAATGTTGTACTCCTTCATTAAACTAATTTTAATTTTTTTTTATTTGTGCCTTTATTAATGTTTTTGTTCTAGTGGTGCCCAAGTGGGATCTAGTGCAGTTGCAAAGCATACCTCCTATTCTTATGTCTTCCCTCCTCTGTCTATTCAATATTATGGTTTGAGTAAAGTGTGTATTGGTGGGAAATCAAAGTGAATCCACTTTGCATGTCTAATATTTCACACCTTAAAGGAACAAGACAATCATAACTACTACAGAGCACTACAGTGGTTGTGGTGTCATCAGTTCCCTGGCGTCTTTTTCTTGTAAGTAGACAAACCATTTCCGATTCCCACCTACACAACGTTTGATGGAGAGGTGGTAGCTCAAAAAGCTCAGAGCCCTGCAGTTCACCACCATTTTTAGTGCAGACAGAGGCAGGAAAGCAGAAGTGGAGGTAGGAAGTGATGTCTGGCTAAGGCACTCCTGTCATCTTAACCACTACAGAGCACTGTAGTGATAATGGTGCTTGTAGTATTCCTTTAAAGAAAAAACCTATAAAACATCTAAATGTATTCTTCTTCCATCTCATGCCTTTTCTAGCACATCCAAATCCACAACCTCTTTAGATTTACATTAAAATGATTACTTGTACAGAGCAACTATCATTATGCAGGTATTATTTAGCTGCATCAAAAATAAATACATAACACTCCTCTTCCATTACCTTCAGATCCATCCTCACCCATCCCAGTTTGAACGCTACCTCTTTTCAAGCTCAATTTAACCTCTGTTTCTTCTGAATTTAACTTCTGCTTCTTCTGCAGATCCTACATTTCAATACCATATTTTCTTCTTCATACTCACTCACTCAGTCCCATTCATTTGCATTACACAACCATATTATAAATATTCCTACATGCTTACAGTCTTCCTATTTACTCCGTGGTAATGTCAAAGATAAATATTTTATGGAGATGAAATGTCACAGTTCTGCAGCAACAGCAAGGGTCAAAGACCTTAGCCGCATGTTCCTTCTGTTCCCTGGTGGACATGGTAAGAACTGTTAATGACAATTATTGACTAGAGGTTAGAAAAACTGTAAATGTTCAAACATATTTTATTAGTCACAAAATACTTATTGTCTGCTTGTGTCCCTTTTTGCTTGTAGGTTCTCTATAATTTGTTCAAATCATTCTGCGAAATGAAAACTATTGAGACCACCGATATTCTATCAGGAGTTGCTAACTTTTTTCTGGTGGGAATAGGAGGCGTTTTAATTGGAATTGTTTTTGGATTTGTAGCAGCATTCACCACTCGCTTCACCCGCAACATCCGTGTCATTGAGCCTCTTTTTGTTTTTCTGTACAGCTACCTATCGTATTTAACAGCTGAAATGTTCCACCTTTCTGGCATCATGGCGTAAGTATTTAATGTGACAGACATGAGATACATATTTGTGTGCACTGTACACTCATTGATAATTCTACAAGCTAACAAAAAAGTTTATTTTTTTAGATTTAATTGGAACAATGGACTTTACTGAAAGCAGTCTCAGATTATTTATCTACAGAAGTCACCAATAAAGTCTCTGGGAACTTTAGCAGATAAATTAGTTGAAAAGGTTTCTCTAACAGATTGTGATCAATTGAAAAGCTTTTCAAAAAGAATTAAATTTAGGCCTTTGTTGCATGGTAGAATAAATATAACTTGATGGGGGGAAGCAGGTAAGGTTGGAGCTGCCAGCGTGAAGTTAGTAAGAGCAAGTTAGCAGTAGAGGTATGAACCCAGGACAGGAGAAAATCACCAGCATAACAGAGTGACCAAAAAGGGGTGTACCTAAAGGGGTGTACCTATAATTTAGTGAAGAAATGTAGTTAGGTGTAGAGAGCTTTGTAGGGAAGAGTTAATAGTTTGCAATGTATCCTATAGGGTACAGGAAGCCAATGTAACATTTTACAAAGGGGTGATGTATGTGAGAAAGTACAAATAGAAATATGAGCCTAGCAGCAGCACACTCTATAGAGGCATTACAGTTTCTTTAGAGATCAATTAGGAGAGAATTACAGTAGTCAATGAGAGAAATTACAAGTACATGAACAACTCCTTAGTAACATCTTTCGTAAGAAAGGTAAAGATGCAGGAAATGTTTTTAA
Organism: Pelobates cultripes; assembly: GCA_933207985.1. Lineage (NCBI taxonomy): Eukaryota > Metazoa > Chordata > Amphibia > Anura > Pelobatidae > Pelobates > Pelobates cultripes. The sequence continues at coordinate 260,948,115 of OW240912.1, forward strand.
GGTGCAATTGGATTAATTTGGTGACAGACTGGATCTGAGAAGTAAAGATGAGGCTGAATTTAAAGACAAACTTGCACGGATGGGCTGAAATGTGTACCATCAACTTGCAGAGAGAGCAACATCGGAGGATGAGTTTTATAGGTAGGGAAGCTCAGTTTTAGGCAGATTTACTTTTTGAAAGTGTGAGGACATTAATTCAGATACAGAAGGGAGGCAATGAGGGTTGAATTGTAGGACAGTTGGAAAGAGATCAGGAAATAAAAGGTACATCTGGTGTCATCAGCATTTAGGTGGTAGTGGAATACAAAATAATTAATACGTTTGACAAGAGAGGCAGAATAAAAAGGAAACAGTCGTAACAGTTACCCTCCCACTTTACCTCTACCCCAGCTCCGATCTCTTACTTTTATTCCATCTACTTCTGCAACTTCTCAATATAATGTTTAAACTGAGGCTGCAGACATGTTGATCTAGCATTGTACAGAAACTGACCCTTGTCGCCTGCATGCGAACGCCCGTACCAAACCCATCTTTACGCGGTCCCCTATAGCAATGTATTGTAACGAACTGACAACTGTAACAACGTATATACTGATGTCATCCCATTGACCATGTTCTCACAGTTCATACTGAATTTGCATTGTCTGCATTCCTTGTTGAAAAATAAAGAATATTAAAAAAAATAAAAAAGGAAACAGAAGGGGACCAAGAACAGAACCTTTTGTGACTCCAAGCGAGACAGAATGGGGGAGGAAGTTGTACAAGAAACGTGAACACTAAAGGATCTTTGGGAGATATAGGATGAGTACCATGAAAGGACAGTGTTACGAAGGCCAAGGATGTGAAGAGTTTGGAAAAGTTTAAAGGCAGCAGATATAAGTAGAAGAATTAGTATAACGTAGTTGTTTTTAGATTTAGCCTTGATTAGACTACATGGGTAACCCTTTACACTATTTACTGCTTAAAGTATAATGCTGTATACCTATATAATAAGGCCCTTTAGTGCTTATGGTTTACATTACAAGATCTCTAACCACACTTTGTCAATGTAGTAACACAGGCACCAGTATATTAATAATAAAATAACCAAAGAAGTGTTAATGTCATGGAAAAATGACATAAAATCACTTTAAATGGTGTAACATTTCAGCTCCAATCAGTGTTAAAATAAATGGTCTTGCCATAAAAAGTACACAAAAAGCTAGTAATCTCAGAATCCTAAATGGGATATTAACATTTAAAGGACCACTCTAGGCACCCAGACCGCTTCAGCTTAATGAAGTGGTCTGGGTGCCAGGTCCAGCTAGGGTTAACCCATTTTTTTTTTATAAATATAGCAGTTTCAGAGAAACTGCTATGTTTATAAATAGGTTAATCCAGCCTCTAAGGCCTCTAGTTGCTGTCTCATTGACAGCCGCTAGAGGCGTTTGCCTGCTTCTCACTGTGAAAATCACAGTGAGAATACGCCAGCGTCCATAGGAAAGCATTATGAATGCTTTCCTATGAGACTGGCTGAATGCGCGCGCAGCTCCTGCCACGTATGCGCATTCAGCCGAAGAGGAGGAGAAGAGGCGGAGAGCCTCTCCGCCCGGCGCTGGAGAAAGAGGTAAGTTTAACCCCTTCCTCTCCCCAGAGCCCTGTGGGAGTTGGTCCCTGAAGGTGGGGGCACCCTTAGGGCACTATAGTGCCAGGAAAACGAGTATGTTTTCCTGGCACTATAGTGGTCCTTTAAGTAATCTCTAGCCCATAGGCGTGCGCAGCCTATTGCATTAGGGTGTGCACCCTAAAGCACAAGCACACGCCGCATATATATATGTATGTATATATATATATATATATATATACACACATATATACACACATACACACACTGCTGTGTGTGTGTGTGTGCTGTGTGAGGGTGCTGGTAGTGTGCTATGTGGGTGAGGGTGTTTGTGTGTGCGTGCTTGTGAGGATGCTGTTAATGTACAGTGTGTGAGGGTGCTGTTTGTGTGTGTGTGTACGCTTGTGAGGGTGCTGTTAATGTACTGTGTGTGAGGGTGCTGTTTGTGTGTGAGGGTACTGGTAGTGTGCTGTGTGTGTGTTTGTTAGGGTCCTGTTTGTGTTTGTGAGGGTACGGTTAGTGTGCTGTGTGTGTGTGAGGGTGCTGTGTGTGTTTGTGAGGGTGCTGTGTGTGTTTGTGAGGGTGCTGTATGTGTGTGTGGGTGCTGTATGTGTGTTGGTGCTGTGTATGTCTGTGGGTGCTGTATGTGTGTGGGTGCTGTGTATGTCTGTGAGTGCTGTGGGTGCTGTATGTGTGTGGGTGCTGTGTATGGGTGCTTGCTGTGTATGTCTGTGGGTGCTGTGTATGTTTGTGGGTGCTGTATGTCTGTGGGTGCTGAATGTATGTGGGTGCTGAATGTGTGTGGGTGCTGTGTATGTCTGTGGGTGCTGCATGTGTGTGGGTGCTGTGTATGTCTGTGGGTGCTGTGTATGTCTGTGGGTGCTGGATGTCTGTGGGTGCTGTGTATGTCTGTGGGTGCTGTATGTCTGTGGGTGCTGTATGTGTGTGGGTGCTGTATGTGTGTGGTGCTGAATGTGTGTGGGTGCTGTGTATGTCTGTGTGTGCTGAATGTGTGTGGGTGCTGTGTATGTCTATGGGTGCTGAATGTGTGTGGGTGCTGTATGTGTGTTGTATGTGTGTGGGTGGGTGATTGTGGGGGGTGGAGGTGGGGGTACATTATTTGCTATCCCCCCTCCCTTCTTACCTTTTGTAGGGAGGGGGGATCGTGCTGCTGCTTCCTTCCCTGGTGGTCCAGTGGAGGAGGGGATCCTTGCTGCTGTGATCCCTGGTGGTCCAGTGGAGAGTGAACTCTAACCCCTGTGGGGCTAGAGTTCACTCTCGCGAGATTTGAGCGTTGCCGTGGCAACGCTCATATCTCGCGAGAGGAACCCGGCGGAGCTGCCGGCAATAGCTCCGCCGGGTCCTCTCCTGCCTCCCTCCCTGCATGTGGGTCAGTGGGGAGGGAGGCTGAGAGCAGAGCCGGCGCTCGGATAGCGCCGGCTCTGCATGAGCCGACAGGGGAGATCCTGAGATCTCCCCTGCCGGTCTCAATACACATAGGCGTGCCGCGGGGATTAGGGTGTGCCCAGGCACATCCCGTGCGCACGCCTATGCTCTAGCCATTGAGGGATGCTCACTGTTTAGGAGTTGGAATCCACTCGTATCCACTGAATTCTGTCTTGGATTAAGTAGAAGAAAGCTACAGGTTTTTATATGTACTAATCTATACATTTTCTAGTCATTTCTCTATCACCATGTATTGATTGATTATATTTAAATACTCACCTGAAGCCATTATGATCAACAAGTCCTTTAGAAGACAAATGTAAAACGATGTGGAAAATAAGGTATATAATGGAAACACTGCCTATAGAAAATAAGGGATATAAAGGAAACACTGTGGTTATACTGCCAACTTAACTAGATTAATATCAAATAATTTATTGAATGTTTGATATAATTTAGGGCTTTTTCTGGCACTCAGGGACCAGCCACATCCAGGCCCCTTGACAGCGCTGAATCAAAACTTCTGAATTATCAGTAAAAATGTTGAGAATGTTAAGGTGGCTTAGTCTATTGTGCTCCAGAAGGTGGTTCACAGTAGACAAGATTATTCTTTTTTATATATATATATATATATATATATATATATATAGTTTAGAATGCTAACATATTAATATTCTTGTACGTAAGATTTGGATTATTTATTTTTGTTTGTTCAGCTCCATTAGTAAACACATGACCATTTTAAATTGGTTTCTCATGTATACATTCAAGTTTTATTAGTGATTTAATAACCATTGTAGGACTTTGGACCTGCTAACCGAGAGAAATCTATTATTAAACATTTGTCATCTATACTTTTGGTATATCTTGTACAAGGCAGGTACACTGAAATGTATTATTATAAACCTAATAAAAACTACCTAACCATTTAGAGATAATAATTACAACATATGCAGTAACTTCCACATGCATTCTGTTGTTGCTGTTGCGTTCTTTGAGCTTTCAGTAATATCACTGTTCCCTGAGCTATTCTTATGCCTCCTGAGTTCAACTACATTGAAGAACCTCTAGTACAAATGCCACTGAACTCATTGGGGTTCTGGGTGTCCAGTTCAGACTGTGAGTTATAGTCTAACTCTGTAACGGACCGTTTTGCTCACACTCGGTTAAAAACCGTTTAGGCGATATTCCCCCTTTTCAGCTGCACAGACAGCTTCTGCAAGCACCAATCTCCCGAACTGCAAACCCACGAATTCACCAATTGAATTGAGACCACGGTTCCATCTGCGCCGGTGGGGAGCTTAATGTCTCTCCTTGGTGGGCTACGCTGCCGCTGTGGAGAGGGGGCAACAAGCTCTTCTCCCTGACACTCTCCCTGCTGGGGGAGATGGGAAGCGACTGTCTCCCCTTTCAATATATTGTCCTGCTGCTGGGGAGGGGGGACGGTACCTTCGGCTCCATGGGACACACACTGCCGCTGGGGAGGAAGGACGATACCTTCAGCTCCCTGGGACACACACTGCCACTGGGGAGGAAGGATGACACCTTCAGCTCCCTGGGACACACACTGCCGCTGGGGAGGAAGGACGGCACCTTCAGCTCCCTGGGACACACACTGCCGCTGGGGAGGAAGGACTACACCTTCAGCTCCCTGGGAAACACACTGCCGCTGGGGAGGAAGGACGGCACCTTCAGCTCCCTGGGACACACACTGCCGCTGGGGAGGAAGGACGACACCTTCAGCTCCCTGGGACACACTGCCGCTGGGGAGGAAGGACGGCACCTTCAGCTCCCTGGGACACACACTGCCGCTGGGGAGGAAGGACGGCACCTTCAGCTCCCTGCGACACACACTGCCACTGGGGAGGAAGGACGACACCTTCAGCTCCTGGGACACACAATGCCCCTGGGGAGGAAGGACGACACCTTCAGCTCCCTGGAACACACACTGCCGCTGGGGAGGAAGGACGACACCTTCAGCATAGTCTTTTTGTTACATGAACAGGCTCCATGGCTTAGCTATCTGGGTGATGCTGTTCATCCGGTTAAACTACCGAATGAACAGTCATTCGGTTCCGCTCTCGAATGGGAGTGACATTTTTCTGTCTAATGTTCAGTGAATATCTGGCACAATTTATTAAATCTGTCAGATTTTTTTTTCCTCCTTTTTTTGCACCCTAAGCATCAGTTTGAAAATTTGCCATTTTTTTCACAAACACAGCAGATTCAATAATATTTCCGCCACTTTTTCCGACGGAAAAGTGGTATAGGTTTTCCACCACTATAAACTTGGCGGTCTTCTGGAATGAAAATTTCTGAGAAAAATGTCTACATTTACTTTGAAGAAAACTGTCATATTTAAAGCACTTTGAAAAAGGCAATCAAAATCATGACAGAATTTAACTACCACTTTTCCAAACGCTGATAAATGTCCCCAATGTTTCTTTTTTTTTTCTCTTCACTTACAATGTTTACCATGGTTTTGCCTTGTATGAACTAGATTGTGATGTCAATTGCTGCATTTTTAATAAAAATTTGAAAGTAAATGGCACATCTCATAACAAAAGTGTAAAAGGGTCACTCCAATCTAAATAGTCATTAAAAAAACATAAAACATAAAATCACTATTTAGTAGACCTATTCCCAATGAATACATGCATGCATTTTCTTTGCTGCACGTAGTCATTTGTGGTACACCTAAAAAAAAGGCTTGCAAAAGCTGCGGATTATCTGACTGTATCCTTTGCAAGCCCTCCTCCTCATCAAGAAGCCTCTGATTCTGTATCACAAGTGCACACTCACACTCCTGTGCGTGTGTGCAGTGAGGGAAGGAGTAGGGGATGCTTAGGCCCTGAAGGAAGCAGCATTGGACAGGTTCAACTGAACACTGTGAATGCATGCAAGCTCATAGGAACATGTGAGACAGAGCTGTCATCATTTACCAGAGTGAGCTTGCTACTTCCATTTGCTTAGTGAAGCTAACTGAAGAAAGAAGAAAGCCTAATTGATAGCCAGTGAGGTGTTTCATGATGGGATTATAAAATTGCCAATTTCTCAGGCTGTCAAACTGGTAGTCATACTAGATCCAGAGGGTGGTTTATTTGTAAACAGAGCTTGCTGAAGTGCTTCTGTGTATCCCAAGAAGCACTTCAGCAAGCTCTATTTACACACAACACACCTTCTGGCTCTATTACGACACCAGTCCAGGTGACCCTTTCCTCTATGATGCCTATGAACAGTCTTTGTCTGTGCAAGTTACCTGTGCATAATACATTCTAGCTTATAAATTGTGTGCAGTAACATTATGCAACACATATCTGTTATATTGATTGTTTACTGGCCTCTGAGAAATGGTATTTGTGACAAAAGGCCTTTTGTTACAGTTTTTTATGTGACAAATTGCCCTGCTTCACTGGGTTGTGGAGAAGCCTATTTGCCAGCCTCCTCCCTCATGACTATGGCTCTGGTGTGTATGGCCCTTTAAGAACCGTCTGGGGACATATTCAGACTTTGGTGAACAGTGCCCCTTTAAGATTGTGTCCCCAGACCCCTAAGATAATTTGTTTGTGACTTTCTCCCACTTGGTTCAGTAAATGGGGCTTACTCAACCAAGTATTGCATAGGCGGACCACCCAGAAGTGGAAGCGTGCGGTTAATTTATCTCCCAGGCTGAGAGCCTGCTGTAGGTAAATTGCCGCCTGCTGGGGGGGGCCACCGCTCGTACAAACGAACACGTGGCAGCAGTCATCTTTATTCATTCGAACGCAGTCAGCGGTGTGTGCAGTCAAATTCATGGAACTAAAAGCGGCTACACATTTCAACGAACAGCGCTGACCCTTACCTTCTCCTCCACTGAGTTTTCAGCCACAGAGACTAAGTCCCATTCGGCGATTCGAATGCACGTTCAAATGGGACTTAGTCATTTTTTCAGTGTAAAATAGACCGACCGCACAGCCCAAATCTATGGAACTGTTTTGGGCAGGAAAATGTGCAGTCGGTCACAAAGGACTTCCAAATAACTTTTTAACTACTGGAGGGATTTGTATGATTTGTAGACATGTGCAATTCGTTTCGGTCCGAATATGAATTCGGACGAATTTCGGGAAATTCGGACATTCGGGTACTTCCGAATGTGCGAATAGCCGAATTGCCGAGGTCCCGAAGTTCCGAAATTACCAAATTTCCGAAGTGTCGAAGTTCCGAAGTGATGAAGTGCCGAAGTTCCGAAGTGTCGAAGTGCCGAAGCACAGTATTCCCTAAGAACTAATATACTTACCCAGTGAAAGAATGAAGAATGTTACACTGTATACAATTTTGAAAAAAAAAAAAGTATACAAACATAGCCAGGATTCAGCTGTAAGCATTTGCAACACTTACAACAATCAAGTAACATACATTCATATAAAATGTAAGTTACTTAGCCAGTCAGTGTAATGACAGGAATGAATAAGTAGATAACTCCCTAATTCCCATGGTAATAGGGAGCTATCTACTAAAAGGCTGAAATACCTAAATTGGTCTTTCAGCCAAATTTACTAATACTAAGTAAAGATTACTTAGTATTAGTAAATTATGCCCCTACTCGCATGTCTATTGAACAGTGAGAAGCCTATGGCTGCTCACTTAAAAAAAAAAAAAAAAAATCCCCCCTTTCCCACGCTGTGTAAAATGAAATAGAGCACTCTGATTGGTGGATTTCAAACCAACCAAACAGAGTGCTGTGACAGGTAAATAGAGCCAATTGGCTGCTCAGCTGTTCCATGGCCAGGTGTGTGTTATTCCCTCATTATTCCATTTACAAGGAGGAGATAAAAGGTCCAGAGTTTATTTCAAGTGTGCTATTTGCATTTGGAATCTGTTGCTGTCAACTCTCAATAAGATCCAAAGAGCTGTCACTATCAGTGAAGCAAGCCATCATTATGCGGAAAAAACAAAACAAGAACGCACCGGTGAGCTCAGCAACACCAAAAGACCCGGAAGACCACGGAAAACAACTGTGGTGGATGACCGAAGAATTCTTTCCCTGGTGAAGAAAACACCCTTCACAACAGTTGGCCAGATCAAGAACACTCTCCAGGAGGTAGGTGTATGTGTGTCAAAGTCAACAATCAAGAGAAGACTTCACCAGAGTGAATACAGAGGGTTCACCACAAGATGTAAACCATTGGTGAGCCTCAAAAACAGGAAGGCCAGATTAGAGTTTGCCAAACAACATCTAAAGAAGCCTTCACAGTTCTGGAACAACATCCTATGGACAGATGAGACCAAGATCAACTTGTACCAGAGTGATGGGAAGAGAAGAGTATGGAGAAGGAAAGGAACTGCTCATGATCCAAAGTATACCACCTCATCAGTGAAGCATGGTGGTGGTAGTGTCATGGCGTGGGCATGTATGGCTGCCAATGGAACTGGTTCTCTTGTATTTATTGATGATGTGACTGCTGACAAAAGCAACAGGAGGAATTCTGAAGTGTTTCGGGCAATATTATCTGCTCATATTCAGCCAAATGCTTCAGAACTCATTGGATGGCGCTTCACAGTGCAGATGCAAAAGCAAACAAAGAGTTTTTTAAGGGAAAGAAGTGGAATGTTATGCAATGGCCAAGTTAATCACCTGACCTGAATCCGATTGAGCATGCATTTCACTTGATGAAGACAAAACTAAAGGGAAAATGCCCCAAGAACAAGCAGGAACTGAAGACAGTTGCAGTAGAGGACTGGCAGAGCATCACCAGGGATGAAACCCAGCGTCTGGTGATGTCTATGCGTTCCAGACTTCAGGCTGTAATTGACTGCAAAGGATTTGCAACCATGTATTAAAACTTGAAAGTTTGATTTATGACTGTTAATGTCACATTACTTTTGGTCCCTTGAAAAGTGGGAGGCACATATACAAACTGTTGTAATTCCTACACCGTTCACCTGATTTGGATGTAAATACCCTCAAATTAAAGCTGAAAGTCTGCAGTTAAAGCACATCTTGTTTGTTTCATTTCAAACCCATTGTGTTGGTGTATAGAGCCAAAAAGATTAGAATTGTGTCGATGTCCCAATATTTAGGGACCTGACTGTATAGTGAAGGTTGGAATCATCTGATCTCCTCTGTGTTTTCTATAGATCCCAATACTTTTTTTCATTTAATATATTTGAGGAGTACACTGGTGATGCTGTCAACTAGTGCTCAGATGTGCTTTGCACTTAATATGGTAGTTACCTTCACTTTTTAACTCTTTTTGTAATTGTTTAACCTGTCCACACAAAAACAAACACAGATGATACTATAGGCTAAAAAGGAAAAGGTCCGTATTAAGTTCTTAATTGAGTATCCATTAATGGAAAAGAAAGCACAAATATGTTTCAGGTGCGTTTCCTTAATTGCTGCTTTTATTGCGTACAAGATTTTGAATTGGTCCTTTTGATGTTTCAATGTTTTGTTGTTTTTTTTTGCAGAATAACAACCTGCGCAATGTCCATGAATAAATATGTAGAAGAGAATGTGTCTCAGAAGTCCTATACTACAATCAAGTATTTCATGAAAATGCTTAGCAGTGTCAGTGAGACTCTGATTTTTATCTTTATGGGCGTTTCCACAGTTGGGGACAATCATGAGTGGAATTGGGCATTTGTCTGCTTTACATTGTTCTTCTGCTTGGCTTGGCGTGCAGCAGGTAAGCTAGACCGGGAATGAGAAATACTTACCATGGTACAGAGTGTTACATGCTGTTGTGAGTAGTAACTTGAGTCATTCAAAAGGGCACATTCTATCATCCAGATAGGTAGCCCTGTGAGTACTTAGAACCATATGTAGAAGCATTATCTACTTATTGTATTTACCTAATGAGTACCTGCAGTGAACCTGTGTACCTCTCTCATGCAGTTTTCTCCATGGGAAGCTAGTGTTCTCTGCTTTTTACTCAAACCCAGTCTAAAGCGCTGATTTGAAGCTTCGGATTGAGGAAGACTAAGAGTGGCAGAGTGGATAGATGCTGTCTGAACATCTATGGGGTTAAACAATTTGAAAAACAGTTTATTCCCCCGAGGTATGATAGTGCCCATGATCTCCATGCACCATAACAACTTAATTGAGACGTAATTGTTATGGTGCCCGTTGTGTTAATTTAATCACTAATACATTGAATGCCAGCATGTCACTTCTTGCTTTTGAAGTATACGTCTTTAATTCTGAGATGCCAAGTTATTTCATTTCAGAAACAGCTCAGTGTATGATAAATGTCAGCACACTTATATTTTCCATGAAAACTAATCTCTAATTATGCCTTTATACTGATTTAGTTAAATACCCAATTTACAGTTTTGGATCATAATGAACCACACCATCTGTGGACTAATTTTAGTAATGTTTGTACATGTTAGTATGATCTTCTATTACAAATACAGCAACTCCTAAACATACTCCAGGATAAGTAAATGTTAACACAAAACAAAATAGGACTAGAGGCATCTACTAAACCTGGAGATTTCACTGAGATTATGCATTTTGTATTCCTTTTAACGCCTTAAGGACACATGACATGTGTGACATGTCATGATTCCCATTTATTCCAGAAGTTTGGCCCTTAAGGGGTTAAACATGGATACTACAATTTCTAACCCCCAAAACAGATATAAGATACATCTTTATTATATTAGATAAAATAAAATATTGTATTTAAATGCAAATTTGTCAATCGAAAGATTAATTGATTTATATATAGTGGGTGTATGTACATTTAGAGTTGAGTCGATTTTTACTATCATTAGGTTATTGGAGGATATACATGGAACAGTTTAAAACAGCATTTGCATTTGATTTAAAGACTTGAAAGTATTTTAATACAATGTACTTTAACCCTCTGAAGAAATCCTATTACAATATCAGAATTTGCATAAAGCTTTAGAGTCTTCTATTAGCCTTGACGCAAATTAAAAGCTTGGTTTGGATTGGCTCAAAATATTTTAATTATATAAAAAAATACTGAAAAGCTATATATCCCTTATATTTCACAGGTGGAAATATATAGTATACTATTGGAGGTCCTGTACTAATCGTATTTAGTTGTTAAATTGAGATAAAAGAAATTGCTATTTTGCTACATAGAACACAATACATTTACTTTCATGGTATAGATATAGTTTAATTAAAACATGCCTGTATCCACTGAAAATTACATTAGGATATTTAGTCCAAAAATGTAAAATATTCAGTCCAGATGTAGAAAGCACTACCCAGCTGAATTACAAAATGTGTTGAGACCTCTTTCTGCTTGATAAGTCCTCTTTCTCTTGCTTGTCCTCTGGTGTCTCCTGCTCTTTGTCCTATTTGCTCTGGCTTCACGTTGATTAGCCATGTGCACATGACATCAATGAGGGCAGACCAGCAGATACATGCGACGTCTATGCTGACAAACTCTATGAACTTAATAGAGATTAAGGAACAGCACACGCAAAGAAATACAGTTGTAAATTGTATAAAGCTATTTAAAATCACCTACAGTTGTAATCAAAATTATTCAACCTCCATTGAAAATCAGGTTTATTGTCCAAATTTACAGACGTTCATCTGTTTCCAATGAACAAACCAAACAAAAGCAACTGAAATAGCTCAACACAATGAATGTTCTAAGTGGTTTCCCCACATTCAACTGAAAATGCAATTTATAATGACTTCTAGAGTAGGTTCTTTACAGAAATATTCTAAAATAGAAGGAATGCCCAGAAGGGATTAGAAACCAGAACACTGAGATTTAACTTGTGCTTCTGTATTGCTTGAGCTATTAAGATTTAGCTCAAGTCTTACTTAGTCTTTATTTTGACTTATAGGTAGTGATGTACCGAACGGTTCGCCGGCGAACGGTTCCTGGCGAACATAGCATGTTCGCGTTCGCCACGGCGTGCGAACATATGCGCGGTTCGACCCGCCCCCTATTCGTCATCATTGAGTAAACTTTGACCCTGTACCTCACAGTCAGCAGACACATTCCAGCCAATTAGCAGCACAGCCTCCCTAGCAGACCCTCCCACCTACTGGACAGCATCCATTTTAGATTCATTCTCAAGCTGCATGCTTAGTAAGAGGAGGGAAAGTGTAGCTGCTGTTCATAAGATAGGGAAAAGCATAGCTAGGTTAGGGATAAGGGTATGCTTTTTTTGGATTTTTTTTTCTATCTAATGTAAATGCACTTAGTTGTCTGCCACTGCTGCCAGCTTCTGTGTCAGGCTCACAGTGCCCATTTCCCCAGTCAGTGCCACCAATTACATCTGGTGTCACAATAGCTTGGATTTAAAAACAAAAAACTTTTTTCACTGTTATAGATTGAATAGCAGTCAGTTGTCTGCCACTGCTGCCAGCTTCTGTGTCAGGCTCACAGTGCATACTGTGCCCATTTCCCCAGTCAGTGCCACCAAATACATCTGGTGTCACAATAGCTTGGATTTAAAAACAAAAAACTTTTTTCACTGTTATAGATTGAATAGCAGTCAGTTGTCTGCCACTGCTGCCAGCTTCTGTGTCAGGCTCACAGTGCATACTGTGCCCATTTCCCCAGTCAGTGCCACCAATTACATCTGGTGTCACAATAGCTTGGATTTAAAAACAAAAAACTTTTTTTACTGTTATAGATTGAATAGCAGTCAGTGTCCTTAAAGCGGGTGTGTTACGCTAACAGTGGATACGGTGACGAGTGCCACCACTTAGATCTCGTGACACAAAGCTTGTATTTAAAAAAACAACCACTTTTTTCACTGTTATATATTGAATAGCAGTCAGTGTCCTTAAAGCGGGTGTGTTACGCTTACAGTGCATACGGTGACAAGTGCCACTAATTAGATCCTGTGTCACAATAGCTTGGATTTAAAAACAAAAAACTTTTTTCACTGTTATAGATTGAATAG